>OY720023.1:8089720-8167039 GCA_963082485.1 Eudonia mercurella | reverse complement strand
GATGTAATAATATGGACATGCCCTACGTCTGCAGTTTAAGAATTAATCCCGGGATTTCATTTGAGTTGGAAGTTACTTAAGTAAAAGCTTGACAATTCTTACGAAGCCACACATCGCGTGATGCTTACAATGAGGTACAAGGGTGAAAACACAGTGAAGTACGCGACATTTCCGAAACAATCACCAGTGGAATTCGTAACATGATCTATTACATTTTTCTGTTACCTTCAATCATTTATTTTTTATTTTTAAAATCCCGGTATTCTAGTCGAAATCCCGGGGTATATCCATATTAACATATACGTTTGCGGTCAATGAACCAAAATAGCTCTACCTATTCCGATCACTGGTCATCAGACACAAGTATGGAGTCACTGTTAAATGTGACGCCTCTTAACGATTTTTGGTGCAGAATCCATGATGAATATCCAATGCTTGCCAAAATAGCTCTGAATATTCTTCTCCCGTTCCTAACAACATATTTGTGCAATACAGGATTCTCAACCTATGCCGCCACAAAAACAAAATACCGCAATAGACTGGATGCCGAACCTGATATGAGATTTCAACTGTCCTCTATCAAACATGATATCAACCAATTGATGAAAAATAAAAAAGTTTCATACCCCCATTAGTTAGATTTTTTTCTTTTTCAATATCTTCTATTATTATCAGTGGTCGGAGTAGGTATATTGAATTAAGGTCACTGACATCAAACGTATATGTTAATATGGATACTCCTCCGAGTTTCCGGATTATTATGATAAAAATACCGAAACATCGAAATTATTACATGAAACTAGTTAAAAATGTATCAATACTCTCAACGCTATGCTGCTAGTGGCGTAGATGACCAGAATTTAATAGTAAAAAATGACTGGTGTGTAAAAACCTTGTTGTAGTAAAAGTGTTGGAGTAAAAGCCTAAGCATGTATAAAATGATATAATAATAATATTCATTTCAACACACGACATCCGGCAAACAGGGTCTTTTGTCCTCTTATCTCTATGCTCAACGCATCTGACCAATTAGAATCAAGTATCCAGGATGACTCATTGACTGTTTGTTCGAAAACAATGCGCTCGCACCGACATCCAGACCAAGTGGCTCACTCACTTATTTCGGTTCGTGGAGTGCGCTTATTTTATGTGTTGTGAATATCTTGACTTGACCCTGGCTTGTTTACTGTCTTCTGAAATCTACTTAAAACGACGAATTTGGCTTATAACTACGGACATCGATTTATTACTCTTGGATTGGGCCCATTTGAAGTTGTTTTTGTACGGGTAAGTTTTAATTATTTTCACTATTTAAGAAGGTTTTAGAACTTGGAAACAGTTAAAAAAATCACTTTATAGCAATCATCACAGCGCATGAGAGTCCGGTACGCACACCGCAGGGCTATCACCGCTTCAGTTAAAAAAAACACTTTATATGAAACAGAATTTCATTATCGACTTTACAGTTGTGTATGTATATATTGTAAATTTAAATCATTGTTTTAGGTGAGGTATAAATAAATATGGCAAAGGTCAAGGCTGAAACAGTGCAAAAGTGGTTATTGCACTATCCTGAGCTACTTTACGATAACGCTAGTGGCACTATATACTGTACAAAGTGTGAAAGTCATTTGAAAGCTGTGAATAGAGGCAACATTACCAAACACATTGAAGGCGCTGTACATCAAGGAAAATTTAAGAGACCGCAAGAGGAATTTTACTTCGACCTCATTAAGTTCCTGATTCTATGCAATATTCCTTGGTCGCAAATGAAAAATCCAGCGTTCAAAGAGTTTTTTCAGAAATATATGTGCAGTACTTGTTGTTGCGTTTGTACCAATCGTAAAGTGGTTGACGAATCACAGTTACGAAAAGTTTATTTGGAGAAGTTTTATAGGAATAAAATCAATTCGATTTATGAAACTAATAAAAATGAGAAACTATGGATATCGCTGGATGAGACAACAGACAATTTTGGTCGATACATAGTCAATTTCCTAATAAAACCATTGCATCCTAGTAATAGTGCAGGCCGGCCTTATTTGATTGCTTGTAAAATGCTAACAGCAGTAAATGGACAAACAATAACACAATTTGTACTGCAATGTCTAGAAAATTTATGGCAAAACACTTTTGAAGCGAAAGTTGACAATATTTTAATGCTTTGCACTGACAGTGTAGCGTACATGCTATCTGTAGGGCGAAATTTAAAACATTACTTACCTGAAATGAAGCATGTGACATGTTTGGCGCACGCTCTTCATCGTGTAAGTGAGCAGATAAGGTCAGAATACAACGATGTTGATATTCTTATATCAAATGTTAAAAAAGTATTTTTAAAGGCTCCTAGTAGGGTAAACATTTTAAAAGAAAAATATCCTGACTTACCGTTGCCTCCGCAACCAGTCATTACCAGATGGGGTACTTGGTTACAGGCAGCATCTTACTACGCTCAACATTTAGATAAAATAAAAGAAGTTTTATCCTGCTTGAGCAGTTCTGATGCTATAGCCATACGAAACGCAAAAAACATTTTGGAAAAACAAAATTTAGAAAATGATTTAAAATATATTGAAGAAAATTACTCTATTATACTACTAGCCCTAAAAGAGTTACAAAAACAAAATTTATCTCTAGCTGATTCACTTTTAGTATTTGATCAAGTAAGGGCTACGCTTAACGAGTGCAATAATGAGAATATAAAAAATAAAATAGAATCAGTTATGGAACGAAATCCAGATTTAGATACAATTAGAGAATACAGCGAGAGTATTGAAAAAAGCGTAGCAAATAATCAGAAACTTTATTTCAAATTCGCTCCATTGACATCTATCTACAGATGTTGAACGATCATTTTCCACTTACAAATGGATCTTAGATGTTAAAAGAAATAGCTTAAAATTAGAAAATATTGAAAAAATTATAGTTATTTATTTTAATTGTATAGAGACAGAAAATCAAAATGTAGAACTTGTAACCGATGAGGATTAAAAATAATTATTTTTAATAAAACTGTAATAATGATTATTTGTATTAACAATAAACAATTTTGTTTGCTTACATATGGTTTTTTATTTTATTACTCTATTTACCAAATTTTTGGAAACTCCGGTACATTCCGGAAGAAATGCATGTCCATGTTATGATATCATGACGCAAGTATCTAAAATCAATATACCTACTCCGACCACTGATTATTATACTTGTTATGTAAGTAAGTAATAAGTAACAGTTACATGGTACTTTTATTATGCTTATTAATAAAGAATACACTTTTAAAAACTATTGTTTTATTGTAGGGTTCCATCAAGTATTTCGCTTTCCAAAAGGGTTCCATCACCAAAAAAGATTGAGAACTGCTGCTCTAGACAATTAATGATGAGACTACTTAACTTACCCCATTGTGCCTAAGAGTGATGACAAGCCACCAATTTGGCCAACCCCACCGAACAGCTGCATCAGTTGCTGTTGAGACATGTTGTTCAATAGGTTCTGCAACTCTCCATCTTGCCCGCCTCCACTGGTGCCACCACGACCTCCCGACGTAGGAGGATTGTTCAAAGCCTCATTTATGCGACGGCAATAATCATCATCTTTCTCTGTCTTTGGCTCCTATAAATAACCACAAACACAAATATATCCAATATGTATAAGATAGACAGGAATGTTTAGGTGCTAGGAAATGGTATGGGTGATTCTCATACAGACAATACTATTCTACCGACTTTATCACCAGACCAAATGCATTGTCACTTTGTTAGAAACAGTCTCTAGTCAGGGTATGACGATACTGGGTGATAGAATGAATAAATATAGAATATTATAATTTGTTCTTCAGAATTTAACAACATTTAAAATTAGAACTGTATTTAACTACTGGTTTCATTACAACTTACTGCTAGAATAAACTTTATAAATAAACTTTCCTACACTCACACCAATTATCTAGCCCAAACGAAGCTTTGTTATGAAACTCGTTAAATGGTTACTAGACAACTGAAAAACATACTTAAAATAGTTAAATACATACTTATTATACATAGAAAACACCCAGACCCCGAGACAATTTAGAAAAAAATAATTCTAAATTGACCTTACGGCGATCGAACCCGGGACCTCAGATATAGCGACACCATGAAAACCGGTGTACAAACCACTCGACCAAGGAGGTCGTCAAATGTCATGACTTTATGAATATATGATAACCATATCATAGGTGAGGCTACTACTACTTATCATAGCTATAACTTTGCATTAACAATAATAAATATTTGATATTTCAGTACCTGCATCCAGAAAAAGTACTTTTTGGAAAATGACTTGAATTTAAGAACATAAACTCTGCCAGTGGTACACTCATTGACACGAACGAATTCACAATCATCGGGGAATATTAGCAGATCGTCTTCCACTTCCCCTGTTGACCGGTCCTTCCAACAGAAGTGCATTAATGAATCCTCGCCCTGGTACACATACAATAATCCCTTCCTTTTATCTGGGTGAACCATGCGCCCTTTCAAAGTCATTCTGCCAGCGCGGAATTCGACTATATGCTTGTTGCCCCCAGAACTACCACCGAGGGCTGATGTATTTCCGAATAAGGCTGTCGCCGACATACTGAAATTGAGCAATACATCTAAATTAGTACCTACTTGAGAGTACGTTAAAAAAAGTAACAACAGTTTCGTCAAACTACCATTGTGCGGTTCATTGTTGCTAAAATAGCTAATAGGTATTTTATCAGAAACTACTCACTTCGAAACTTCTACAGCAATGGTTCAAAATATTGAAATTATTGGAAAACGCAATGACTGAGCTTGCAAATAAAAATCAATTATTGCAATCACGATCACAAATCATAAAATCACAATGAATGAACGAATGGCTGAAAGGCTGGTGAAGGAGACGACAGCAAATGACATGACAAAATTTTCTTTGTTTTTTCTGAGTAGGTGAGTCTGTGACGTGAGTAGTCTGTGGTCAGACTTCTTGGCGGGAAAGTGAAGAGTTATGTCTGCGGTTTTGTTTTATTTTCGAAAATTTGTGTTATATCGAATATTAATGTGAAATAATGGTGGATTATTAACCGTTAAGTGTTCATGAGTGTGCATTAGACGTGTGTCGCTCTTTAGGGAACCGACTCAGTGTTCCGAAACATGAAACTGATACAAATGTTCCGGAACAGTTGTCTAGTATAAAATCCCAATCAAGGGCACCCTTGAGCTGTTAGGCATGGAGTTGACTGCAAATCTCAACTTCGGCTTAACCATCGAGTCCAAAGCTCAGACTGCAGCAAAAAAGCTGGGCATCCTGAACAAGGTGCGGCAGTATTTCACACCAGAGCAGATCCTTAGCCTGTACAAGACTCAAGTCCGATCGTGCATGGAATACTGCAGTCACCTTTGGGACGGATCTGCCAAATA
Organism: Eudonia mercurella; assembly: GCA_963082485.1. NCBI lineage: Eukaryota > Metazoa > Arthropoda > Insecta > Lepidoptera > Crambidae > Eudonia > Eudonia mercurella. The sequence continues at coordinate 8,161,616 of OY720023.1, read as the reverse complement.
CCAGTTGGCCGCACTCGACTCGGTGGAACGCAGAGCTATAAGGCTCATCGGTGATGATGCGCTTGTCGAGGCCAAGCTTACCAGCCTCGCACATCGGCGTCGTGTCGCCTGCCTGTGTGTCTTTTACCGACTTTACCACGGAGAGTGTGCCGGGGAGCTTTTCGAGCTCATACCACCATCGCCCTTTTACCACCGAACCTCCAGACGTACTGCAGGATATCATCCCCACCTAGTTGAAATTCCACTATGTCGCACTAAGCGCTTCATGTCATCATTTTTGCTGCGCACTGGCAAGGAGTGGAATTCTCTGCCATCGTCTGTGTTCCCAAAAACTTATAACCTGAATTCCTTCAAGGCGAGAGTTAATAGGCATCTTCTAGGGCAGCTCGCTCCATCTTAGACCTCATCTATGCTCACCATCAGGCGAGATCGAGGTCAAGAGCTGTCTTATAAAGCATAAAAACAAAAAAACAAAAAAAAAATGTTTCATTTGGAACTCGCTCACTGCGGCCGACGAGGCGACGAAAGCGACGCGGCGACGATGAGCCGATAGATAGACTGACCGACAAGAGCGAGTGATGAGAGAGAAGCGAAAGCGAACTTCGCGCGCAACAGTGTACGTGATGTTGTGGAAGAGTGACTGAAATAACGATATAATGATAAGAGTGCCGGCCTCAGACCAAATAAAAAGTTAAGACGGAACTCTGTGAACAGCAAAGTGAAGCCGGTTTTTTAAATGTGTGTGTTTAAACGGGTGTTGCCATGATAATTCAATTACCCCAAAGTACAAAAATAACGTTAAAAATTAGCAACATTATTTTTAACGTTATTAGTTAATAACCTTATCATATGATATAAATAAAAGTGATCCATTCCGACGTAAGCTGTTGGTAAAAAGTGGTGGCGGTAGGAGAAAAGAAATGGAAAAAGTTTTTCAGGAATAAAACTTGTCATTATTTATTCAAATTATTTAATTAAAAACCTTTATGTTTAATTAATTTCTTGTATGCTTCCTTTTACTTTCTTTAATCGCTTTGCATCTTTGACTACATGTCAGGTCCATTTTTTCAATTTGCTATTATACCGAACCAATTTTGATAACTTAATTAAGGGATGAGGGAGAAGGATGGGTACCCTTAAGATATTTATTAATTAATTTATTTTATAAAAGAAGGAGGCAAACGAGCAGGCGGGTCACCTGATGGAGAGTAATCACTGCCGCCCATGGACACCCGCAAAACCAGAGGAATCGCCGACGCGCTGCCGGCCTTTATTTAACGAAAAAAAAACATATAGTTAATCAGTTCACTAACAGCGAAGATATCGCGTCGCGTATTCATAAACATTAAAAAAATACAGTCGAATTGAGCACTTACCTCCTCGTTTTTTAAAGTTGGTAAAAAATTACTGATAAGCATTACAAGAAACAAGTAACGTTACGTTGCGTGTCATAGACGTCACAATACCCAATAATAGCGTAAACAAAAACACTTCATAATGGCAACACTTGTGTTTCAAGCAATGACGTCTAAATTTTATTTTGATTTATTGAAAAATATTGGTTTCCAAGTTACTTACGTGTGAAATATGATTCCATCTCGCTTTTTATCTTTTGAAGATTGATTCTTAAACTCTTTCACAACACAATTCGGCATTTTCACAGATAAATTTATGATTTTTCAAAACGACTTGCTCTCACGAGCCGCGGACCTACACTGACAAGTTAAGGCGTAGTTTCGTTGTACGTGTGTGCGTGTAATTGTGTATGTACACGGCGAGGCGTAGTTTGACCCGGCTTCATTTCGCTGTTCGCAGAGTTTTGTCTTAACTTTTTATTTGGTCTGAGGTGCCGGCCTAATTCTAAACAGCCGTCGAACGACTTTAAAAGACGATAAAGTCTCAAAGGAGGGAGCTCGATGGCGCAGTGGTTAACGCGCCCGGTCTGCGATCGCTGAGGTTAAGCTACTTTCGCAAAGGCTGGTCATCGGATGGGTGACCAAAATCATCTCGAGCTCCTCCGTGCTTCGGAAGGCACGTTAAGCCGTTGGTCCCGGCTGCATTAGCAGTCGTTAACAACCACCAATCCGCACTGGGCCCGCGTGGTGGTTCATGGCTCGTTCTCCCTATCCATCCATAGGGAAGGCTCGTGCCCCAGCAGTAGGGACATAAATGAGCTGATGATGATGAAAGTCTCAAAAATACTTTTTTTTTAATTTTTATATGTAGATATGTATTGTAGAGTGTACATACTTATATATGACAATCAATGTATATAAAATCGATTTTTAAATACACCAGCTACCAACATGTTAGTAGATAAACTAGCTGTCAGTCCTAAGCCTGAAAAAGTACCTATGAAGGAAAATCGATTTAATTCTTTGTTATAAGATATTCAGTAACCAAAAAAGTTCATTAAAATCGACGTAGTTTCAGTTGAAAGTTCCACATCTGATACAAAGCTGCGTGAATATTATGTTACTCTGTTTCAAAAAACTCAATGTTCCAATTGTTCCAAATGAAACATATCACTGATTCGGAACATTGTACTGTTGCAGATGCAAATGTTCCAATCTTTTTAGGGGTACGTTTTTCCCACGGCTAGTGTGCATGAGTCAACACTCATTGCCAACGCAAATGAAACAAAACAGTGCAACGTCACTTTTCAAATTCTCTCAAGAAGTCCGCCCGAGGACTTAGTAAAGCCCCACATCTTTACACTGAGATACTCGAAGGGTTTGGGGGTATATCATTTCTCACTTCTCATTTCTATTATCATTCATCATCATCATACAGAAAAAAATATTGTTTATTTCTGTATTACTTGTTAGAAAAATTACTTTGACACTGGCTAAATGTGCTAAAAGAAAAAAGTCTGTGGTTATGATGACTCTGACTCTGGACCATACATTCATACATCGATCGAATCGATTCATACTTTGGTATGAATCGATTTAATTAAAAGAATCTGTAATCTGTTCAATCGCTCAATTATAAAAGTTGATCCTTTCTATTAAGAGTATTGCGTAGCACATCACTACACAGATTGACCATAGACATACCAGATATTTTTTTTTGCGGGAAAGTAGAACTCTGAGTGTGATCTAGACTTTATACTTTAATGTCAATTTAGGCGTTATAATAATATTGGATCGTAACTTGTTAAATGTTTGTGAACATCTTAATGCTCTAAGATGAACATGCATTAAAATAATAAATCATAATTTAACAATCACTATTAGATATAAAATTATATAAGGATTTGGCTGTATGTGCTATAAACCTTGCCATGCCTGAAAAGTAGAATAGAAGAAACTTAAAAAAAAGAAGACATTAGCTAAACATAGAACAACGTAGATTTTCGTTTTTCTGAAAGTAGCTACATACCTACCGATACCGTGTTTTACATTTAGGAATCCTAAGTTTTTATTTGTAAAGTACTTAAGACGTGAAGACTGAAACTTTCTTGTAATTTCAAAAATAATAATGAGTGGAGTACAAACAGGTAAGTGGAAACGTAATATACTTCTAAAAGATGTGTTACAGGATTGATGACAATAATTACAGTTCCCCTTTTTTCTGGTTGTTTACATCTTTTTTTTATAGCGTTGATTTTCTACATTATTTTTCGATCGTAAAAGATGCACAATAATTAATCTCTTGAATATAAAAGTGCCAATATAAGCAATAAACCACAATAAGATAAAACTATAGGATTCTGAGTCATGAACTCATGAATTAGTTTTTATGCAGTCTCTAATCTAAATCCATTGACATATGATATTACAAGTTTTAACCTGACATTACAATTTGCTCGGTTTAATTATATATACAATTTTGTTCAACGGTTAGCCATAATATAATTATTTTTTAATCTTCAGGTTCTTCCAAGCTCTTCACTACTAATGCGAATTAAGACAAAGTTAGCTTAAATTTTTAATATAAACACTACTTGACTTGAGCTAATGGTCAACTAAGGGTATGTTCCGATATGCACTGCAAGCACTGTAAGGTGTGACGTCAATTTAGTATACTGTAAAGCCGTTCCTTTATAGTTAGCTATACTGGTTACTGTTTAAAACGAAATGCAGTCCAGTATACTATCATCCATGCTGTCATCCATGTCATTTCTGGATGCTGTTGATCATGTGATCAAAGCACTGAGAGCACCGTACCTCGAAAATGCCAGTGTTTACAGTACAAAAATGGCGACGATTTATGACGTCATATATTTCCCTAGGATACTGCGGCAGTATACTGTCAGTCCATAACGGAACAAATTTTTCACCAGTAAGAGCACTGGACTGTGCTCGCAGTGTATATCGGAACACACCCAAAATCAGTAATAAAATTATTACCCTATTTGCAAGTATCTGTAAAATTAATTAACCTATAATATGTTTTGTCAATCAATAGCTATTAAATATCATTGCCATCTTAAAGCATTCATTGCAACAGACAGTGTCACATTAAGTAATATATTTTGTGTTTGAATAGATACTTACACATCTGACACAACATGCAATAAATGCTTGCTGTGAATAGCTATGGTGTCTAAGTCTATGTAATATGTATAATAATAATAAATAATTTATTCAAAGATAACAACATACAGTGGTGGATATATAATTAGAAACACTACCAACGGAACTTAACATTATACAAGATATTTGACCCTAATACTTTTTATTTGGAAATGAAACAACAAAAAGCATAAAATATGTTCAATAACTTATCATTTATTACAAAAATAAATAGTATTAAAATGTATTTTCACAATACATGACTCATTTTAGATGTCATCAAGAACAAAATGTTTCATCTACCTTGATACACGTAGATAAAAATAGTTTAACATAAACAATTTCCTTAACATAAATTTCATTAAATGTATTTATCAAAAGAATAATACATTCACATGTACAATATGTCAATGTTACTCCTAATAGTAAAATTGATGTCTATTGCAAAAAAATCTAGAAAATATTTGGTATTATTTATTAGGCATTTTTTAAACATAAAAAGATCACCAATGCCTAAAGTGGATTTAAAAGCATGGGTGCAATAAAGAAGAAGGCTAAACAGGAAAAGACTGCATATCAGAAACTATTGTCAGGAATAGGAACTGGAAATCAATCAGTAGAAGCAATGTTACTTGACACAGAAATGAATCACTGGGGACGTAAGAGATTAACTATATTAAAATACTAGCTCACCCGGCGGACTTCGTACCGCATTTCTTTTATTTTTTTTATATAGCCTACTCAGAGCTTATGTAGCATTCTAGTTTTTGAGTTTATTTGTTGCAAACATACATACAAAAATACAAAGCTTTCCTCTTTATAATATTAGTAGTATAGATAAGCATTTAAATGATTATTTTGTACAGTAGCGTGATTTTGAAATGGTGCAACACTACCTACAGCTAATTTCAATAACCCCTAGCTTTAAGTGAAGGAAACCCTGGTTGCTGTTTGTCTCTTAGGCTAGGTGTATCTTAGTTAATATTTTAATGTGGGTTTCTGTAAAATAACAGTATAGGCCTGTTGCTGCAATAGACTAATGGTCAAGTTTTGGACATGGGTAAACAATCTCAAAACAGGAAAATTATATATTTTCCTACTAGGTCTAACATTAAAATAAAAAGTTTTCTGAAAATGTTCAAAAATACTTATTTACATGCAATATATTTAATATTTTTAGCAGAAAGTACCATTGCCATTGTTATAGAAGACTTTTAATGCTTTAAATTCTTATTTTTTTTTCATAATTTTTTAAATTATCTAATTTTTCAATATCATGTTGCCAAATAATAACTAGGTACCTATACCAAAAAGGTAAAAGAAACAGAAAACTATTTGATGACTTTTTGCTGTTGCTGCAATCTTGCTGTAAACTTTTTATACCTACTTCACACCAAAAAAAGACCTCTGAATGCTGCTAAATAATGACATTATAGTTGCGATATCTTCGTCTTTGTTTCATCTTAGATTTGTAGACTGCTTTTGTGATGGTCGAATATTGATAGTAATTTTTAAATCTATTTTAATGAATAAAAAATTATGAACTCAATATGGGTACCTATATTTAATTTGGCGGTCAGACGACCGCGACCTAATCCAGGTAGCGGGCAGGGGATGAATAAGGATGGCGCAGGAAGGACTGTGCTGCTGCTGGATGACCCAGCTGTGGGCGGAAGTGGGCTGTTTTGTTTACTATCCGTATTCATTCTATTACGTATGTAAACGAAAATTTGAATGGCATTGAAGCAGCGCCTCCTGGTGGAATACGATGACTGTTAAATTTTTATACAAATTCTCGTTTTCGTTAACGGGATCGAATGGCGAATCAAACTCGCACTAGGCACCCGTAAGTACCTTCTTTGCCTCTCCAACTCTTAAGGGGCCTAGCTAGACGCATTTCAAAAAATGTCCTATTCGCATTTGGTCATATTCGACTGAAAAGGTGGCTTAAAGAAATTAGCTTATAATATTACCGGTTTTGCGTTATTTGTTAGCAACAAAATTTTGAAAAATCATGCAAAATATATATGACCGAATATATATTTATTTATTCACAAACTGCAAAAAGTTCTCAAATCAAAAAATGTTGTTAATATAAAATGCAACTGAATTTCGATAAGCAAAAAAACTAAGTACTTGTCAAATCCATAACTTTAGCTTATTTTATGAAAAAAGTAACACAGACTTGTAAATTGTGACTCAGATATATTTTTACTGTAATTTATAAATATAAAATAAAAAAATTGTTGCGAACAAATAACACAAACCTTTTATATCGTAAACTAATTTCTTTCTTCTCTTTGCCACCTTTTCGATGAAGTGTGCGATTCTGCAAATAGGACCAAATACGAATAAGACCGTATGCAAATAGGACATTTTTTGAGTGCAAGACTAAATGCAAATAAGACCAAATGCGTCTAACCCCTCCTATAAATGCCTACGCAGACCGGGACGGGCGGCATCGGCATGGCAAACGATTTAAATGTTTACCAATGAACTTAAAAAATAAAAATTACAGCACATGATAGTAGTTACATAATAGTACTTATTCAAGTCGTTACCACGAAATCTGAAAATCTAAATTGCATAGTTGAATGTGGCAAGATTGCAAGACCAAAGTGTTTTACTCAACACAGTAATGAGCATTTCACGTTGGTCGTGGCGAAATACAGAGATTGGAGAACGCTTTTTGAAATGATTTGGTTTCTAAGTAGGTACCGACTCCAAGTTTTTATTGTATTTAACATCTCAGTAGATAGGTACGTGACTCACACTGCGTTTATAATAGCCATGTATTTTTTGCCCCATTTGGTAGAGTGTAGAGTGACGTAAGTGCTGGTCCAGCAGCCTCGCGCGGCGCCGCGGGCGCTGTCAATAAACTTTGGCCGCACAAGGTGAGGTCGCTCGCGTTGTTTTGTTCCTTGTTGTCTGATCTAAAACCGGCATCGTGCATACGTGGATTATAAAATGAGAATACCTCCTATAAGTCCTAATGGAAACACCAGATATTTATACCTAATTTGTACCTAGGTATGATGTATAAAAACGCATTATAAAATAATCTAGACGTGTGATTGTTACAACAACAAATGTTTCATTATAATAGCCAGACAGGTTATGGGCATTGTACTTTGGCAATTGTGTAATATAGTTATGATAAAACATGTGAAGCATTACATTACAATGTATAAACTAATTGAACTAGTCCTTTGGTTTGGAGGTCACGTTCATGGTTTGGAATTGTGAAGATCGGAGCTCGCATGATTGTTGGTGAAAGTGGCAAACACGAGCACTCGGGCAGCGGCGCGAGACGGGCGCGGGCGGCGAGCCACACGGGCCAACGTGGCGGAAGAAACCGACTTCGCCGCGCGCCGGCTGCGCACACTGCCGCATGCCGCTCAAACTTAGCGCCTCGGAAAAATCGCGTTGTTCATCCAATTGACAGTACTTTTTAAGAAACTATCATGTAATTCTCGTTTCTCGTTGCTTCGGCAGTGTCGGTGATTTCATTGTTGTTGCCTGTGATGATATTTATTGTTGTGACGGAAAACACATTGTTGTTGTGAATAAGTGTTTATAAACCGAAATATGGTAAAGGTAGACGAGGCAGGTAGAGGGTAGGGGATGGCCAGCGATGGGGCGTCGAGCGGCGGCGGAGAGCCAGTTAGCTTGGAGTACATGGAGGACCCGTACTTTCTGCCGCCGGACGACGACTCAACGCCCAGCTTCGACTTGGCTGTAGATGAGCTGGACGAGCTTGAAGAGACGGCGGCGGCGGCGGCGTGCTGGCCCCACGATGACCCCGAGGCGGAGTGGCGCGCTTTGCCGGACCTCGCGGAATCATCCCTGTGCATAGAGACGGAGTTCTACATGGATAACCGACGGAGACGATTACGAATATTTAGAAAAAAAATGCGTGAAGTGCGAGTTACATTTCAGGATTTATCAAAGCCGTATCTTGCCAAAGTTTCCAGTCACACAAATTATAAAAAGTTTTTAGGTATCACTCACGGAGGTTAGTAAATCAGTTATTTTGCACAGGTTTTGTTGACGGCGCTTACATTGCGATGTCTATTTACTATCTTAAATATAAATGACATTAGTTAGTGCCTACTAATACTGTATTTACGTACTTGAACATTATGACCAACCTTTTATCATCCCACTGCTGAGTTCAGACCTTCCCACGTACCTACCCGAGGTGGCCAACCCGAGGCCCGCGGAGCCGAGTCCCTAAAAATTCACTTTGTTCAACAAAACCACGAATTAGAATCGTTTAGAATCAATACACAATACACACATCAACAATATCTAAGGATCAAGTACATTTTAAAGTATCGTAGAATTATTTTAACTTACCTATTTGGATCGTTATTGATTCTTTTTAGTGAATTTCACAATATGAATGAAAATTTTTTTTAGTATGTAACTAAGTAACAAATTCTTTTCCCGAAATTTGGCCCCGCTGCCGAAAAGGTTGACCGCCCTTGGTTAAATCCCTACCTTTGTACTTTTTCTATTATAAGAGCTTGTTGTTGAAAAATCTTCCATGTCCCTTTGTTTTTAACTTGCTGGTGATATAATGTGAGTTGTTAATGATCGATTTATGCGTTTTTTTTGGCCAGGATTTATCTTTTGTAAATTTTTCTTGGTCTCTATTAACTTTGTTTACTACGATTCTTAAACGGTTTTTTATATTTTAGTAGATGGTCTTATATTCAAAACTCTTTTTCCCTACCAACTTAATCCTATTGTCTTAACAAACCATTAGGATCTAAGTATGTATACAAAGCACAGCGAGGCCTTTTCTTTCATGAAAGAAATGGCGTACTAGTCATCTGAATGAAGCTAAAGTAAAAAAGCCATAAAGGCCATAGATATTAATTCAGAACCAACATTAATGAAAACATTAAAACAACTTTTTTTTTTTCTGCACGTATTAGCACTTGGCCTTTATTATAACACCTGATGTTACGTAAAGGCCGAAGATGGAAGCGCATTTTACCCGGAATCCTCAACAACTTAGGAACTATAGGTATTATGCGCAGGAATAAAAAAAAAACTGCAATTTTTTACAATCTATATACATATAATGACTTGGCCTGACTGATTCATCGTCGCCGAGCCTAAACCGCTGAAGCTAATTAGATGAAATTTGGACTATGGGTAAATTGCGTGACCTAACCAGCCACTAAGAAAGGATTTTACGAAAATCACACCCTAAGGGGGTCAAATAGGGGGTGAAAGTTTGTATGAAAGTCCGTCAGTTTTTAAGTAAAATACATGAAAATTGGTATTTGGCTTCTTGATAACAAATAAAAAATTAGTGTGTCAGGTATTTTGTTTATTTTCTTTTAAAAGAGTAAAAAAGGGAAGAAGGTTTTTTTTGGGGAAATCGTTATTTTTTATATAATAACTATCAAAATGAATAATTTAATCGATCTATAGATTTTTCAATAAAAATAAAGAATGACGTGTAGCATGTAGCATTGTTCGAAAAATCATCATGTCATTGTCATTCTTAAATTTCGGTATTTGACTTGGTAAGATATTGTAAAGTGTTTCAGGATTTTTGGAAAATGATCCCTTAAATAGGGGTGACAATTTGTACACGAGGTTTCAAAACGGACCAAAATTACTTATACAGAGTGATCTTTATTACGTTGTTTTGTGTTAGACACTTTTTACTTATACCCTTATGATATTTACCTTTAATAAGTTTGGCTTTTATTACGAATTACGAAAACACAAGTCGTGTAGCCCACGTGAGCAAAGCCGCGAACAAAAGCTAGTTCTGAATATAAATGAGTATTCGGTGTTCTAAAAAATTGTAGCCAAAGTTGATTAAAAATTTTAAGTTTCACTTGCTGGCTCAGATTTTGTCTGAAAGATTTTGAATTCACCCACTCATCTACCAATTTGGTGTCGTTAATATCAATGTTCTTGTCTTTTAAAAAACCAATAGTTTCTTCAATAACAGTCCATGGAGAATTCTCAATTAAATTCGGCAAAAACATCTAGTCAAATTTGTCAAATTGATTCAAAAGCTTATCCAGTTTTCAATGTTAATTAAGCTATTTAAAAATACTCTGAATATTCAGCGGCAGGAAACTTTCTTTAATTCGGCCATTTTAACTTTTTGTGTTGGAAGTGAGAAGGTTTCTTGGTTCAAGGGCAGAATTATCATTTTTTCTAGTTTCTCTATTGAGTGAAAGATGTGCATAATAATGTGTATCAGAAATAAATACGCCTCCGAGAGAGAATTTTCAAAAAACTATTTAGTCAAAGCAGGTGGCCTTTCGAGTCATTCAAAATAATTATTTAATAGACTGTGATAATGAGAAATAGGCTTAACCACCGTGTCTTCTCTTGGAATGATAAAGAAGCATTTAGTTCTTGTAAATCGATGGTTCTTGAATCCAAAATCAGCAGTGTGTGCGAGAGTGTCGGTTGTATCCGCGAAGCGGCGCGGCGCGTTAGCGGCGGTAATTTTGAAACCCGGACTACAATAAAACCCCGACCGGACGCTCCCCGGACGTTTTCTAAACCAGGACAAATCCGGGGAAACCCGGACGAATGGCAGCCGTACTCAAAATCATACATGCACTCTAACCTTATTTTCAGAAAGAGGCTCATGAGGAGCTCAATAATGCAGCTGTTTGCGCATTTAGGTTGCGATCTTGTTAGTTAATCATCTTATGCAATCAAATATATTCAGAGCACATCCGTGCTAAGCAAAGTACGTTAGTGCGTTGATCCTAGGTGTTTATAGTGAGATGGCAATTATTAAAACAAACTAACCAGTAAAAGGCTTGCAGTTGTTCTGTTCGGTTCCATTGTTCTAATGGAAAACCCTAAGGAAGTCAATATAGGCTATTAACGATAATACTAGTTTTGTCCCTTTCCAGCAGCCGTATAGCAAGACCAATGTCAGTTATGTTATGTGTGTTGTCTCACAGCTGAGGAGGCAATGGCGGCGACGGGTGCGGTCGGCGACGCGGCGCAGCCCGACGAGCTGGCGGGGCTCACGCCCGAGCAGGCGGACCAGCTGCGCGCCGAGTGGAGTCGGGAACTCGCGCGCGTCGAGGACGAGATCGCCACACTGCGCACCGTACTCCAGAGCAAGGTAAAGGACATATTGTATACTAGCTGACCAGGCGGACTTCGTACCGCTTTGACAGTTTCTATGACAACAAAACAAACAAATCGTTAAATAGTTTACGCGTGAAAGGGTATCACACAAACAAACAAACAAACTCACTTTTTTAATAATACGTCTTTGATTATACTCTTGGGAATTGTACAAAATTTTATGATGATCGCTTGAATAGTATACGCGTTAAAGCGTAACAAATAACAAACAAACAAACAAAAAAACGCACTTTCGCATATTAAGTTACTATTAGTTAGGATAGGGTATAAACTCTGATTTAGACACACACCTGCTTATAACGTACACCACTATTGTAACCCTGTAAAGGCCATCCCAATCATATCCAAACTACTCGGAGAATCTAGTAGCGTGGAGCACGCTTGCGTAATGCCATTCCCTCTAGAAAGATTCCCTCTAGAATACGCCTCATCAGTTTGGAATCCATCTTATGTAACACATTCACAACGTGTCGAAACAGTTCAAAGGTCCTACACGAGACACCTTGCATTTATTTCGCCTGGCATTTCTCACAGATGTCCTTACGAACAACAATTGCGACACTTTGACATGCAATTATTACGAGATAGAAGGACTGTTCATGATCTCCTTCTCTTACATAAAATTATAAGCGGCCATACAGGTTGCTGCGCCCTTCTCGACAATTTTTCACTCAATGTTCCCTACAATCTTCCCAGACACCTTATAACGCGAGTATTTTGTTGTCTTTCCGGTAGAACTAATGTTATGTCGCACTCGCCCGTTTCTAGAATGTGTCAGTTATATAATAGTATAATGTCGTCTAATGGACGGCTAGATGTGCTCGACGTCTTTGTCTTTCATAACTCCTTTTAGCTTTTCGGAATAATTTAAAGGAAATTGTTTACAAAAAATGTACATAATTTGTTAATTATTATAAATTTACTTAACTTAAAATCAAAGTAAAATCAAGAATGATGTGTCACTCATGTTGGAGCACATATCAGAATTTAACCAAATATTGATTGTATCATATTCATAATGTTTAATGTGTGTTCTGCGAGTGTACCTATTTCAATAAATAAAAAAAATAAATAGTCTACTGTAATTTCTAAATCATAAAAATTGTCCTAGATAACGTTGAATGTAACAAAAAACAAGATATTAGTTGAAACTTGATTTTATATCTCCATCCAAACATGCGAGCTTCGTTGCGTCGATATGTTTTAAAATAAGAGCCATAACGACTGAACTTTAATGGGAACATAAGTGTTTGCTCGAGAGATCTTATCCAGCCGATGCAATTTTCTTTCTTCCGTTTCCGTTAGAAAAATTATCTATCTATCATTATTGAAAAAAAAACCACTACATGTTTCCCACGATATATAAGATTTAAAAAAAAATTAAATTAATCTCTTTTTACGAATATAATATCCTGACGATGACGCCGTTTTGACCCCTTTATAGGGTCTGTGGCCCAGAGGCAAAGGCCCAGAGTCTCCTCTGGGAGACAGAATGAGGTGTTGGTCGTTAATAATTAATTTGCGAATTTTTTTTTCCACAGATACGTCAAAGTTCTGAACTTAAACGTAAGCTTGGCATCACCGTGTGGAAAGAAATCACCGAGGACGTTAATCAGGGTTTGAAAAATGTGAAAGAAAGCCACGTGTAAGTACTTCATTAATCAAAATTCACGTTGCACTTAATCACTTTAGAATAGTTAGGGAACATTTTTTTTTCTAGAGGGTTAGAACTTTCTTTTTAATATTGTAGTGTATCGCTTTTTATATTTATTTTGCTACGGCTTTGACGGTGGTGGTGGCGTGCTATATTAGTTTCTTATGATTTCACATTTGGTTTGTTGTACGACAGCTATCAAACAATAGAAACACGCGTGGCTGCGCTTACGCAGGCTGTGACTGAAGCACCCATGTAAGTACTGCTACTGCTGTACAAACAAACACATAGTAGTAAACAATACCCAATCACTACTTACGTTAACGATATCGTAAGTTATTTATTAACTCAGCGTATGTATATTATATGCTGCTTTGTTGTGTTCAAACATAACAATAATATGATCAAAAAATCGAAGTTGTAACCCAAAAGAAAATTATCTTCAAGTCATGGTAATGGCAACATACATACCTTGTGTAGTTTCAATAACAGTAGATTGCTGCATGTGTTTTTGTACTTGTTTTACCAATGCTTAAGTTTTAACGGTGATGGGCTATTTTAGATCGTTATTTTTAATTTGCAATGCTATATTTGTGTTGAATCTGAAAATAGCACTTGAATAAAGTAACAACGCTGGCATACAGCGCATTGAACAAATCGCCAACCAGTGTCTCGGTAGCTACTGACTGAGCTCAGTCGCAAGAGCAGTCGTCTGGATGGCGAGAGGACGTGGGTGGGTTAAAATCTCACCTGAGGAAAATCGTCTTTTTCAAATGCTATGTTCAACTGGCTGATAAACTGTATTGTAAATCAATACCTAAAAATAAAAACATATAATAGTTGTAGGCAATCATTACTATACTCTAACCAAACTCGATAAAGAATAAATGTAAACAAACCAAATTAGGGTCATCACAAATCTGGGCAAAAATGTTTTTGTGTTTTCCGTATTTTTACTTCATTACTGCATTTTACATAAAAGATATTGTAAGACTTATTATTCTCACTACACATCTCACTTAAATCAGTCGCTCAACGTCGGTAAAAACTTTATAATACGAAGAACGTAAAATAAACGTTAAATATTATTAAATATAATTAAATATTTTCACTTGTTAACCCTATTAAACAAATGTCATTACTAAAATTGAGGTATTCTAAACAATTCCATTATTATAAACTAGCATCCCAAATGAAGATGACAATAACCCATATGGGGTCGATTATCTTACTACCTCTGAAATCTGCAGCGTAAACAGTGCATTTGCAATGCAAACAAACATTCATGAACAAATTGAATTGACGTTAAAGAAAATTGAATTGTAACAGCAGTTGATTAATTTGTGTAAGTAATAAATAAATTATTGAATCTTGCAAGTGCAGTTTTTTAATTATTTCAATGTAGCTAATATATTCACTCAAATAGGTTAAAACTAAGCTATGATTGTACTACGGTTTTAAGTTTTTAAATTATTCATACAATATTTAATAACATTACATCTTTTACGTCAAATCTTTCCTTGTCATTGTTGTCAATACATGCCTGTCACTGGTTGCTTGGTAACGCTTTGTTGGTAAACATTCTTTATCGAATTTGGCTATAGTATCTATACATCATGTTTTTTTAAGTATATCATAATATATCTTGTCAGGTTGTACTGGTTGTCTGGAAGAAATCGCTTGAAAGCGATAAGACCGCCAAATTCTAACTTTGTAAATTATTTTTTCTTCTTTTGTTCATGTTTATGTTTTATAGTGTTGCAATAAAAGTATTATCTATCTATCTATCTGTCAGTGTATAAGGAGATCTTATTACTCACGCATAGTTCGCTAATCGTATCTTTGATAACCGCTATCGGTTGTCGTCGCTTGATTCGTATTTCTATTAGACGTTGCGACTAACGAAATTAAATTGCTCTGATAAGATATTATCAATGCACTGTGACTAACAGATAGAGTAGATATTTTAACAGATCATAAAAATACTTGAATATTTCAGTATTTTTTTAATGCTTTCGACAAAAATATGCTACAAAATAGGATTTTAAAAAGATTTGTTTCAAAACAAATATGGGTTCTTGAAATTCGTGAAATAATAAATGTCTTTCCCAATATAAATCCTAAAAGTGAGGTTTGATTTCTATTAAACCTCACTTCTATGATATATATTGGATTTATATTGGGTATCTGGGTTATAACATAAATATACAGATTAGATACAACAAGTAACTTCGTACCGCTTTGACAGTTTCTATGACAACAAAACAAACAAATCGTTAAATAGTTACGCATGAAAGGTAAGGGCGTGAAAGGATGGATGTAGGAACATGCACGCGCGGGTAATTTGATAATCTAGTCACTATAAAAGTAGATCGACAATTGTAATAGGCTAGTGACACCACCAACCGTTAATGTACTTTTTATAAACTGTCAAAACGCTACTTTGTTGAAGATTATTAAAATTTTATACAATTTGAAAGCGTCAACAAAGTGGTTATAAGGTGGTCCACTTACTTTCATTATTCAACATGTTGCACCTTATGGATTTTAATGAAACTTGGCATGCTGTTAGGCAAGGTACAGACTATTTTTTTTTTCAAATTGGTAAATCAATTCAATCTGATAGAAAAGAATAAAAAAATAATTGATTTGCATTTTTTGAATATTTTTATTTAGGCTTGGCTCATGGAAATTTATATAAAATAAACTGTAAAGTGTACCTACCATAAAACACTGGAATTTGTTTTATTTTTCTAGCTTTAAAATCATCAGAGATATATTACTTTGAAAAAGAGTCTCAGGACACTTTTTTCAAATAGCTCCTCGTTTAACTAGATATAGAGCTAATATATACTCGATGAACTACTACGAGTATTAGTACCCTCTACAATATAACATAGGTTAAGATATAGGTTCCTATCGGGGGCAGTTTGCCTATGGAAGGACGGCTACACCCTTTTTGAGCTTACCATCGAAATCAATCTGTCTTTTACATATATACAGCGTGGGAAGGAGTATACCGACAAATTGAAACCAAGGATTCCTGGTGGTATTACGAGTAAATTATGTTATATCAATATGGGTCTAAAACTGCGTAATTAACTTACTTTATTTTTAGAACAAAAATAATAATTATCGACAGTACTTCCTTGTAAACAAAACCTAAGTTCAAAGAGTGAAATAGAAAACGTCAAACTTCACGAAAGACTCCGACAAAATACGATAAACGACGAATGAAGTCAACGTCAGTGTGAGACATTGATTATTAATTATTACTATGTACTTGTGTGAAGGTGTGTGTGATTACGTCAAATAGTTAGGGCGTGTTACCCTTGAGATTTTTTGAACTTGTGAATTACTTAAAAAATTAATATCTCGAAAATTAGGCTTTACTGGCCCATGTTTATATTACTTTTTTTGTCCAAATAGGCATTAGAATCTTTGGTTATAATTTGTCGGTATACTCCTACCCACGCTGTATATATTGATTCAACCTTTTTTAAATAAAATTGGATTGAGTTTTCAAACATGTGTCAAAATAAAATGTAATTTAAATCAAAAGCACTAAGGAGTATTGATATCAACTTCGAAACAAATCACCGCCAAAATAAGAATCTTATACACATTTTTAATCCCGTTAGGGGATGAATTTCAATAAAATATCC
Source organism: Eudonia mercurella (assembly GCA_963082485.1). Taxonomy (NCBI): domain Eukaryota; kingdom Metazoa; phylum Arthropoda; class Insecta; order Lepidoptera; family Crambidae; genus Eudonia; species Eudonia mercurella. Next base: position 8,144,625 of record OY720023.1, on the reverse strand, counting down.
ATCAATTCTGTTAAAAAAGGTTTATGCAAAATTTGAAGTAAATTAGACCAAGGAATCACATTGTCCCATACAAACTTTGCCCCCCCCCCCCTTTTTCACCCACTTAGGGGTAGAATTTTGGAAAATCCTTTCTTATCGGATGCCTACGTCATACTACACATCCTCCAAGTTTCTGGTCTCTACGATCAGCGGTTTAGGCTGTGCGTTGATCCGTCAGTCAGTCATTCGGAACAAAGTATTTTATATGTATAGATAACTACAACTTTTTTCCTGAAGAATAATAATATAAATATTTTTATATATTTCTCAAACTGGCGCGCCAATTATTGATGCCCCCTTGCACCAGGTTATAGTTGATGTATATTTATAGAAGTTCACCAATCGTATTTGTAGTTTAGCACCATTTTTTACAAATTTGCCCTGAGTCTCTTCTCGAGTGCTTTTCATCAATGTTAAAGTATTGACATTATATTGAAATTATTGAACCACCAGATACCAAAAAACTGAATCTGTGATAAAATCGACGGCGGAGAAGACGACCTCGATCCTGGGCGGCATCACGGCGGGCATGACCAGCAAGCTCGGCCAGATGCGCAACTCGGACTCCTTCCGCTCCATCGAGGAGCGCGTCGGCACCGCTTATGAAAATGTTAAGGTACGTACTTACTTGTTGCCACTAAAGTAACCAGTGTTGACATTGACAGTCATACCTAGAGGAAGGACATTATGTTATGGTACACAATATTGTATTAGGTACAATTGTTTTCGTTTTTGTCTGAAATTTGTGCAGCGCCATCTAGTTACTTACTATGAAAATTGTCACTATGTTGAGTTTTCACCCTGAAAGTGGGTAAATTTTTTTAATGTGACCTCATTATTTTGACGGAATTCTTGACAGTTAAACGGAATTTCTATATTATTGTTGGCAACACTGTACGTATCCTAGCCAGCGCCGGCCTTAGCCCTTTTTCAGGATAGAGCGAGATTGTATTTTGGCGCCCTTTGGTCAACGCTTTTACAATTCCTATCCGAACTCCGGTGTTGTGGTATTTCGCATTATTCGGTTGTTTATTCTTGTAGTTGGAGTACCCTGCACTTTACCAACAATATATATTTTACCATCCATGTAGCTACATACATTCCAACAAAGACAAAGTACTTACTGTAAGTTATTACGATGTTATAGGAAAAACTTACCTTGCGTCACAGGGAAATCTATGAAATTTTAAACTCAGCGCGGGCGACAACGGGCGAAAAAGAGACAGACCGACAGAAACAGAAAAAATCTAAACGTAACTGTATATTCAATTCATTTTGCGTGTTTTGTCCCTTACCTTAATTGAACCTACATTACCTACAGCCGACGATGTAAAAATCATCTAACACCAATTGTAAAGACAAGTAGGTCATTAAAAAATTACTTACCGGTCATCCTGTGGAAATCGGTATCTTTATTAAACCTTGATGTAGATTTACAGTTTAAAACATAACAAATCGTGTAGCCCATTATAATTATGTACGTGCAATATAGGTATAGGCAGGTATTAAATTTCGTTACACTTAACACGTACACCCCTTCAGTTAGAGCAGGCAAAGTAAGCGAGTTTGCCTGCGCCGACTCTGCCGCTCGCTTCCCCGCATCCCCCCATCCCCCCCACCCATCGTTGCCCCACGCTAGTACATCAGTCGGCCGACTGTAACTAATAAGACTGTGTTATAATAAGGCAGAAATCAGTACTTAGGAATATACCAAAATACCACTTCTTTGGCTAAAATGTGGCTTGGTGAATGCTAATGACTTCTATTGTAAATTACAACAGCTGAGCCAATTTGTATCTCTATTTCGAAAAAAGTAGTTTAGGTAGACTGTAAAGCGGACGTGTTACTTTTGACCGCGACAAGATGCGGTTTCATTCCAGACAGATCGTTTTATCGCACTTAGATTGATCTAAAAAGTAATTTTCGCAGAATGTCACACTATTTTAATCTAAATAAAATAAATTATATGCCGCATGCCTTTTATTTTTATACCAATCTAAAATAGTCCTTATCAAGGACACCTGAATCCAGATCGCAGAAGCATTCAAATGGCGTACTGACGACAGTTAGTGCGGCCTATGCATTAACATAGGCATGCGGAATATAATTTACCTACTGGTAAAAAAATGTGTGACATTCTTCGAAAATGACTTTTTGCGAAAGTGACTAAATTTTTTGCAGTGACTATTTGCGAAGTGACGTTCTACGTCAAGACGATTTCGTTGTTAAATCGTTGAAATGTCATTTCAAGCCCATGTCCAGAAGTCTTGATTCTGTTATGACGATGAATGCATATGATCATGACACGTGTTTATTGTTGCAGGGTAAAGTGGCCTCCCGGTCCAATTCGACACAGAGCTTCGACGAGGCGCTCCGCGACGCGAGCCGCGCGGCCAGCGGCGCCACGTCGCCAACCATTCCAGAAAACAAACCTCTGCCTTAGACACCCGCGCCCGCGCCACGCCGCACCCAGCCACCACACCACACAACGGCAAACTGACACCAACCCCTCTCTAGGACTTATTGACGTTAGGTATTTTGTACTCGCTTAGAGGTGTAAAATTCTAATTTGAAAGATATTAGGACACCTGTAATACATTTTTGGTTCCTCGACATGTATCAGCTAGCATCGCTGGAGGCATGACTGTATACGTAGCTTTCTTCCTTAATTTATCGTTAATTCTTAAGTTTTAGTATTTTAATAATTTTGTTACTTCTATATTTTATTTAATTTAGTCATAAATTGTAAACAATTCCAAAGTTCCAAATTGGATGATGCCTTTTTTGATCATGAAACATGTTTCTCTTTTATGTCTAATTATTATGAATTAAAATTATTTGTTGTAATTTCGTTGCGCTTTTTATTGTATTAAGAAAATAAATTAAATCGCGGCGTGGTTGCAAGTGTATTACTTGCTATATCATCAGTATGGCAAATGTTTCATGTGTAGTATATACTGTAAAATATACTCACGTTATTTTCAATGTGTTTGAATATTGCATTCCAAAAAAATATCACGTGTTAGATAAAGTATCGTATACACGTTACATTACCATGAGAAGAGCTTATCTTCATCAATGTTAAAAACAAGTTCAAAAATATCTAAAACTAATATAGTCCATATAGTTAACACTTGTAAGTATATTACTATTACACATGTTGTATTCTTGTTGTGTAGTAAAAGTGTATACTTAAGTCACAATAACTTGCCGACGACGACGCCTGTCAGGTACATGTGAAAAAATGATATTTTTATAAGATGCTTAGCTTTCCTTTACTTATGAAATATTTCAAATATTTACATAATAAACTTTGAAGATGGTAAATAAATTTATGTATTAAAAATTGTGTATCATTGAAAAAATATTTAGAACCAAGTCATGTTGTTTCGGCCCATGCGCTAACCTTACGGATATTTTACCAATAACGAATATCTAAAAACAATTACCTACGATTGTTATGACAAAAGGTAAAGAAATAAAACAAATAAATTCAATAAACAAGATTGTTATATTACTAATGTTTATTAATATGCTCCGTTACGATCTCAAATGCATGAAATATATAAAAATAATGACTATATTGTAGTTGTTTTCAATTTCATTGCGTTTTACTTCAGGTCTTACTGATAGATTGATGATTATGATAAGTGAATTCCCAAAATATTTTTACGAAGATTTTATAATTGTAAATTCTATTATAATTTATCATGTAACCACTAAATAAATCTAAATAAAATTAAGCCTCTTATATAATACATACCTACTAGTGTTGCTTATAAAGTTCATTATTTTAGTCGTCGTAAAGTTGTCATGCATCACGGTACACTTACATAATTATAAAATTTATAGAGAAATTGATGCATTTCAAACGTCACCGCTGGTATAGACGAGATTACTTTCAGTTTTTCGCCAGGGATTGATCAAGACGTGGCATGATAGTAGTCATTCAAAATTAACGGAAGAGATCCAAATTCCATAGACAAGTTAAGTCGTTTAGTTAGAGACCCTAAACAGTGGTGTGGCTCATCTTGGCGTGGCCACCATCACCAACTGGAAATCTTGACTTTATAGATAATTTGTCGGTCCCGCCAGAATGAGCGCTCATCCTGGCGTGGCCACCTTGTATCTCGGAAACTACGGGTCGTAGCGAAGATCTGATTACACTAATAATTTGTCGGTCCATCGTTCAAAGTTATAAGGGATTCAAGATGGCCCCGCCAGGATGAGCGCTCATCTTGGCGTGGCCACCTTTTTCTCGGAAACCGAAGATCTGACTGTGCGGGGCGGCGGTGATTGCTTCCCATCAGGTGCAAATTATCTATAATGTCAGATTTCCAGTTGGTGATGGTGGCCACGCCAAGATGAGTCACACTAAACAGTGGTGTCTTAGCTCTTAGGATTAACATTTTGATGTCTTTTTCGTTTTGATTTATCTTAATATTATAAAGCTGAAGAGTTTGTTTGTTTGTTTGTTTGGTTGAACGCGCTAATCTCAGAAACTACTGGTTCGAATAAAAAATATATTTTTGTGTTGAATAGTCCATTTATTGAGGAAGGCTATAGGCTATATTTCATCACGCTATGACTAATAAGAGTGCAGCAGCAATGAAAAATGTTGCAAAAAAGGGAAAATTAGATTGTTCGCTAATTATTGCGGGTAAAACCGCGGGGCACAGTTAGTAATTAATACGGGTAACAAACGGCTGTACTGCTAGGGATCTAAGTAGGAGTTTCATTCGCCATTCGATCATGTTACCGAAAACGAAAACTAGTAAGTATGGCATTAAAGCCGCGCCTCCTGGTGGAATACGAGGAGAGTTAAAAGGGCAATGAGCAGGAAGGGTTGGTGCCTTTTTCGAAATGTTTGTGTGCATGAACGGAAGCTTGTTTTATGAAAAAGGATTTTCCACACGAACAATAATTGCTATGACACGTTATCTTACAGCAATAACCATTCGGAGATATGAGCGAATCTATACTGGAAGTATTTGGTTCAATTAACTGATTTTACTGACTGAAATGTAAAAAAAATACCTATTATTTATTTTAGTTTGACATTTCAAGGGATTTGATTCTTATATGCGACACTATTGGCTGGTGCGGTGTAATAAAACAGGTTATTTATTGTTTTTCAAAAATCAGGTTAGATTCCTCGCGTTTTTAAAAAATCTAATTAATGATTCAAGTCATTTATTTTTTATTAAAAACGGCCTCGGGACTCCGATGAGTATTTTAGCTATTTTTCAGTTTTAAATTTTCCAATTAGGATCATACAAAAACTTTCTGTATAAAATCGCTGAATATTGGAATGGTTGCTTACGGTTTAGAGCTAAGCTGTCATATTCAATATTATTCGAATGGAAGAACTACACATTTTTAAGAGTCGAATGAAATTGCAATAGGCACCCTTCTCCGTTAATACTTTAGACGGCTATTATTAAAATAATTATAATTAACGGGATTGTTACAATGTTGTGATACACAACAAAAACATGTAATAATCTCTTTAATTATAATTATTCGGTGTGTGACTAAATAATTAATCCCTTAATCCCTTAATTCTTAATTCAAATCCGTTAATTTTGAATCAATCCCTGACGTACCAAGGCTTCAAAGTAGTCTCGTTTGTATAGCAATGTACTTTTCTAAACCCAATAATACAATATATAGATAAATCAGCATTTATCTCGATTATCGCCTTAAAAACGTCACGGTCTCGCCAATATCAAATGATTTTTATTATAATGCTACCAAAGGGTAGCAAAGACTAATTGGTACGAAATTGTTTTCGATTTCGTATATCTGACATAAGATACTGATCCTCACTAAAATTTAATTTAAAACCTCATGTGAATAAATTGATATTGTTATATGTCTACAAAAATAGCTAGAGATCAATAAAATATGTACAACAATTTTTATTATTTATTATAAGGTGACAGAAAAAGCTTTGACGAGATAAGGGTGAAAATGTACCTACATGCCTATTTAGAAAAATCATGTTGAACTTATTTTCATAATTCATTCCTCTATCATAATGTGGCACGTATTACATGGAAATAATCGTAAAAAAGCAAAATACAATACATTAGTTGATATTATATGATTACACCTGAAGTTTTTTGTTTTGTTATATAGTTCTTTATGTGTGGAAGGCATCAAACACAAATGTAGAACGCCGACATTGATGATATGTTGGGCCTAGCACGAACTTTATAACTTAAAGCTTTTTCTTCGCATAATGGCAACTTCCAAATGGGCTTCAAAACACTGCTCCAAAAAGCTATTATTGTACAGTAGTATATGTTTCTTTAGGTAGTTATTTACCACTTATAATTATATAGTAGTAAGAAAACCTTAATTTGGGTACCTCAACACTTTTACTATGTTTAAACATCTTTATTGATACAATTCTTTAATACGTGTGTATGTCATTGAACTCCTAAACGGCTGAACCGATTTTGATTAAAAATAAATGTGTGTATTTGGGTGAGTCTCTGGATACGAGTGTTCTCAAGCGGAGTAAGTCGCGAGCGGGTCATTAGTTGCAATATTCATTTCGAATAAACCCATGCCATAAAAACGTATATTTTTCTTAATAATTTAAAACCATTTTAATCCGTATATCTTAGGATTATTGCTATTCTTACTATGAAATGTTAATAATAATTGCAGTCGTTCAGAAAGCAGAGAAAAAGTAGAGTAAATATTTTTAGATATTATAAGATTAAATCACTCAATTTATAACAAATTAGACCTACTACCACCAAAAATGCTTATCAATGTAATGTTTGTTGAGAACTTGTACTTTTGAGAATTTGCCTTTTTAGCGAACAAACGACGCAAAGCTGTGTCGAAAACAAATATTCAGAGTACCCAGTGAGAGTTTTTTTTACATCAGATCACATTTACGAATATGATTTATGACTCAAGTATTTTACAACACTAATGGAGTGCTGAAAACCTAATGCGAGTTCTGTTAATTGTTAATTACATTTACGGTCTTTGGACCGCTGTAACACAAATTTAGTTATTCGTGCTAGGCTCACAGTGTGTTGATCATCTTTTCAGATGATGTGCTGATCCGCTACAAACCAATTAGCATCCAACTAAATGATTAAGATTACTTTTAAATTATTTTATACACTCGTTTTCATTTAATGAGATAAAAAGGACTGAATATTATTTACATAACTATAAATTATTTTAGAATCATATAACAAAAAACATGCCTAAAATAAAATAAACTTATGTTTTTGTAAAGCGACTTAAAAAGTTTTGCAATTCTTATTAGAACAAGCTAAAATAACGCTAGATGGCAGTAGTGAAAAATAAATAATAATAAAATAATATGCGTTATCAACTAGAGCCGCATTCACATTGCTGTGGCTAGGTGTAGTGTGTCGCGGAAGAACTGTACGGCAGACTTCATATTTATGTGGGCCACACCACATATTTACTATTGCGCTACAAAGTCCAGACTCACTACACCATACCAATGTGCATAGATAGCATTATATTCAGCCCTCGAAATATAAACAGAATTATACTAATAAAGGTCTTCTTAATAATCGTATTTAAAATAAGTGCTTTAACGTATGTAACAATAAATATCATGCCATACTAGCGCATATTTAGATAAAATGATGTTAAATGGTATTACTGTCCGTTTCCGTTGACATTAGCTACAAAGAACAATGCCCATTATCGGCCCATCCTCTTGAACAGCACAACTAAATTTAAATAAACCGTACATTAAATCACTTTAAATATGATATAATTTTTAGCAGTTCTTAAAAGTATGCCAGTAATTACAATAATTTATTAAGATTTATTAGTATTTATAATGATTTTAAAAGGTTTCGGTATTAAAAAAAGTTGCCAGTATTATTACAGACTCTTTAATCTACAAATCAACACATTTTTATTCTATTCCTTTCATAACATAATACACTATTGAATACATAAAAATATAACAGTTTGCCTAAGGTAATGATTAATAATTATTCACGGGTGTCGATAAAAAACATTTGCAATATTCTGTAAGGTCAAATTATCAGGCAAACAAAGCTGGCGTGCCTCAAGGGAGTATACTATGTCCTGTTTTGTTCCTAGTCTATATAATCGACATTCCAAAAATAACAAAACATTCCTGTGTCCTCTTCGCTGATGATATCTCAGTGGTCGTACCAGATACTTATAAAAATGTAAAATACGAATCAGTTTTAGATGACACAATAAAATCCGTATCACAGTGGCTAGATCAAAATCGCTTAAAAGTCAATTTAGCGAAAACAAATTCTCCAAAAGTCCAATTCTCAAATCATAAAAGTAAACGAGAACCACTGAATATACTTTTAATGGTGAACATGTCATGAAGGTACCAGCGACTAAATTTCTGGGCCTAATGCTTGATTCACATTGCAATTGTAAAGCACATGTGAATTTAGTTTGTACCCGCATAAACCGCTTTGTTTTTGCTCTGAAAAAGCTGAAACAAGTAGCTGATGAAATAACTGCTTTAACTGCTTACCACGGATACGTTGCATCGATACTGAGGTACGGACTGATATTGCGGGGAAATTCGATTCTGATAAATAAAGTATTCATATCGCAAAAAAAGTGTCAGATATGCAGAGCATGGCCTCTAGATTCGCGTAAACCTCATTTCAAGAAAGTTAGGCTGCTGACAGTTACATGCATTTACATTTTAGAAGTTGGTATTTTTGTTAGGAAGCATGCAGACCTATTCCAAAACGCTAGCAACTGCTAGCCTTTCTGGATTTATAATAAATTGAACTCAATTTATTATAAATCCAGAGACCAGACTAAACTTGCATTACCTAATTGCCGAAGCGATATCTTCAAAAGGAACTGTTTCTTTATGATAATAAGGGCATTTAATAGAATTCCAAAAGATATAAGAGAACTGCCATTTAATTCCTTTAAAACTCAGCTCACAAATTGGCTTTCTGAAAAATGCTTCTATACTTTACAGGAATTCATGAATTAAAATACTACTTATAGACTGTTATTTTATCTTCGACGTGCGCATTCTAGAAAACATTGATTATTTTGACATATCCAATTATCTGTTATTTGTACTGCATCAATTATATTATAAATGTAATCTAATAATACCTATATAATGCTGACATATCCACTTAATTTAATTATGTATGATGAATTCTGCTCTTATTAATCACATAAGAAATCACCCTTTTTTCTTATTATAACTATGTATAATTGGAACAATTGAAATTGGAATTTTTATAATTTTGCATGCTGTATATTCGGCAAAACATGTTCGCCAATGCTAATTATAACTTTACAACAACTATATGACCTTGTTTCTAGCAAAATAAAAGTTATTCAATTCTATTCTCTTCATGCTAAATGTAAGACGACTTTGGCTGATATGTTTGGTAATAGTAATAACTGGCGGACTTCTCATTAGATTTTTCTATCTCAGTATACATATATATAGCTAGAACAATCAATACTTGTACAATATTTAAAAGTCCACTTCTGGGCCTGACGCTGTACGGCTAAGGAGCATTGTTCTTTAGCGTTAGTATGAACAGTTGTAGAGCACTTATTAAAAATTGATTCCACATTTTGGTGATTCGGATATAAAATGCCTGTATTGGTTCATACCAATTCATGTCATCATTAACATTTTATGGAGTATATTAGTAAGTATCGTTTGGACTTTTTACTTTTACTTAACATAATTTTACCAACTACAATACAACTTATCTCCCAATGTTAATTTTACCAACTACAATACAACTAATCTGCCATTGTTTTACACTATTCAAAAATATTATGTAGACGATCTGTTTAGCATTGCTGTAACATTGAGTGAAGACATAGGTGAATGTGATTTCTGTTTCAGGGTCAATACACATTGAATAAAGATCAGCCATACCTTAATAGCCGAAATTAATAACCTATCTCTGGTAAGAGATAGGCCTATCTTAGTTTAGTTACCTAGCAACCGCTGTTATTTTCCGATAAATAACAGAAATAACTAAGCAACAAACTCTAGTAGGCCTATCTCTTGCTGAGGATAGGTTATTAATTTCGGCTGTTAGTGATTCATGCAGGAATCAAGAACACCGGGCCCGATAGGTTTAAAAAAATATTAACTTTACAATTACAACAAATGTCTGGTTTCATATTAAGTGTTTAATACATTGTGATATCCCATACAAACTTCGCAACCCAAAACCTAACCTAAGCCAATTTTAACGAAACAATTTAAAAAAAAACGTATATTCAACTAACTAAAGTTTCAAATTGCATTAATTTAAGCATAGAAAGTTTCACTAAAATTGGTTTATTGGTTTGAACAAATTGGAACTTCAAAGTTTGTATGGGATGCCTCAATGTATAAAGACTCGTGTTCAAATGCACCAACAGTTGCCTGTAGCAGAATTCAAAACAGAAACGTTTTAACGACTAAATTTGAACTGTCCTGCTGTTAAACTACAGGAATAGTCACTGAAATAGTAAAGTAAAAGAACCATCAACGTAATATACTTTTAGGTGCCATAGTGGTATCCAACAGGGCCTTGGAGTCAACATGAATTGAGTCTGGAGCACAAATCACAAGCATGAATGGAGTATTATTATAATGATAATTTATATCTGGTAAAACACGTAACACCTATTGTTTCCATTACATATTATTATAATTTAACTCGCAAATTGAGCTCTTCTAATCATAACAGACATGGCATATCGTTAACGAAATACCCTGCACAAGAAATTTTGAATCTATTTTAATTTATGTTATATATTAAAACCTTACATGGTGGATACTACACGATTAAAGCAATCGATGTGCAATATATTTAGTTATATTACACACTTTCTACATACATTCAAAGCAATGTACTATGGTCCTTTGTTAAGTATGCGTTAGTTGGCGCATGTCATGTTATGAACTTAAATCATAATAACATTAAAATTGATAATCCAATAATTTTACAGAAGCTCAAACATTATAACCCTGGATAATAATGACAATCATCGGATGTTCAAGGCTAATAACCGCTTAGTGCTATTAACTAACCTATTAAAACTAAAATATTTGTTCAAGCTTCCATTAAAATGACAATTATATTCTGAAGGCAATTGACAAACATTAATAACTTAAAAAATAAAAGGCGGTAAAATAACCGTATATTTGGCCTCAAGGGGTCTGCGGTGTAGAAATAATCTTAGTTGTAAAATGGTCTAGACATACTAATTATTGCTTAACTTATGACAAAGATAAACGTTCTTCATACATTTATAAAAGAACATTATTTAATCTAGGTGTATTCTAAAGAAACTCGGTGATATTAGCGAACAATGAATATTGAAACTTAATTTAGCGCCAGCGATTTTAAAAAGACAAGACCGCACATAATACTAGACCTTACAATCAATATAAACTATTATAATCGTACTCAATGTCGCAATAAAATTACATTTTGTGCCGAGATAAAACCGGTATCGAAAACCAAATACATTATGACTAACAATAATATAGAATGGAATAGAGAAAAAAAGAAGTGGATTTTATCGTAATCGCGTGTCATAATTAATTAATTCATTTACTTGTAAACAATAGGTACATAATCCCTTTTAATTAAACAAATAAGCGCAGCTGACACAATTCTACACAACTGGATGCAAATTTATTATTCAAATGTTTTACCAAAACACATTTCTTTAATATTATGATTATTTAGTAATAAATTTTTTTACATCCAGTTGTTACATAAGATGCGTAATAAGTAGGTAGGGTGATTGAGGAAGGAAGAATCTTAATACATACACATAACATTTAAATTACTTTTTAATATACATTTTGATAAAGTGGATTTTAAGGCCTTAAATCTAATAACGTTCATTTCCCTTGTTTAGATTCATAATTATGTTAAAATAACTTATTACAAAACATTTTATATCTAATAAAGTGAACAGATTACATGAAACCGGAGCGGAGGTGCATGTACGCTCATAAATTACACATTTGGCAGGCATTAAATAACAAGAATAGCACTGCGTTACAAACTTAAACAGCAACCGAAATTAGCTCTACGATTGTGTTCCTACAGAAATTGATTGGGACCTTTTTGGTTAGGCATTAGTTGCATTCAATATAAAGCAACAATCAGTTGCCATTTGCACAACAATATAGTTTACTACTTATGACTAATCTATATATATAATAATTAAACGTGTGGTGAGAGCCTACTGTTTGTGACAAACAGTTTCACGTGGTGTGAGAGTCAACAAAGCGCAGCGTGATTCCCTTTTAAAAGTTGAAACTTATTAAAATGTTCTATTGTCTTTTTAATCTATGATAAATTGACTTTAATCGTTAAACATTAAAATGATAAGAAGTTTATGAAAATTATTTAAAAAATATATTTATAAATTAAATAGCTATAGAAAAATAAAAAAGTGATGCTAACTGAAAAAAGAAACTTTTATTGTATATTAATCATTAGTGTTTATTTGAGAATCCATGACGACAAGCAACGTTGCTTGCAGAACACGTTATGTTATTAAATACATTTTTGATTTAGTGTAGTAATGAAAGTAGAAACAAAATCATATTATATTCATCACTTTGGCGTTAGTTTACGTTACGAAATTACATAAATTACATACATTAATTTTGATGAAAAATACATAAATATAATTTTTATAAAAGCGGCAAACCTAATTAAACAAAATAAGTAAAAGATAATAAGCAACAATATTATAAAGTCATATTAATTAAGTATTTGGCTTCTTAACGTAACAATTTACTTACCAAAAAAATATGCTTGCCAATGTTTACATCACAGGACAAAAGTACTTTGTAAGTTTTAAATTTTATAATTTTCTTTCGTAGTAATTGCAACATTGTCATATGTGTATGATCATTTGTATGATTATTTGTATGATTATATTAAAAAGTGACTTATGTAATTTTCGTTCTGCGGTTAGTTTGAAGTAAGAATGCTTTAGAAAGCATACTATATAACGTATTTTAATATTATGCGGCTTGAATTATAATCTGCCCGATATGTTAAGCTGCTGTCATTTCGTTTTGAAGCTGTATGTAACGTAATTAGATTGCATCGATGACGCGGAACAGCTGCAAATGTCATCAACAGCTGCCTAACACTAGCCGCTTGAACATTTTAAAGTCTCTCAAAGCCTGATCTAAATATATCCGATCAATTTTATTAACGATTTCGTACTATTGCACAATATATTAAGAAATAATTCATTAAGTAAATATGATATGGCTCTGTTTACAAACCGATTAAGTATTTAGGTGCTAGGCTTCTGCTACACAAAATATGTTTGTATGTAAAATATTATTGACCTAAATATTTTAACGAACGCGTAAGAGGTACTAACATTTGACTCTAAGCCTCAAGACATTTTCTCCTAAAAGAAATGTCCATAACTTCTAGTTACTTAATTTGCTAGCGACGCACATATACTTTTCACAGTACAGTACAGTTGTAAAATAAAAAGTTAATAATATACATGAGATATCCTTTACCTAGATAAGATGGATGAAAAAGACAAGAAACGTCATTAATATGTATTTGTCATATGTTTGGGGCTAGTATTGATCAGACACTACGTAACATCAACTCTCGCAGATTTCAATCGCCCATCGATCGCACTATGCGGATTATTAACTCAATTGCGAGACGGTATTCGTCAGGTGATATATAACGGTCAATAGGAAGTATGCAAGATGTTATATACGTATGTTTGTTTTACTACTTAAACCACGCATTTTACATAGATAATTATATCAAAAAGGACGTATTATATAATTTTTTCTTTTAAGTTTGTACTTATTATTATAATTTTGAGTAGTAGTTCATCTGGAGGCAAAATGTTTAAGATTTTGTTTTAAAATAATTAACTTTATAACTTATAAAAATATTATTTACCTTATAATGTCGGTAAATAAACATAAAATTCATTATGTTTTACGTTACAATCAATGCACATTCCCTATTGCCTAATCGAACAGTAGTCACTGCAGTAGTCATGTCACACTAAGTATACAAGTTGACTTTTTTATCACCGTCCAAACCTTCTGAGATGACTCCCATGATACAAACGAACAACTCTTACTATTGGACCAACTCCCTAACTCGAAATAAAATTCAGCTGTTACATACATACAAAACATCAATATTCATTCAACCAAAAATTATGGAACAGCTGAATTTTATTTCGAGTTAGGGAGTTGGTCCAATAGTAAGAGTTGTTCGTTTGTATCATGGGAGTCATCTCAGAAGGTTTGGACGGTGACAAAAAAGTCAACTGGTATAGATATAAGTTATTTCAATAATAATTTGCGCTGCAACCAAACTTCCGCCAAGAGACTTTAATAACCAGACCAAAGTTTATCATTGCAAGTCTTTAACTAATACTGTTTAGATGTGAATGATTGAAATAGAACTTCAATGTCTGATTAGTGAGCAAGTTATCTTTCTTGAAGTGTTAAAAAACCATTAAAAAAAACCTTTAAATTGGCACTGATTTTTTTGCTCTAATACGGGAAGTTCAGTTACGACACAAACTGAACACCTTATTATATGAAAATAGTTTTAAGCTCTATAAATTTTCTAGAAAATCCCTTTTTGTTAGATTTTTAACACGTAGACTGTCACTTAGGCGGAATCAAATTTTTATCCTAAACCGGATGTAAATAAACTTCTCTAGTAAATTCTAGTATGTTACTAATGGTCCATACGTGGACTGATAGCCTCGTCACATAACAGAAAAATAAGAGTTGGAAGTCAAAAATTAAGAGTACAATCATCGACTAGGCAAAAACCACTTTGAGAAGTTTATTTACATTCTGTGTACGAACATTGAATGAGGTTATTCGAGCACAGGCGGTTTTGACGGTATCATACTAGTCTCTAAATACACTACATTATGAGCGACATGCAAAGCGTGAAGTTAGACACAGAGTTATCTTAAACATCCTATACATGATGAAAAATAATGTAAAACCAATGATATATGGTAAAAAAATATCCAAGTAACACGAATAGGCTGAGTAATAAATACATAATAAAATCATTCAAAGCTGAAATATGATTAAACATTATGATTATCAACGCCAACATTGTAAAACTATACACAAGTCCCTAAATTCAATGCTCATTAACTGTATCAAGCCGAGAGAACTCAATTATAACTAGTGATTGGATAATCGGATGCATATTTACCTAAAGTTAATTTTAGGCTAGGAAATTATGGAAGCGGCTTCTTAAAACATGTTTTTTAAATTATATTATTTCTAGAGATTTTTTCGTTAAAAAAGTGCACTCCATAACAGCCAACACCTCAACTTGTAAAATATGCATTCGATTATCCCATCACTTATTATAACATATTCAAGCAGCTGAAAATTTAAAATTCTGATATTCAGTTAATATACAGCAATTTAAGTAATTTGAAGTGATCTTTTCACTTGGGTTAGTGCTATCATTATTTTTAACCGACTTCAAAAAATTAGGAGGTTCTCAATTCGAATGTATTTTTTTTGTATACTAATTTAAGTATTTTTTGTTGTTTATTTTCCTTTTTTTACACTTTTATTATGCCTACGTGTTACTTGGGTAAGAAAGAAAGAGATAGAAATGTTTACAAAGCTGTTAAAAATACATTAAAATGTGGGAGTAGTCATCTACTCCCACACGCGTCGTGTCTATGGTGAGATCCATTGCATTCTTTGTAATTAGGCAAAGCTTATAGCCACAGCGCAACATAGTTTGCAATACAATAAAGGGAAAAATAAACTATACTCCCTACTCTAAATTATCCCGGGCCTAAGTTACTACATCAATGAATTGCCCGATGTAGTTTCGAAGTACAAAAACTATTTGTCCGATTAACTTTATGCTTGGGTTCAAATTTTTAACTATATTTTACCTTAGGTTAACATTAACTATTGAGAAGTACGTCAAATTAATGATATCATCTTCAACGGATGTACAACAATAAGACAATGAACATTCCAAATAATTGGAAATTTACACCTGCTATCACTTTACACAGTATAAACTGTATATTAAAAACCTTCACAGTGTTGGCGTCAGCATCAAATGTATCGATGCAACATAATGTCGATAATATCTTGGCAATTGAATGAAACAACCTTATCGCTAAATCCTTAAAGTATATCTTTGACAAACACTGTCAGCTTTTATAATTAACTTAAATATAGACTAAGAATCGTGCTCGGTTGCGTGCACTTGGAGAGGCCTATGTCCAGCAGTGGACTAGTATAGGCTGATGATGATGATGATGATGATGATAGACTAAGGCAGTTAACACACTGCCACGCACCACGCAGCGTAGCGCGTGAATGCGTGGTCTAACTTTGCTTGTAAGTATCTCCGTTTGTATAGAAAACACGCATAGTCCAACACACAGAAAATGCATCCACGCGCGTTCATCGTAGTACGGCGACACGCAACATGAAGCGTGGTACGTGGCAGTGTGTGAATCGCCTAAATACTTGTTTTTTTTAATATGTACATCTTTTGATCATATAGTATGCTCCGTTAAATTTGATGCTGACTGCACACCGTATCGTCGGATATTGTAGCTAGGTAGACAAGTTTACGTTAAAGCTAGTTCAGTTTCGTTAGGATAATTGTCAGTAATAGTGCCCGAGCTCTCTCGACACTGATTTGTCTTAGGGTGGGTTTAACGCAACGGAACGGATACGACAGTTGCACACGCACAACTCGTCAAAAAACGTCAAATAGATTTTCATTTGAACCTTAGCTCGTAAGTTGGCAACATATACTTTTGTTCCCATCATGTGCGGAATAAGTCTCAAAAATTGATACGGATATATACATAGTATATAGATATATGCGGCATACGGAAGCGTCAACAAACTCTAAGACATCACTATCGCTCGAAGTAGACAGTTACATCGGGTGCTATCGAGTCGCCGTACGCTATCGACCTTTTCGGTCAACTTATCTGCATCCGAGCGTCGAATGTTTCAGAGGAACGCACCGGCCGCTCGGAAAGCAGAGCGTTAAAAAGGTATTATGCAAAGTACATGACCTTTTTGGTGACCGCGTGGACCGTGATGGCGCGGGCCATGGCGCCGGGCGTGCGGTCCTCGCTGCAGGCGGACTGGTGGCTTCCCTCGCCGGAGTCGTGCTCCTTCTCCACGAGGTGGTAGCGGGCGCGGAAGGCGACGAGGTGCGCGTAGTAGGCGGGCGCCGGGATCGACACGGAGCGCGTGCAGCGCACGTACGTGTGGCACAGCTGGTACGTGAGGCACTGCAGCTCGTCCGAGCCGAAGTGGTTGTCGTCCCACAGCACGTGGTAGTGCGACGGGCGGGATGTGCCCTGCGCGATCATAATGCGTTAAGGCTAATATTGCACACCCGCTACATAATACGAGAGGATGCGGAGACATTTAATTTTAATTTTTAATTTCAATTTTAAGTGGTACGTGATGTTTTTGAAGTGAAAACTTCTTTAGCGGCGTTGTGCACTTTTTTTGGAATGGGTAAAAAATGTTAAACTCGCGTCAGGACACGTGACCTGATCGAAAATTCGTAAGACGGATGGAGAGTAGACAGCTGGCGCGGCGTAATATAAATTTTTAATATAACTTAATATAACTTTTTAATGTAATATAAATTGTCATGTTTGTGTACGATAGCCCAATAAATAAATATTGTATTCTACCACATAAATGAGAGTACTTTTATACTGATAATTAAAGCAATTCGTGCAAAATTATTTCCTAACCATTCCAAAATATCAAAAATGCACAACTTTAATATTCAAGTTTTCACTTCTGCCGGCACTCCCAGAGTGCAACCCGTCGTTTTTTTTTTGTTGGAAATAGTTTGAGGCGGGGATCCTAAGATAATTTCTTGAGGAGATTCCCTTACTAGATTATCCGAAACCTTCTGTTGACAGGAGCAGAAAACCCGATGGTACCTCAGCTAAGGTTAAACGTAACATGGGAGAGGTAACAAAACTACAGCTTGGAATAAAAAATATATGTTTTTTATATATCATGCTATTGGTGTACCATATCCAATTAATAAATGTTCCAATTAATAAAAATTCCTAACGGGAATTTATTAGCATTTAAAAATTGTTATTAACATTATTATCTGAAATGAGTCAATTGAAAAGAAACTCCTCACCTGAATTCCCTGGTGACTGCATAGATAGAAGTCGAACTCAGTAGGGTGCGTTATACCCAGGTCGACCGTGGTCCCGGCCGGAATGTTGCCCGACTTGCCCGATTGCTCCTTCTTGTCCGCGCAGAACAGCCGCGTGTGGTGACGCTTCTGCACCACTATGAACGTGATGCCCGGCTTGTACTCCGCCTCTAGCTGCGAAGTTTATAAAAAAAATATTAACAACACTCGTCGTTATACGTTACCTTAAACATTAAAAAATCTGAACATTTGGCTGTATGGGTTAGGATTCCTTTGCCTTTCTATCGATCTAATTATTATTTTGTTATACAAGAAAAAAACATTTAAAAAAAAGTCCACTATAGAATTTTTTATATCGCATAAAATTGTAAAAAAAAACAAAACAAAATATCAACAAACGTCTTTTTAAAATGTCTTTTATTAACTTCAATCAACGTCTGTCTGTTTTGTATATCCCTTAAGCGTAGACAATATCATTAAAATCGGCTTAATGATTTGCAAGAATTAGAACTTTGATGTTTGTAAGGGATATCCGAAAATAATAATCATAATTGTATTGTTCAATAACAGTAATAAAAAGTTACAAAACCAAAACTACGTTAAAATATTACTCAAATATGCCTTCAAGGTTAGGTAACTTTTTGATTACAAAAAAGACAATCTCATCTCACAACATCAATGTAAAATAAAATTAGTTTCAAACAAGTATTATTACCTTGATACAAGCCTCCCTAACGGCGGTGAGTTCATGCTGCAACACATGTATGAACTGGCCCTCCGAGATGCCATCGCGGTACATGATGATGCGGTGCGGCTTGAACCCGTTGGTGCTCTTGTAGAACATTATCAGCAGCTCCTGCACCATGCTGCTCATCTCGTGCACTATCTCTTGTCTGCAACCAGGGCTCGATGTCAGTTCATGACTCCTTTCGCTTACAAAGTAAGAGTGGATAGTGTTGATAATAACATCTTAAGAGCCACACTAGCCAAACTAAAATGGCGCAAGCAGACTATTGAACAAAAAGCGAGGAGAGACTAATCAAAAGGACTTATTGATTAAGTTTATTAAGCGTTTTTGGGGAATTTCAAAAATATCTCAAACTCTTTAGTACTTAGAAAGACACGCTAAGCCGGTGTTCTTTTGATGTATCGAAATCGGCAACGCGCAATTTATATTGCAAAAAGCTTACAAACTTTTATAATGATAAATCTGATTTTTTCATTAAACGCATCAAGTAAGAGGATAATTAAATATTGTTTTCTAAAGTTTACGCGAACTACACATTGAAATTAAACAACTTTTACGGAGCACGAATGCTGTAAAGCGTTCGAAACGTCTGTATAAAAATATAAAAACCAATGTGTAAAACAAACGAGAGTAGATCCGTAAAAGTTGTTCAATTTCAGGTTTATTAACCTTTTGACCGCCACAACATATGTGCCATCCTGTACGCCAAGCATTTAATTTAGAGTAAAAACTTGCAATAGGAATAGGAATTCCAAAATTTCCAAATATCTTTATTTTGTGTTTTTAACAGACTTTAAAAAAAGGAGGTGTTCTCAATCCGTTGATATTTTTTTATGAATTTTCCCAGATTACTCGAAGACTTGAACCGATTTGGAAAATATTTTTTTTGTAAACTATAAGTATTGTCGACAATTGACGTCGTTGGCGTACAAGGCACGCTATTTGTCGATTATCGACTGTGGTGGTCAAAAGGTTAAATGCAAGTAAGCCATCAAGTAAGATATTTAGTTATAATGTAGTACCTGTGTTGCTGTACGCGTACGGTGGCCGCGTACCGAGATGGGTGGGCGTCCATGGAGCCGACCACGGCCGCGATGGAGGGTTTCTTGTTGTCGCCCGCCGGCGGGTGCGTCACGTCCACACCCAAGAAGATCACGGGCTCGTTGAACACCTGACAGAACACAATACTTATGAAATTTGAAACGTCGCACAGTGTCGCGATAGTCGCGTGTCTTTATCATAAATCCATTTTCGTATATTTTTCCGGTCGAATTTGTTAGATGGCAATATTATCTTGAATATTTTTCTTCTAATGATATACAAAGTTATATTTTGTAACATGTATATTATAGTAAGTGTGGGTAAGCAAACTTGTACTAGGAAGTAGTAATAGAAAATCAGAAATACATTTAGTATTTCCGATTACCTGGGGGTCGACCGCCTAACTCTCTCGCTTTCGATCGCTTTGAAGGCGAGGAGAGGAGGAGGCGTCATCTTGTCATTTTGAAAGCAATATGAAAGCAATATCAAAAGCTATAGGCTATAGCTTTCGATATTATTAGATATTATATTTCGATATTATATTAGAAAGAGGGGCGAGGGCCTCGCTTTCAAAGCGATCGAAAGCGAGAGTGTTAGGCGGTTGGGGGGCTGGTATAAAACCTGACTCGATATACAGGGTTAAGTGTGACCAGGCAATTATTCCGAAATATTATAGATATCAAAAAACTTTAAACTCGATAAATAAGAATTATAAGAATATATATTAAGAAGAATAAGAATAAGGAACTTTAACATTTCTACTAATCTCATACTAAATGTATGGGAGTGTTTAATGTCAAAATTTTGAATACTTCTCGTTTGATTTGGAAAAAGTTATTGATGTCAATTTACTCATTAGGTAACGTACTTTCGATATCAGTTTAAAATTTTTTGATATCTGTAATAGTTATGGAATAATCGCCTGGTCACACTTAACGATTACACCCTGTATATGTTATCATGAAACAACAGAGAAAAACGTCATTAATAATTTAAAACAAGAACAAACAATTTAAGAAATATTTAGATGTAAAAAAAAAAAATGAGAAAAGGTTGAGAATTTTTTGTTTATTTGTGTGTATTTTCAGATAAACAACATAACATACACCAAAAATCAGATTTATGATAAAGCATTCTATGAAGTCACGACACTGTGCGTCGGGTAGCCGAACGGTAGGCAGGAAATCGGGTCGTTGCGTAAAACATAAGTGTTGTATGGAAAAAGATATAGCGCGCTCCACAACGTCCGTCCGTATATTGAACTAACAAGTAACAGACATAAACATTAGCTAACGCAAGCATATTATTAATTTAGCTGGGTTTAAGGACTGTAAATAATTTTAATACCTAGCGCATTAATAGAAATCTCTTAAAAAAGTATAAGTCACATTTAAGGGCATACAGTTAAAATGATACCCTTTTTATGAATTTGTTTTAATGGCATTTAATTTTCATATATTAATTGATTTTATATTGACATTTTTAACAATTTACAGGGTCGTACTCCCTTTATGTATTCGTTCAAAAACATGGGATCCATTAAACGAGGTCTGAAGAAGCAACTTGCAGGTTGGCAAGGCGAGGACGGCTTGTGAGGCCTGCTCTAAAAGCTGTCTTCGCGTCTGGACTGGTATTTTGCTAAAAATCACGTCAAGTGGGCTTGCATACTTTTCCTTTTTTGCCCCTATATGTTTTTTAACTACGCAAAATGCTGTCATTTTTCGTAATAATGTAATCTAAAAAAGAAGTTGCATTTTATCATCATCGGATGAGAATGAGGTTCAATCGCTTTCCTATTGTAAAATAAGTACATAATACAGCAAGTCAGTTGCTACAACTGGGTACGACCTCTGCGTCAAACGGGCGCACGGCGCGGACAATTAAGGCGGTTTGGAAGCTGCCACGTGGCAATTGCATATCATTGATCCGTCCCGTCGACCTCGCCGCGTGCGACGGGCGGCTAGCTTCACGCAGCGCTGCTCTATAAATTTACACGATACAGGCACGCCACGCGCCGTGAGCCGGCTTGATGCTGCGTACGCCCTATAGGTTAGTTTACTCACTTTAGGGCGAAGGGAGGGCACCAGTATGGAGTTAATGCCGCCCAACTTGACGTTGATCTTGAGGCACAGGTTGCTGAGCGTCTGCGGCGACGTCTTGTTCACGTTCTTGGCCTGTACGCACTGCGTCGCCATTCCGAGTACAGTGTCGCCGACGCGTTTCACTTCCGCTGTTTGATTGTAATTTATAGTTAGTATTGGTTTATTTTATTAAGAACCATATTACTTTTAATCTTATCATAGTGGACTTTAAATCGCATAAATGGAGTAATATACACGTTTTTTCATGTTTTCTATTAACTGTCAACATTACTGTATTTCCCTAAAGAGATTAAAATTGAAATAATAAGAGCTTTGAACAACAGCTGTTGAACATGGGATATAAAAGCCATTATAATTCTTAAATACTTACTAGACTATACATTTAATTTAAAGTTAATTTTTTCAGACAGCAACAATTCATACAAGCAAACAAAATAATCAAAAATATAATTTTTTAAATAAAAGTAAAAAAAATCCTGATTTGAAAGTCTATTATTGCTTGACTCACAATAAATGATCGACTTTATAAAGAGCACCTCGGTTGCTTAGATAGATTCGATCAAAGCAACCACCTCACACAATAGAAGACACACAACGTTTTAAACATGCTGCGAATAATATAGCCAGCTAGAGATAAGATAGCCAGTGCCTCAGTAGTTGAGGATTCCGGGTGAAGTGCTCCTCCACCTTCGGCCTTATCATTTTAAGATCAAGTGAGATGAAGGACAACATCTATCGATATCTTGGAGAAATAGTGCTTACTACGGGTAAGCACTTGTTCTACAAGATGTTAAAAAAAAAGAAGAATGCCTATACTAAAATTTAAAAAAGTGATACTAACCATAGACGGGAGTCTTCCCAGGCAACACCACGACAACAAGCTGCAGCTGCACGAAGGTGGACTTGAGGTACTTGAACATAGGCTCCACTTGGTCGGGGCCCGTCGCGTACTTGCAGAAGCACGGCTGCCCGATGATCGGCATGCCAGCGTCGTTCGAAATCTTCTGCAGCTGTTGCGTGAAGTTCCTGTATACAAAAAGTTTGGTTATGTATGTGAGCCTCGGTCGAAGGCTCTCTCAAAAACCAAACTGGTGGTAGAGTTTTAGTTTTTTTATTACATTTGGATTTTATAGTTTTGACGTCAATAAGTGCCTGTAAAGGCTTTACTAATATTATAAAGCTGAAGAGTTTGTTTGTTTGTTTGGTTGAACGCGCTAATCTCAGGGACTACAGGTTCGAATTGAAAAATTATTTTTGTGTTGAATAGTCCATTTATTGAGAAAGGCTATATGCTATAGATTGTTCGTTAATTAACGCGGGTGAAACCGCGGGGCACAGCTAGTATTTAATAAATGATTCGATTTGACTTAATACCTCGTTAGTTAAATAGCGTATATACTGCCTCTTTGTTGGGTAAAGACTCCATCGTTTCATTCAAATCCGTTTAATGTAGATGGATGCATCCAAAAATCGAAAAAAAAAAATCGTGACCTCGAAATTTACCCTTCCAAGGCTTCTAGATAGCGAACCGAGTGAACCCCGTTAAACATATATTGAAACTAATGAAACAAGTAACCTTAAAATAATATATCCAAAATTCTAGTTCATAGTTTTATTTTGTTAATTGTAGTTAACTCGACTTCTATAGAAGAGATTGATGGGGAACCACCAAACTACGAGACGTATGGAAAGAACTGGGGAAGTCCGTTGCCCAACAGTGGGAGAAAGTAGGTTACGTATAAATACAACTGTAAATAACTCACTTGAGCGCGTCCTCCCTAACGGTCCGCTGCGGCGCGAAGCAGGCGATGGCCCACACCCTGATCTCCACTCCCATGAAGAACTGCTTGCCGCGCATGTCCCAAACGCCTTGATTTGGTAGAGCCTGCTGCGGTATGCGATAATATCGCAATCGTTAGTGGCAACTAATCCTTTCAACCATCAAGACATACTGGTAAACACAGCTAGGTATGTTGTACGGTACAGCATACCCAGCTGTATTCATAATCTATGGTACATCATGTACCATAAGTAGTAGATATAAATAGGTCTCCTACCTAGTGGCCTACTCTCGGCCTAAATAGGCTGATAGAACGAGTGATTTAAATGAGTGATACATAATTCTGAGTGATAAAAAATTACAGAAAAATCTAAAAAAAAACTTGCAAAAACAGAAATTGTAAAACTCTTTGTTAGCCAACGAGTTTAAAACAGACGCAAACGGTTATGTTTGGAATTGTTATTGTTGTTGAAAAGTAAAATGTGTAGACAATCAATTTTGGGAATTACAATATAGGTATATAATAAATATAATTAACGATAAGGGA
Organism: Eudonia mercurella; assembly: GCA_963082485.1. Lineage (NCBI taxonomy): Eukaryota > Metazoa > Arthropoda > Insecta > Lepidoptera > Crambidae > Eudonia > Eudonia mercurella. Next base: position 8,120,123 of record OY720023.1, on the reverse strand, counting down.
AACCAAATAAGCTATTTGTGTAATAATTGTATATTTTATTCGGTTAGTGGTCACTGGTTTACCTAAAGTTGCCTACAAGGCAGTAGTACTAGACCGAAAATAGTTTTACTTCTTAGTAGTCTGTACTAACATGAAATCACTCGTATTGTTGTATTTCAAATCCAACATCCACATTAAAAAAAATTGATTTTGAGCTGGCTAAGAATATTTTGTGTTCATAAATATACATTTTCAATTCAAAATCATATATTTTTTATATGTAATACGTGTACTAAGACTATATAAAGAACTAAAACTATTTCCAGGATCTGGGATCTTGTAAAAAATGTTGGTGGTTGTAAACACTGTTAGTTTTGTCTTGTCGGCAACAGCACAAAGTGTCAACCAGTTTAAGAATAAACTAGAACTAGACCTATACTACAACAAAATTAAATAAGAAACAAATAATTTGTGTTTACAGTACACAGTATACAGTCAACTATCAGTTGTTCCAACTGCCTGCCTGAATTACCTATAATAATACCTATATAATAATCTAATGAGGCTCTCGTTAGGCGGCTGGATCAAGGGCCTGATTCAGAAGGCAGTTCTCCTCGATACGGCACGCATTGTGAGGAGGTTTCTGTCTCTGGAGCCCTAACCACCGGCAGCTTGGATCCTGGTCCCGATGCCGGCGGACCCCTATTTTTTTAATGTTTTTAAATGTTTTACTTATTTTGTTTTTATAAAATATTTAAAAATGTAAATTTATATGAGAAAAAATAAATAAAGGAATAATAATAACTTTAGGTAAATTAGCCCCCTTCGTTCCGATCACCGGTCATTATGAAAGTGGCTAGGTCCGTTACGATTGTAACAACAACGGCAACGCACTATCAGCTAGGTGCGCCACCGGGCTACTCTTTCATATCATAAGTACACAGTAATGAGGAAAAATACTATGCTGACATTAGAATGCGGACTACATGATGTAAATGATATAATTTCCTTGTAAAACGAATTAATGGAAATATTGCAAATAACCTTTCGTGGACGACTGTTTAGTAATACTCAAATAATCAACTAATTAATTATAAAAAATTGATAAGGAAGACGATAAAAAATATGAATAGCTTAATTAATAGTTTTTTTTGTTATTAGATTAACTGCTACTTTTCAGAACTTGAACTTTTTAACATAGTTCAACAAAGTTATTTACATTTACCTGCTACTAAACATTCCAAAGGTCACGAATATGTAATGTAGGTATTTATGTTTTAGAATGATAGGATAGGTATATCTTCTATTAAGCAGAAATGCGATTTATTTGAAATACTTGTATTTAAAATGCAAATACAAAATGCAAAATACCTATTTTGTATTTTGCATTTAAATGCCTTTTAATAAAAAACATTTTGTATTTTATTTGAAATACTTTTCGAGATGTATTTTGCATTTTTTTATATTTTAAAATGCAAAAATACTTTGTGGTTAAGTTTAGCCAACATTACCAGTCAAACAAAATTAAGTGAACCACCAGTGGAGAGACTTTTTTCATATGGTGGGATGATAATGAGACCTTACAGAAGCAAAATGAGTGATGATGTATTCAAACACTGGTATTGTAAAAAGTGTAATAAATAAAAATAAAGAGAATTGAATTGGACAAAAGGTATTTGTATTTTGAAAATACCTATTTTGCATTTAAAATACAAAACGCAAAACTATTTTGATATTTTGCATTTGAAATAGTAAAGCGAAAAAGTATTTGCATTTTGTATTTAAATACATTTCTTAAACTATTTTGTACATCTCTGCTATTAAGCTATAGCTTTATATAAGCTAGAGAGCTTTAAAGAAGTATAGAATTTAGAGAAATTGAATGGTGACTGATTGAATCTATTGATGTTATTAAAAAAACATTGACTAACATATTACTGGTGACAGACCCTGATCAGTATTCACAACTGCCTATAAACTTGTTCAAATTGCAAATTTATTGTTCCTAGCCTAAACTAAATAAACCATTTTGAATTTGGAACTTATATTATTATATTTTTTTATTTATTATTCAAAATTCAACATACCTACTTAACGTCTGTACAACTTACATAAGATGCAAAATAAAATAAAACATTGTAGTAAATACTATCGCTAACAGACGTCGAGCCGTAGTCATGTAGGCTTATAACAGTCTCTGATCGCAACCGTCTGATTGGAAGCAACATATTACCTGTCCACCGAGCGACGACACCCGCCCTCCATACTGCAGCTTGGGCGGCGGCAGAACGCGCCCGCGCACCTCCATCATGTTGTTGGATATCGTCAGACCAAACTCCTTCACATACAAGTCTGTGTTGAAGTTGGCGCGGCGCACCAAGTTGTTGATCTCGCGTTCCCTATGGGGGAAATTACGAAATTTCGAAACAAGGTATTTTGATAGTCACATTCAATGACATGCTTTTCTTTATAATACAGCCATTTGCCGGTAGAGGAGCACACGGCCCGCCTAAACGAAAGCGGTTACCACAGCGCTTCGCACATGTAACTGCCTCGGAATCTTTTATCCTTATTCCTCTATGCCCCTTATTTTGCTGTATCTAGTTCCCTTTAAACCAGGACACAGCAATGCAAAATAATGCTACCACCAGATTCTAGGCAGAATCAGGATTCTACTACAACTAGGCAACCTGTTACCGTCAAATACCAAGTACAAGATAATTTAACGGGGCTCAATGCAAACTATGTGAAAGTATGACAGAGAGTAATGGTGTTTATTCTTTTATAAAATAAAATTCAAGAAACTTACCTATCAGGTGCAGAGCGTGCTGTAGCTTTGATCATAGTTGAAGTTTGCATGTCTGTTAATTTCTTAATACATCTCTGTCCAGGCACAATATTGCACACTTCTAAAGGAAGATATGTATGTTTGTGTTCTTGTCCCACTTGTAAACAGGGCAAGTGAGGGTATCTCAACTTCATCTTATATTTATCGAGAAAGTATTTGGCTACAGTACATTCTACAGTTTGTCCATTATCTAGTTGAAGAGGAAATCTGAAAATTAATTTTATATAAGTGTATGAAGCACAGAATTGCTCATAACTAATATTATTAAGGGTTAATTCAAGTTCATGAGAATGATTGTGGCACTTACGATTGCATCTGAGCAGGTCTGCGTGTGACATTACACACTCTGTACTTTCGTTTCATAGTGCCGCAATGAGTGATCTCTATTTTTAGTCCTTTTATTTCTTTAGTGAACTTGACTCTTTGAGAATCTGTTAGTGGTTTTCTTTGATCATTAATGTCCCGAATGTCAAGCACTTCACACATAAATTCAATCACTGGTTGTGCCTTATAAAAGGCAGTAGCCGAAACTGTAATAAAAGTTATAATTATGTTAATTAATGTGACAAATGTTAGAACTGCACTTCTTCAAGAATTAGAAATCTGGAAAGAAGTAATAATTATTGTACTTAAAAATAAAAATAAATAGTATTTGTACATAGTATAGAGACATTTAAGGCATAATAACTATATGAGCATACCATCAATGTTCAGCATCATTTTCCATTGGCTAGGTCTTACAGACTGGTGAAAACCAAACCAGACCTCTCGTCCACCACCTAAAGGATGGTAATATCCCTCAGGAGATGAGAAAAACGATCGCCCCACTGGTGTGTACATCATCGAAGGCAGGTGTCTCATTACCACATCAAGAGCCAAAATGGCATCATAGGGGATCTGTCTTGTACGCCCTTCCAAAGCCTCTTCAAGGGCAAACAGTGACACCTATAATTGAAAGCGATTTGACAGAACCAGTTAATATATACATAATACATAATTTTATTCAAAAGAATTCCATCTAAAGGCCTGTGCAGACGAGGGATTTTTGTCTGTCAAAATAAATCTCGATCTATTTTGACGGTCAAAAAAGTCTACGGACTAAAGTCCCTCGTCTGCACAGGCCTTCATTGTGTAATATGGTGTAAAAACAGATCATATTGAGAAAGGGTTTATAAATTCAAACTTAACTTAAGAACCTTACCTGTGCAACCCACTTGATAGTAACACGGAACACTCTGTCCTTGCCTTCTCCTGGCAATATCACCTCTAACTCAACTCTATCATTACCAATAGGTAAGGGATCTCTTGTATATAAGTTATTTCTTCCATCAAATACTGGCTTAAGTGCACCAAATATTTTGTTATAACAATGTACCATAGTTTCAACAATTTCTCTATTAACCTGCAACAAGAAATGATCTTATGTTTCCAAAAATGTTAACTACAAAAATATTGACTTGCAAAAATAAATAGTGAATGAAATAGTATTACCTTCCTGGGGCATTTATCAGGTTGTATATTAACATCGTAATGATGCACAAACCCCCTCGGCATAGATATTTGAAAGTGATTAGCCCGTAGCATAATAGGCCGTCCTTCATGGCCGAGGTTTGGGCGTCTGGGACACGTGAGTACAGGTAAATCAGGGGGAGGGGCAGCACCAGGCGACACCAGGGACATAGGCCCCGCAGCTGCTGCCGCTCCCGTAGCTGGTGTTCCAGTGGTGGGAGCGGTACTAGCTGCTCCTGTGGCCGCACCAGTTGTGCCTGCTGCAGTGCTCACAGTAGCTGACACACCCACAGCACCACCACTTGTCTCCCCCGCTGGAGCTGATAAATCATATAACTGTTAATATGGCAAATATCATTGCTATTTACAAGCTGCAAACACAACTTAATTGAAATAAAGACTGTTATATGTGATAGCCAGATAGTTGTTGTATTTTTAGTTACAGGAAAACTGATTACAGTGTGTAAGTTTAAATGTATTCCATACAAATCAGTTAACACAGAAGTACAAATTAGAATAAATATCCACCATTCAACATGGACCCAACTATCCTTCTAAGACATATTTCAATAAGTAACTTGGTAACAGTCACTGTATTTTTATATTTCAAAATAATCTAAAAGAGTGCTGTAACTTACTCAATATAAGAATATTTTCCATTTTCAACTCAGCTTTTCTTTTAAAAGCAAAAGTAAAATCTCAAAGAATGTTGACGCTTCTTATGTCTCAATCATAACATTAGATTCATTACAGTTGGTCAAATTTGCGAATCTAACAATAAGTAACAAAATCAACATATAATCTTAATAAACACAATTTGGAAATCGAATTCGCATAACGAAAAGTCATTTAATTTTGAGCATGCTTCATGAATATGGGTGAGGAAAGACTGAGTTCACATAATTTAAGGTTAGGGGATAACAAGAGAAGAAATATCTTTAATATCTTTAAAACTAAAAATTACTAAATTCTAATATTTATAACATTGGTTTTAGCAGGGCTTTGAATTATTTCAATTTAAAAAATGATAACTAAGTGTATTTTAATAATGTCACAGTATTATAGATGTATTATTAAGAGCAAATTATTCAATTCAGGTTTTTAAAAGATACATATACATTTATACACAAGTATAACATAAAATGTATTCGTTTGGAAAAGAGATTGCGAGGAATTTAGTCACAAACTTATTATTTAGGGCACAAAGAAATGATGATGCTGGTATTGATAACCATCGTCGATTTTCACAATACTTTTTACTTACGTTGACCAACGGGGTACATTTTCTCTGTTAAATGATTGAAGCAATTAAAAGCTTAAAATTAAGAAACACAACTCCTCGTGTTGAATTTGCTAAAATGTGAAATACATTAGTAAATTAGGTATGTGGTGGTTGGTCTTCATATTATGACATCTAAGTGATGTAAAAAAGAATTTTGTTTGAGCAAGAAAATGTTCAATTGGCTCAGAACTAAAATCGAGTCTTCAATTGAAAACCAAGAGGATGTAACATTTTAAAAATTAGACCACATAGTTGATGCTTAGTCTATGGTCTTGAGTTTTTTTTTTGTATTGTTTTACGGCTCCGGATGAAATCCATCAAGCCTATTCGTAAGTAATTTTTCTTAGTAATACATAAATAAACAATACCTATTTCTTTCTTGTATATGATGAATGTTAATAGAAATGAGAAGTTAGTTGACACTGACATAACTTTACAATATCTGTGTATGTTTGTATAATACGGCTACGGAAAAAATATCCTGTCGAAGACCAAAAGCTAATACATTAGCTATCAACAGTATTTGTACGTATTAAAGTCTCGATCAAATTTTTCATCCCAAATTTTCCAAACGAAAATTATGTCTATCCCATACAGTGGTACCATTCGAAGATCAGGGGGTGTAGTTTCAGCGATTGGAAAACAACTTAAAGGAATTAATTTAAAAGCGGCTAAACGAATTACTGTAAAATTTGATCCCTTCGGTGACAACGTTACCCACACAAGGTATGCTTATTTTCAGACACATTGAAGGGAAAATGATACACAATACATTTTAATAAAGTAAACAAATTTTATGGCTTCTAATAACATTTTGTGACCTATTACCACTCTTAATTGACCAAATTTCGTGACAATAATTCAGTTCAATAAATCCAGCTTTTTGATGTCTATTTAAAATTTTTGGTAGCCTACCTGCTGACCAATTTATAGTTGACCAGTGTATGTATTTTAATACAACATTAAATAGCTCTATACAATAGAAAAGTTTCTATATTGCTTGGATTGTATACCTACCTAATTATAGGCTCAATGGTACGCCTTTGAAGAGGCCTCTCTTGCAGTGGACTGCGATAGGCTGATGATGATAATGATCATGATGAATTCAATCATCACTATTTGTACAAACAATGACAAAATTATACAAATTTGCCTATGAACATTGTGGTCATTTTATAATTTTGAATTGTTTTATTTCAGAAATTTCTTACACTACATCAGTTCTCCAAAAATCAGTTTAAAAAATCCAAATTGCTCATTTAAAACAGAGGTAGTTTGTGACCGCAGTGATCCTGCAGTGGAAATTACATTATTACCTGCAATAGCTGGTGAGTTTCCCTTTATAATTTTTTGTCAATTTTGGAGCTACAAGGTGGCTGGCAAGAGCTGGATGAGAGTAGCCGCAGATCGTGCTTAATGGTGTGCACTTGAAGAGGCCTACATTTGGCAATGGACTATTATAAGCGGATGATGAAACAAACAAATAAACTTTCTACAGCTTATAAAGTTTTTATAAAACTATTTTTTTTTTTACAGAAACTGCTAAAGTAAGCAAAATTACTTTGAAAAGTGGAAATCTTACCTGCTTAGAAATATTGCAGTTATTGAACAAACACGTGTCATCACTAGCACCAGTGGAACAACCTGTGTCAAGTATCCAAACAAAGTTGGAGAAAAAGATCAAAAGAAAGTAACAAAAATGGCGCGTTCGGGGAAAGGCAACCTGCATGTAGTGGAGGAAATATACAATCAGATACCAGCATTCACAGATGTATTTTCAGAAGATACATTCTACATATTTGTTATGTTATTTGTTCTGTCAACAGTTATAGTTGCTTTTATCCTGTCTAGATTTATTACCATTAAGCCTGTAGAATAGATAATAAAATTTAAATAAATACATTGTTTTAATTAAAATCTTTTATTTGCTGCATGGGAGTTAGTCTTTCAGTATAGATGACTATGGCAATAATGATAAAAATAATAGTAACCTCTAAAAGCAATCATTGCTTCAAAATTAGAAAAATGTTATTGCCTTTTTACCCTTGTGGCATTAAAATATTAATATTAAGTAAATTAAACAACAAATTCGGAAGAAAGTAAATTTATTAATACATACTCTCATTACAAATTGCATCATGTACAAATACAAAGATAACTTTGCATCAAACAAAAACTTTTACTTAACTCAGAATTCTTGTGCTCCCCAACGAATCTGAAAAAATAAATATTTTTATTAAAAAACTATTAACTCATAATAAAAAATAAAACAATTTTAAAATACTTTATTGATTAGGTTATAACAACCGTCATTTACTAGGTGGGCAGAGTGGTAAAATCTAGCTTGCAATCAAAAATCCATGATAACTAATCAATTATTGATCATGCTATGCCAAACACTGCTTCAACGAGGGCTTTGACTCTGCTGGGTTAGGTAGCCGTTTTGGCAGTTCCACCTACACTTTGTTGCAGACATCTATGCACACATGGAGGCCACGGAGAGGCATTCCGACGTAGAGGGATCGAGGCAAGGCGGAGGCCGGCGGTTTCCCAACCTCATTCCTGTGTAGGTGAGGCGACGGTTCAAGGTGGGGACCCTTATCCAGACTTAACAACAACTTAGCACCTTGGGCGTGCTTTCTCTGGCGGGTGAACGCCGCAGCGGGCAGAATGCCTGACGGTGGTCAAGGTTCCGCAGCTCTAAATTACACTGTCCAACCAATGGAGTTGATAAGCTCCTTATTACAATCTAGACATTCTTTCAACTTGCTTAAAAGTTTCCTTAATATTATGCTAATGCTCCGCATATTCGATAGCATTATACAGTATCTAGCCAAAGTTAAGGGGTGCCAAGTTCTTATAAATTAAACTTATTTTTTATATTTTATTTGGTGGTAGAAGAAAGTTTAAAGTTTAGAAATAAACTTGCATCTTGATTTCGGGCTTTCTGTTTCCGTTCGACCAGGGACGTTAGAGCTTCGGATCGCACCGCCAGGGAGTCTATCCTCTCGACGAGCTGCTGATATGGCGACAGGGGTTGCGCCCCCATCACCACGTGCCCGAGCTTGGAGTCAATCTTCGCGTCGAGGCGCGCGTTACGGATCAGGTTTACTATCCAGCACTCCGCTTCATCGGGCTGCATGTTTAAGTTCTCCGCTAACATACTGAAAAGGATATATTGTTTACAACTCGCCATAAATTTTAATAAAAATTTATTAAATCGGAACCGAATTTTGTATGTCGTTTCCATAACTTATAGAGCGGTTCGAGGTTTATGCTACTCTTCTACCGTATTGCCTACACGTGGACTGAATCGCTGACATAAAGTAGGGTTAGTGAACTCTTCAGCCCCTCCTAAATACCATCAAAGACGGCGGGCTGCGGACGTCAGTATGAAATGGATCCTGCACACAAAATGGCGGCGAGTGTATCCTGATGTTTTGGTCTCCCGGGCGTGGCGGGTGTTCGTAATAAAATCCACAGGGAAGAAAAAAAAGGTTTAGTAAACTCTACTAGTTGCCATAATACTGACCCAATGCTGATTACTTGATGAATACGACAGAACGTCTCGAAAATCATGAGACGTGCGTTTTCGACGAATTCTTCCAGACACGCGATCAGGAAGAAATCAGTCGACAGAACAGCCTGGCACTGATTAAGCTTCCTGCGCGCCGCCTCGAAATCGAAGTTTACATACAGGTGCTCGATGAACTCTGTGATCGGATCCCTGCAAGAAGTAATCAATGGTACACGTTATATAAATGATTCCTCGGGTGTTGCAAACATCCATAGGCTAAGGTAATCGCTTATCATCTGGCGGACTGGGGCGAGCCGTACGGCGTTGGATTGCCGCATAAAAAAGATTAAAAAACGGCTACCTCATTTTCTTCCTATGTGTACGATAGTGATGCTGTCAAAACTTAAGTTTACAACAGTATAAATCTTACCTGTATGTGTAAGCTTCTTGTTGTATGACTTTTACGAGATCTTTAAGAGCATTGCGCCTTGACCTGTTTATGATAACTGCCGTAGCTAAATAACGGAGGATGTGCGGGCACATTGTTTGAATGGCGTTCAAGTACCTAAAACAATATAAAAAAACATATTTAGCAATATTGATTTATAAAAATATGCTTTAAAAACCGTAAAATAGCTTCTACTTACAAAGGTTTGTATAAGAACATTTCGATGATAAGGTCTCTGCCCTTGACATGGTTGAAAAAGACGAAAAGCGACCAGTGTATAAGCCATGTGCGCTGCTGAAGAGCTTGCATGTTAGTAGCCGCCGCCCCAGCCGCGCCATTATCAATGAACTCTCTTAATTTAGTCAGGTCGTCAAGGGCAGCATCCCAGTTTTGTACCAAGATCTCACTGGCCAATTTGCCCCATAGGACAGAAAGATAATTCTGTAAATAAACAAACAGTATTTAATGCAGTCAATAAAACTTATTACACATTTATGTCAGATTAATTTGACAACTTAACTATAAAAAAATTTGATCAGTCAGATTTTGTGACAAACTTATAAAGATGTCAGCAAAATTAATAGTTCATAAATTTGAAACTGGTTTTAATTTTAAATCTCTACAGATTACATTTAAAGAGTGTGATAGCGATTTATCTGATACTAACTTCAGTGAATGGTTAGATGGGAGGAGTTTCCAAAAAAAGAAAGAAACTGAGAAGTCATCCCGGTTGGTCGTAAAAATAGTTTCAGGGAGCGAAATAAGTAACTTTAATTTTGATACATGTGCAAAATTGATAAGCAATATAGAAATGAATTCTTGTCAAAACTATTATACTAATGAAAATGACCATACCAATACTAGCAGCAACAGACATATTGAAATACTGAACTCCAATGTTTGTAACCCCAATGAAGGGTTTAAACCATATGATAGTTATTATCAATGTGATAATGAACAATCACAAGTAAATGAACATTATATCACAAGTAACAATAATTTGATGTGGGCAAAAATTTATAACAATTCTTGCTTTAACCAAAATGTTGTTTGCCAGAATACTCTGAGTCCACTAGAGTACAGTCTTGAAAAAGTAAAAGAAAATAATGCTCGCATAATGGAAAACATTCACATGCTTAATAGGACTTTGAATTATACTAAAAAGAAAGAGATATTAGATATTGTTTGTCCTAAATCCATGCGATCCTTTCCTTGTGACACTTGTGGAAAATGTTTTGTTTACGAAACTGGTCTTAAAAGACATTATACAATGAGACACTCTATGTTAGAATCCCAGCCAAGGTGGCAAGTAGTTTGGACTTGTATTGAGTGCTTTCAGGTATGGCCACAACATGACCTTGCTTTGAAGCATTCTGGTCAATGCTGTAGGTCTGACAGTGCAGATTGTGTTAGAGAAATAAAAACCTCATCACTGTTACAATGTGAGTTTTGTGAAAAAGTGTTCACAAGTATACCTAGATTGGTAAGACATGCAAAGATGCACACAACACAAAACAATTATGAGTGTAACATGTGTGAAATAACATTTTCATCGTTCAAGACAGCTGAGGAGCACTGGCTGATGTGTCCATGGCTTAAGACATGTTACAGTTTCTCATTGCCCAAACTTTTGTTATGCAATGCATGTGATCGCAAATTCAGAAACTATGAACAACTTTATAACCACAGGTAAAATAACTTTTACCATAAATATATTATTGTCTATTTGATTTGTACTAAAACATATGTCTAATCTTATTATGTGATTTGTAGGTACAAAGTAAGTCACTTTATGGCAAAGATTAACAGCAACTCCTTGGATACATATCTTTACCAATGTGAATTATGTGGCAAATGCTTTCCATCCACATCACCACTGCAAGTACATCGAAGGCAATGTCATCCTTTTCATGACACATCGTCTTGCAACATTGTAAGTATACTTTGCCTGTATTAAAGTTTGGAGTCAGTCAGTTAACCTATATGGATAGGCTGACTGAGATGTGTCTCTTGTACAATAAATATTGTATACAAAAAAAAGAGTAATAGAAGGCTATCTGACAAATAATAAGAAGTGGTGAAACTGGCTATTTTAATTAACACAAAATGTACCTATTTCATTTTAACATATTTCTTACAGGTCAAGAGTTGTAATGAATTTCATAGTAACTATTTTACACCTACAGAAATTGAAGATGGATATATCAATAATCAGAATTAAAACACTGTTATTTCTGTTATAACAATGTGAAATAATAATGATTTTAATAAATACTAATTAAGATTTACAACTTTTTAAATTTCTCAATAACATAGATTTAGAAAATTTTCCACGTTTTTAATGCAAGTAAGTCTATAAAGTTATTTTTTTCCATAAGTTTACTGTTAACCATAATACCTGTTAAAGAACAAAATATTATCTAAGTACTCACCTTGTCTGTGGGAGACATGACAAGTTGGCAAAAGTAGAGGTAGGATGCAGATTCCACATAGTTTCCACACTCATATCGGTACTTGGCCAAACGATACATGCTGTCAATCATTTCAATTTTAAACTGGAATTTAATTTTTCACAAGACATTACACAATTAAATATTGAGATATTTTAGATCAAAAATAAAATTAATAATAACTACTGGATAGCTACCTCAAACTCTTTGTTTGTTGTTAAATAGTTGATTAAAGTTTTGGGATCTCTCATGGTCTCAACTGTTTTCATGACATCATCCCTTTGCATGAGACGTAACACTGGCTCAACAGCATCTTGAAGAATTTGAAGCTGAGAAAGAACCACACCTCTGCGAGACTTGATTTCCTGTACCAATAAATTTAAATCACAAATTATTTAGTAGTACAAAATATAGTATCTAGATTAAACATACTTAATCTTGGCTTTAACTACGTCTTGACTGCTTATATTTCAATAAAACTATTAAATATGTTTATTTTATTTATGCAACTATGTAGAGCTAAAATTATTAGATACTTAAAGAAACATAGATTTTTGACAATTCCTGTTTGAATACAGATAAGATCAAATTATAACTTACTTCAGGTGTGTCTTCATCAGGGTAAAGCATTCCACGGATGTCGATAACATAATCTATCATATTAGTCTTGCTCAAGATTTCCAGCTTGGCTTGTAATAGTTCGGACTGATCATAGGTCTGAAAATGGGCAAATTAATATTTTTAAGCGGTTATCGGAAAAACCATTTGAATAGTTAATTAAATAAATTGTGTATATCTTAATATTTTATTACTACTAGAAGCAAAAACAAGTTGTTTGATGACGACTGAGGTTACCTCTTTAGCAGCTAAGAATTCCAGTAAAGGGAAAACAAGATGCCGGTCCAAATACTGGCCAATTTTAAACGTAAGATCAAATTTTGAATAACTCATGGTTATCGAATGGTTTTCTTTCTTTAAAACTTCCAAACTATTTAATAAAAATCTTGTGCTTTTCGTGAAAGGAACACCCTAACCTCAAAATACACACCAGTACAACTACTTGTCAAATAATGTCAATGTCAATATGTGTCAGTAGTGTAATCTTGACAGCAAACGGAAACGGATATCGTTTTTGTTTTGGTTTTGTAGGCTTTGACCACGGTAATAGTATCTACAGTATTGTAACTCGGCCCTATTTTTCATTCCATCGGGATCTTTAGTGCAACCCCATACTTTCACTCTTGTTCCTCTGTAAAGATAGATGCCATAAGTTTGGCAACGTCTTTAAGAGCGAAGAGCCTGAAGTCCTCCGGTTTCGGATAGGCCAACCTCAGGAGGCCCTTTTTTTTCCTAGCCAGAGAGTCGCAGTCACACAGTAGATGCTGCATTGACTCCGTTTCCTCTCCACATGCAAGGCTTGGAAACCGATTAATTTTTCGAACCAGTTTCACGAAGCTATGCATGAAACTTTATTAAAAAGGTCACGTTGAACCGATTTTTGAACCGGTTTACAAAAAAATTTTTTTTTATTAATAATCGATTAAAACTTTAAATGATAATTGATTTACGTTTTCGATCCATATTGATAGGATGCGCGCAAATCGTATGAAAATATATCATGTGATTTATTTTCATACGAAGAATTAAAATAAATTATCATTAGTTTTTCCATATTTTCGACATTCATACGATTTCTTTTTATACTTAAAATCCAGCCGATTTTCAAAATTCAAACGCACACACGTGTCTCGATAAATTCCTCAACTCTTGGTATTATTTACATCTTGATTCTCTCAAAATCCTCGGAACTATGGCCAAAAATACGTCTCAGTCGATTTGCATCTGATAACCATTTTCAATGGTAAAAAGGAATACTGATTAAAAAAATACTTAGTTTTATAAGGCTTGATTAAAAAATATTACTGGTAGTTCTAAAAATTACAATTTCAAAAGTGAACTAGTCATAAGCAATTAAAGGTGGATTTATATTTGTCTGACGTGTCGTGTCGTGATGCATCGGAACGGAATCGGTTTCATACATTTAGTATGGAAACGTTTATACTAGAGTGTTGTGGCGTTTCGTGATGGCTTAGTACTAAATGTATGAAACCGATGCATCACGACACAACACGTCAGACAAATATAAATCCACCTTAAGCGTAATAATTGAACAAGATGTTCTGTAGTCCTGGGCTAAAAACAGGCTCGACGCTAAGCTGCATGAAAATTTTTAATAATACTGAAACTAAAAATAGTTATGAGCAATAATTCAACAATCACACGCCTTCATAGATAAATCTATATACCCATTAAACTAGTAACTATATACTATGCTAGTGTCTTGGTAATTAACTTTAATTACTCATCTAAGGTCTACAGCACTCTAAAGACTTTAGCTATTACAAGTAGTTACATATATATTCACGACTATTGTCCCCAGAGGGTTAGTCAGAGGCTAAACAGTCAGCGCCGCGAAAGCTACTACTGCCACAGTCCGTGTTTCACCAAATTACTACTGCACATTTGCTCAGCGTGATAGGTGGTGAGCCTGTCGCCGCTAAAAGCAGTTGGATGTATGTATGTGCAGTTCTCAGTCCTTTAAATCGCCTTTTACGACATCCAAGACAAGGAATGGTGTGACAGTATTATTAAAAGGAGCCGCCACCACACGGCTTACAAGTAGTTACAAAAAAAATTAATAGGCAGGTATTTCTAATTACCATTTTTCAATTAAGCACCAATGTCGACTATTGCATTAATAAGAAGTTAAGTTCTCAAATTAAAAAGTACGAATTTCAACTAGGTATTTTGTTAGCAAATAAAATATTAAAACACTTACTTGCTTTTTATCTTCCTAAGTATCGCGCAATATATACCATTAATAAAACTACAAAACAAGTATAAATATTACTAAATACAACACTGCGAACTGAGGCAGTTCTCTAACCCGCTATGTGTACTTATCCCGATCCATGCCAAACAATAACAAACATCGCCGTTGATCATTGAACATTGATCATTCTGTTTTAAATAATAAAGGTTATTTTGTTATTGAAAATAATGAAACTACTATTCAGCGCCATCTGTTATCTCTTCGAAAGACTACAAGTGCAGCGAAATGCAATGTTTTGCGTGCTTTTTTGTGTAAAAGGTATTGTGAACCTTGTAGTCCGTTCTTCACTGCGGCACATTCGCGACCTGTTGCATGCCGAGCGCATGCCGAGATCCGAGCGCGTAGGTATAGCTCGCACTTCGTCCGTTTATATGAAGTTACAATACTGTAGATAATATTACCGTGCTTTGACGAGAGTGCTCACAAAACCGTGTCCGTTATGGTGGCGTAGACATGGTCTTATTCATATTTGTTGTTATATTATTATGACCTTTTTTAGTGTGTACGCTGGCATCACAATCAAGCTGGCGTACCCATAACCATTCTCGAAAACTACTTATTTTATAGCAACAAAATTTACACCCATATTTAGTGCCTCATTTATTAGTGCCCACGTTATGCAAAATTTCATAAGGATTGCTCTTAAAGTAACGGGAGATATTGAACAAGACTTGTGAATGACATTTCGAGCTGGCGTCTATACAGCGTACCCATAATAGTGCTTACAAATAGCGAACTTTTCTTTTATAATTGTTATATTGTTTAAATAGTGTGTGAAATACTGTCTCTGTCAGTATGAATAGTTTATAGTAAATTTGTAGTGGAACTATAAAAAAAACTGTAAAGTACTATACTATGGTTCTATTCTGTTCGTACAAGTTGAAAAGTGTTTTCTCTACTTTTAAATTAACTTTTGAAGTAATTAATGAAAATCGTGAACTAGTTTCTTGCCAGAAAACTAAAGGTTCATGTTAAGTTTTATTCTCTAAAATTTGTGTTTTATAAAATATGAATGTGTGATAGAGTAGTAGAGTAGGTAATAACGAAATGATGACAAAGAATTATAGACTATTTATGCTGGAAACTTACCTGATAAATTGGCTGGCTTACAAATCACATCATCATCGGCCAACTTAGTCCACTGCTGGGCATAGGCGTTTCCTTATGAGCGCCATAGCGCCTTACAATCACATTACGAGCAATAAATATAGCAGCGAGCTTCTAAGTATGTAAAAAACATTATTTTCCGTGGGCACGTTCAGCGGTTTCATTCCAGATTTTTTCATTAATTGGTGGCTTTATGTAGTTAGCACATTTAGCCAGTATCAAAGTATTTTTTTACAAGTTATATATATTTTATTACAACATTTTGTTTGTTTGTTAATAGATGATAACTAGTGATAATAAAAATAATAAATGATATTCTTCCCAACCCACCCACTTAGTATCAGTAAAGATGTGTGTTTTTCTTTACTGATATCTCACACGGGCTTCATGATAGAACTTAAAAAGTGACGTTGCACTGTTTTTCTCATTTAATTCGTACTCATGCACGCTCACGAACACTTAACAGTTAATAATCCGTTATTATTAAAAGTTCATTTATATTAAATAAACACATTTAAAAAAAATGCAAACATTGCTTTTCATTATCCCACCATTAACTCCCTCAAGTTTTACAGGTGCTAATTTTCTCTCGCTTCCTTGCCACATCTTTCTATCTTCGTCGGTAGCATGTTTTATAGCTCAAAAGAACAATTTAGCTTTAGCTAATGTTTGGAGTTTAAAACTTTGTTGATTTTACCGCTAGAGCGACACGGTATAACTGGCAAACTTGAGAGAATTAAAAAAAAAACGAGCCTTACAGTAGTCGCATATGATGTGTAACATTTGACATACTTGGATTTTTTATTAATGATTTGCACTTTATTGAGACTTAATATCAGTAAATTTATATTTATTAATCTATATTACAATATAAAATAGAATATAGAAATTAACAATGACGTATATTTTTTTACAAATCATAAAGAGAATGCAGTAAATACTCATTAGAAGATGTCACACTGACACATCCTATCTGCCGCGCAATTTGTGAACTCAGTAAAGAACATGTGAACAGTTTCGAGAAAATAGATCGTAATGTCAGCACCTCAAATATCATAATCACAAACACTATTAAGTTGTACTTAATGCGTTCATAAATTGTGCGGCAGTATCACACTGTTACGATTACATTTCTACGAAATCACTCCCACAAATATTACTTCCTACAACGGACATTGAGCTTAAAGTGTTGATCACTGTGGCTGTTACGGATCACACTGTTACGGTACTTCCGTCCCTTTTCTACGAAATCACTCCTACAAATTGTATATATAGAAAGCGAGCGGAAAGATTTCACACATCAAAAAAAGTTTGATAACGGTTTATCGGTTAAACATAAAAAATACTTTAAAAAAAGTTATGATATCTCTCTGAGTTAAATAATATCAATATAAACATAAACATTTAAGTTTTGTGTGCGACTGTATTATAGATAACACATTTGTTTCTAGAACTTTATATATGTTTATTTTTTATATAGTTCCACTGCAAATTCACCTAAACTATTTATACTGACAGAGTCAGTATTTCATACACTATTAATACAATATATATATATATATATATATATATATATATATATATATATATATATCTTTTGGGATCTCCTATTTTCTCGGTAGCTAAAAACTATACCGTCAGTGCTCATGGGACGATGTAGGGGTGAAGCGGGTTTTTGATTGCCAGTTGGAAAGGGCTGTGGGTGTGGATAGGGCAAGGCTTATTGCGGTATCAAGGCCAGAGTCCGGTGCTTGGCTTCACGCGCTTCCCTCTCCACATCTGGGAACTATCCTTGATGATGACTCTATGCGGGTCGCCGTGGCTCTACGCCTAGGCTGCGATGTTTGTGAAGCTCATATATGCATCTGTGGTACTATGGTGGAGAGCAACGGTCATCACGCCTTGAGCTGTTACCGTTGTGCAGGGAGATTTCCACGCCATCATGCTCTCAACGATATCATCCGGAGGGCGCTAGTTTCGGCAAACATTCCCTGTATGCTGGAGCCACCAGGCCTTAGTCGGTCAGATGGCAAAAGGCTTGATGGCTTAACCCTTGTGCCTTGGCAAAAGGGAAAATGCCTGCTCTGGGACGCCACTTGTGTAAGCACTTTTGCCGCTTCGCACGTTGATCGCACTATGAGGATGGCGGCAGCAGCTGCTGAGGCGGCAGCTCAAAGAAAGCACGAGAAGTATTCCGTACTCACAAACTATTTGTTTGTACCTCTTGCGGTAGAAACAACTGGTTGCTGGGGTTCAGAGGCCAAACTGTTTTTCAGGGAAGTGGGGCGCCGTCTACGAGAGAGGGGACTTGACCCTCGCTCCGAGTCATTCCTGATGCAAAGGTTGTCTATCGCTGTTCAACGTGGAAACGCAGCAAGTGTGTTGGGCACCTTTGCACCTGGAATGGCGCGAGGAGGGTTATTTGATTGAGCCCACTGCTCGTTACTGCTTGTTAAAATTTATTTTTTTAATAACATTTATATTTATTGATATTAAATCTCTTTATTTATATTTATATCATATATTTGTTTATATAACAATTATAAAGAAAAAGTTCGCTTTCTGTAAGCACTATTATGAGTACGCTCGCTGTATAGACGCCAGCTCGATATGTCATTTATAAATCTTGTTCAATGTCTCCGTTCCTTTAAGAGCTATCCGAAATTTTGCATAGTGTAGGCTGTGTAGTGTAGGTGTAGGTGTACAAATAAGGCACTTAATATGTTTGTAAATTTTGTTGTTATATTGGGTATGTTCCAATATACACTGCGAGCACTGTAAGGTGTGACGTCAATTTAGTATACTGCGAAGCCGTTCCTTTATAGTTCTTTATACTGGTTACTGTTGAAAACGGAACGCAGTCCAGTATACTGTTATCCATACTGTCATCCATGTCATTTCTGGACGCTGCTGATCACGTGGTCAAAGCACTAAGAGCACCTTACCTCGAAAATGCCAGTGCTTACAGTACAAAATTGGCGACGATTTATGACGTCATATGTTTCCCTAGGATACTGCGGCAGTATACTGTCAGTCCATAACGGAACAAATTTTTCACCAGTTAGAGCACTGGACCAGTGCTCGCAGTGTATATCGGAACACACCCATTGTAAATAGTTTAAGAGAACGGTCGTGATGCCAGCGTACACAATGAAAAAGATCTTTATTTCTTAAATTAAAGAGGCACTAATTATTTAATGTTTGCAGTAACTACGTACTAATCACGCTCTAAAAGAGGGCAGTACAACGTGAATTAGACCATGTATACGCCACCATAAGCGGACACAAAGAAATAACTATTTTTTTTTAGCTCCAAGTAGGCATTCTGTGAGGTAGGCCCTCAGTTCACATGTTCATTAATTTTGGGTATGCTACTGTCACCGTGTCCGTTAAGCTAGCGTACACATGGTCGATTTCACGGTTCTTGTTATGCCAAGCCGGCCGCGAAAAAAAATGTCTTCATTTCTTATACTAAAGAGGCACTAATTATTTTGTGTTTGCACTAATTACGTTCTAATTATGCTCTAAAAGATGGCATAACAAGAAATGTGAAATCGACCATGTGTACGCTAGCTTAACGGACACCTATCACCTGATATCTATATTTATCTATCACCAAAAGGATGGGGGGGAAAGAAACTCTTTCCCCATATCTAATCATCATTATCATAATAGGCCCTCATCAGTCCACTGCATTGTCCACTGCTAGACATAGGCTCTCTATGGTCTAAGCTCTCAATGCATGCCACTGAGCCCGATCTTCGGCTATTCTCATCCAACTTTCTCAACTATTTTATGATTATTTAGAAATATATTATTAATTGAGTATGTTTTATATTTAACATGCTCACTATCTATTTCTATGAAGTTACAAACATAGTTAAGATAAGGCTTGATTCAGAATACATTAGATTCCTTTGCCTTTCGAAATGGAAGTTAAATGATATAAGTAATAAACTCTTTGGTTTCGTGCATGCGTCTAATTTCGTAATATTTTGGTTAGAATAAATAATAAACCTTACGAAAAAGTAAATAACGTTTAATAAACTTTCTTCGTGATAAACTTTACAGTGATAAACAAGCAAAACATTAGTTCAGTTACGGAGTGCTAATGAATGAATACAGCGCGGTCAAATACGATTTTAAAATGGCGTCGGGCGTTCTCCGCTACAATGCGTCACAAATAGAAACGGTGCATGTGCGATAAAAATGGCTATAAATAGAGTTCTTGCAGTTCTAACGTTGCATTAGATTCTAATAAAATGTCAAATACTGTGATTACCAATTATACGGACTTAAATGGACCTTCTACTAAGGCCGACAGCTCTGTTGTTGTTATTGTAAACAAGGATGGATCTCTATCTGTCGATCAGAATCTACTTGGTACTCTAATGGGTAAGTGAACTTCCTGGTCTCATTTATTACCAATTTTTCTCTTTGGCAGAACCTTTTAGTTAGTAATTCCTGCTCAAACCTTCGAGCAACAACAAGTTGCCTACCATATACTCTGTTTCTATGTTGTTTATAGTGTAAAACGTTGTTTATGTTAAAGAAAAACTATCAAAGTACATAATAAATTGTGTATCTATGGGAAATGCTTCAAAATTAGACCATTTTGGCTGCCTGAAATAAAAATAGAAAGGTTTAAAGTTTTGGCGCCAAACTGCTGTTATCCATTTTATGCAGTGTAACTATGTGTATATTCATGTTTAATAATAATTAGGTATATATTCTTGGCACCCCTTAATCAAAATTTAATTTTTTTATTATTTTAACCACAGGAACTGATGGGTCTCAAGCAGCAGGTATAAGCGTAGTGAGAGTAGGACATGAAGGTAGACCAGATGATGCCACTGATTCTGAATCAGAAGATGATAAAGTGCCTCATGTTACATTGTCTGTTGACAGTTATTATGATGAACCAAATAGCATCATAAAATATGGTAAGTAAAATAAAAGCACATATAGTGGCTTATATAGATATATATACTATAAGGATAACCAGGGAGTTAAGCAGTTTATTAACTATTCCAATTCTAATTTACAGATAGTGGAGCTGAGATGTTGCAATCATTAAGAATTGAAACTAGGGAGAACAGTTTGATTGGTTTCCAAAATGACCATTGTTATACACCTTTTACATCACCAAGTCAAACTTTACCACAATCAAGTGATGGCTATTCAACCTATGATGAACCTGTTATTGAAATTACTCATACACCACCACCAAAACCAGTTCCAATCTCAAAGAAAATAACTATTTTGGATCAGCAAATTATACCAAAAGGTAGAAAGATTGTTATAAACCCTACAGAAGCACCAGCCATTTTAAAAGGAATTGAGGTTCTTAACAAACCTTTGCCTGTGGGATCAAAATCCAAGAGTGATCAGGAAAAATTAGAGAATTTGCAAAGATCTGATGATACTACTGAGTCGTCATCAATTAGTTCAGGTGATAGTATTCCAGATAGAGACTCTGATTCTGATTATAAGGACACTAAAGACAGAAGTGGCAATATAAAAGTAAAGAAGCCAAAATCAAAGCCTCGAATTTTAAAAAATGTGTCTGCTAAAAAAGTTGGTGCAAGACTTAAAGCTAATAAGAATATACTGAGAAAGGAGGTTAAAGAAAGGATATTAAACAAAAGTATTGCTGACAAAAAACATTGTAACATAGACATTGAAAGTTTGATACCTTCTTCAGAGATATCAGTTAGTGCACCTGGTATCAGTGAACAGAACAAAAGTGTAGTTAAATTAACCCCCAAACCTGTCAGGAAAGAAAAAAAGACTCCGGCTCATGTTACTGCTTTATTATCAGATATGACTTCATTATTTTCAACACCAGATGTTATTAGACGAGTGTCCACTGATAATAAGCCAGTTTTAAAATCAGAAACTAAAGAGACTTTGCTCACTGATAAAAAAGTCTCTGCCTCATCGAAATTACAGGAAACTGGCAATGAAACAGGACCACCTGAAAATTCTAAATCTTTACTGGATGGTAATGGCTTAGAAAAATCAAAGATCAATTTAATCTCATCACCTAAAACTTATTTAAAGCAAAGAGAAAAAGCTGTTGTATCTAGTGATAAATTATCAAAGGGTTATGAACTTACTGCAACAATACCTCAACTTGATGAAGCAAGCTTGGCACAAATATTACAAGATACCTCGGGCATTACTGCCAATCCTGCAAAAATTCAACCCACTATTTCCACTGTAAATGCTATGAATAGTCCAGGTTTAACTGGTCCTTTATCACCTACTTTGGACTTGCTAGCTGGCTTACAACCTGAAGAAGAAGGATTAACAGAAGACCTATTGATGCATGTAGCACAATTAGTAGAAAGTTCAGAAAACTTGCAAGAAGTTATTGATAAGCAAGTATTGGGTAAAGTTGACACTACACCCCCTAAACCACTCCAGACATCTTATCAACAGACACCAAGTAATAATTTATATGCTCAAACACTTGCCAAGTCAGTTCAAAAAGTCTCGGCTACGACACGTAAAGATCCTATAGAAATAGTGCGTCGTGATGGTCGTGTCATTACTTTACCACCTATAGAAGCACCTGCAACAAGATCATCAAAACGAAAGAGTCAAATTGAGTGTACGAGCACTGCTGAAGTAATGCCAACAGAAGTACCTACCCCTGACCAACCAGTAGCTATGAGTCCTGAACCGCCAGTGCAGGCTGTATCTAAACAATATGTAAATAAAAAGTTAACAACTAAGAAACAAGAGCCTATCATTCAAACACCAGTTGTTGATAAGGTGTCAGCAGAATCTCAAGAAAGCTGGAACTCTGAAGATGATCCTTACAGGTAAAAAAATATAGCCAGTTTAGACTATGAGGAGGTGTCCTATATTACGTAAAGCTTATTTTGAAATTTTTTGACCCCCCCTTTCCCTCTGGTGAGATTTCGTGAGATTTGATTCAATCCCCTCCCCCATCCTTCAATCTCGCGTGAGATTTTTTTAAATGTGAGTTTCTATTTTATGTGCATTGGATTTATTTAAAAAGAAAAAAAAAATTGCTCTATACTTTTATTTACAACTTGTATTTAAGATTACTGAGAAACTAGAATTGCAATGAAAGTTTATCATAATAACTGTGATTCACAAAAAAAATTAATTCTAATTCAGTCCAAGGACACTCATGCGCGGTCTCAAGAGTGACTATTGGAACCAACATGTCCATATGATTTTCAGTGAAGTCATTTGCTCCTTCAACTTTGTTCTAATTTAACCACTCTAAACCGTTGGCGCTTGCGCACAGTAACTCAATAACAATTTGTGTACGGCTTGGCCATATTTTAGTAAAGAATCATATTTTACTTAATTTAAAACTATTTTCTAGTAACTTTTTCCTGTTTCTAGCGGAAAAAAAAATTATGTGATATTTGCCGAGACCCCTCCTCTCCCCAAAGTGAAATAAGATAAGATTCAACTCGACCCCCTCCCCCCCTTGAATGCCTCACGTAATTAATGGATGCCCCCTGACATTAAAATTGTTTTCAGTTTTTGCAAATAACAACTTTTTGCTGTCTTTATTCATAAATGACTGTTTAAATGTCAATACAGTTTAAAAGTTAAGTAAAAAAAAGTAATGTCAATGTTCATTTGAAAACAAGAACATTAATTTCGTTTCCTGAAAAGCTTTAAAAGAAAATGTTTTATAAATTGTCTCTCTATTTGTAAAATAATATATTATATGTTTCTAATGTAATTAGCCTTAATATATGAATAATCATGTTTGGTTTTGCTAGGTTATGGTGTATCTGTAGGCAGCCACATAATAACCGCTTCATGATATGCTGTGACAGCTGTGAGGATTGGTTCCATGGGAAATGTGTTAATATCACCAAGGCTATGGGTCAACAAATGGAAGAACAAGGCATTGAGTGGAGATGTCCTAATTGTTTAAAAAAAACGAAGATGTCCCCTAAGATTATACAAAAGGTAACTTCATACACTTTTACTTTTACATATTATCTGTTCATTATGTATGGTTGTCTGGATTGATATATCTTCCCTTGTTTATTGCATTAAGTATATCAAAAACTATTTTTACAGGCTACAGCTATACAAAAGAAAACTGAAACTGATACAGTAAGTACACCTCAGCTTGTTACAAAGGATGCGACATCTAGAACTAATTGTATAGTTTGCAAGAAACCGGCGCGCGCTAGCAGTATCTACTGCAGCGACGCTTGCATTCTTAAACATGCTCAGGACTCCCTAGGCAACCAATCGCCGGTGAACAAACCAGACAGTGAAACTGGTAAATCAACAGACAAGCAAAAAACTGACTCCAGGGTATGTTTTAGAAATGTAATGTTTTGTGTTAACATAAATGTGAATTGTTCTCACTCACTGATGAAGCTAATAGTGGTCAATAATGCCTTGTCATGTTTTTTTTATATACAAAGAGAAATCTCATTGTCAATCAAGGTTTTTATATCATTTGATAAAGAATTGAATAACCTGTGAATTTTCTGGCATAAATCATATTTTTTTATTACTAATAAATTCTGTCTTTAATATTATATTAACTATTAAGGTAGCTTTAATTAATTTGACGCTGGCTGTACTAACAGATGCTATAAAAAATAGATATACTTTTCCTAATGAAATTAATTGCGTCCTTCATTATCCAAAAACTATCTTAAAGTATTGTCATTTATAATAATAATGTTGTAGGTTATTGTGTATGAGAGAAAAACCGGAAGGTTATTGGCTGGACCAAATGCTCCTACGGCAGAAAACCTGAAAGCTTGGCTGCAGAAAAATCCAACTTTCGAAGTCGTGCGTCCTGGGACACTAAGTACAATTAAACCCAATATTGCATCAAGAAAGAAGGCTATAAACGAGTCTCACAAAATTCAAACGACACTTAACTTTGCAAGAATACCTAAAAAAACTGTTGAGCAACCTAGTACTAGCAAGACTTTACTGGTAGACCCAAAACCTAAAACTCCAGATGTAAGAACTGCTAAAACTGAAACCAAAACAAAGATGATATCAGAGGCGATGGTGAAATCTCAGCAGGCTGAAATGAGAGTTAGAAGTCCGATGGATAAATTTGTTAAAGCATCTCAATCGCCTAAAGAGGAGGTACAATCGATGCCTCACCCTAAAACACCTGTCGCGGCCAAGTCGCACCCGCCTCAATACCCCGACACCCCGAAGGCCAGCACTTCCACACCGAGGGCACAGAACGAGCCGCGGAAATTAATGCGCTCTGCCAACAAGTCACAACCACAGATTGAAAAGGTATGTATGTATATATTATAGCAACTTTTCTCCTATTTATATATTTATATTATATATTTTTGAAGAACTCGATGGCGCGGTGGTTAATGCGCCCGGTCTGCGAGTGCTGAAGTTAAGCAACTTTCGCATAGGCCGGTCATCGGATGGATGACCAAAAATTTATCATCTCGAGCTCCTCCGTGTTTCGAAAGGCACGTAAAGCCGTTGGTCCCGGCTGCATTAGCAGTCGTTAACAACCACCAATCCGCATTCGTCCGTCCGTTTATGGCCCGTTCTCCCTTTCTTCCTTAGGGAAGGCTCGTGCCCCACCAGTGGGGATATAAATTGAGCTGATGATGAATATATATTTTTATCATATTCCATAAATATTTTTTATTTTGTTAATTTTAACTTTCTGATTTATTGAAAAAAAATGACCTTGATTTTAGTTCTTGTTTTTTTAATAAAAAAAACGAACTAAATTCATAGCCATTCATTTGACATTTTTATAACTAACCCTTTGAATGTCATCCTTCAAAAAATAAAAGGTACAAATTATATAATTAATGACGTAGGTCCGAAAACACTAGTTGGTCAGTTGATAATTATGACGTGTTTATAATATGTATGGCATTTCGGATAACGTAAGCTCGATGTCGTAATTAGTATCTGAGCGTAAAAAATCAGCGTTCAAAACACGTCCGCCTTCCATGTTCCTATACATCATAATGGAAACTTTGTCAAAATGAATCCTTTTATATTAGCGATGACTTTGTGTATGTTTGCACTTTGATTACTAGCAGAGATTGGTAACTTTATGTTAATTATTTATAACTCCATAGGCTCCTTCAGTTTCGCCTTCAACGTCGCGGCGGAAAGACTCGCTAGACTCGAGCAGAATCAAAATGGATTCGTCCGATAGTATTCGTGAGAATGTGAGAAAAGCATTGCAAGAACAATTGAGCGTTCGCATGGCCGAAAACACTGGGCCCAAGTTCTCTGTTGGGGAAATACGACGGTTTGCCAATGATACTGAAATGGAGCTTCATGAACTTTTCCGGGATGTCGGCATGAAATACAAAGCTAAATATAGATCGTTGATGTTCAATATCAAGGACAGAAAAAACCTTTCCTTGTGGCAGAAAATCTGTGATCGTACTATTACCCCCAAACAATTGGTAAGTTTATACTTGTTTATTTTCAATACCCAATAGAATTAGAAAGTGTAATATCGGAATATTTATTTAAATTTCTTCGTTTTTTAAAGGTTCGTCTATCTCCTGAAGAATTAGCAAGTCAAGAACTGGCTGAATGGAGAGATCAAGAAGTAAAACATCAATTGGAATTGATTAAGAAATCTGAATTGGACATGTTAGCTGCAAGCAAAACGTATGTCCTCAAAACACATAAGGGAGAAGAGGTAGGAATTGTTTATGTTGAAACTAATGTAATAAATAAAAATTGCAGTTAAATCAATGATAAGTTGTTATGACTTGTGTGTAAACATAATTATTTTGGTTTTAAAAAGGTAATGGAAACGAAAAAGTCTGTTACAACGGAACTGGATTCTAACGTAGCTGTTGAAGATTTAGTGACTGTCTTGAACGACGCTACCGCGGGAGGCGAGGAAAGTAAGACCGACAATACAGAAGAACTGTAAGTTGCATACAACATTATTATTTATATTAATTTGTGATAGATGAACCAACTGTAACATTATTTCGTTTTTAGAAGCAGCACTTCCGAAAGAAACGATAGTATAGAAAAGAAACATATCAACATACGAAAGAGAAGCAGAGAGGAGAGCAGTTCAGAATTGTCAAAAAAGGAAAGACGTGACTCTAGACGGGAGAACGAGAACAGAAAATCTAGATCGTCGAAACAAAAATCTGAAATGAAGGAGAAGGTGACCAGAGAGGAGAGGCGGTCTACGCGGCGATCCGACAAGAGGGCTAGCAAAACGAAATCTATGTCGAGAGAGGCGTCCAAGGAGAAGGCGAGTGAGCAGTCCCGGTCGCGGTCGCGCTTGAAGCCCCGCCGCCGCTCGAAGTCCCGCACGCCGTCGCGCTCCAAGTCCCGCAGCCGCTCCCGCCGCCGCGAGCCTCCCGCCGACGCGTCCAAACGCAAAAAGAGATCTCGCTCCAAACCCAGGACCAGCACGGAAGACAAGCAGAAGCATCGATCCAGGTCGCAAGACAATGTCTACAGCAAAACAAAGAATGAGTAAGTAAATGCAACGACGTGTTTACGCAATTTTTCCGTGAAAGTCATAAAATCATAAAATACACAAATATTAACTATATACAATTGTTTTTCTTCCGCAGCTCCACTGACTCTGATTCTGTTGAAAGGCCGAAGTCGGCCATGTTGAAAGAGATCCACCCCGAATATGATCCGCATGAACCCATGATAACATCCGCGTTCTCGGAAGAAGATTTGAGGAAGTCTAGAGAGGACGTTTACGAAGACAGTTTTAAAAATGAAATCGTAGAATATGGTAATAATGATTATGATGCTTCTAAATCTTTCTCCATCGATGCTAATGTTATAATACCCTCTCCAAAGTATATAGGAAAACAAGACAAGTCTTCAGGTAATTACCTATTGTTTTGCATGATAGTTTTCTGTATGTGTAATAGATAACATCATCCAATCATAAATAACAACTTGGTAGTCTCGTAGTTAGTGTATTTGTAAAGAAAAATAGTATTGTGCAAATGTATTCATATAATCTTACTGTCGCAGAACCCGAGAGCGACCAAGAGCCAAGCAGTACAGTCGACAACTCAGCGGCGATAGTGTGGAATGGTTGTATCAATATGGTTGATGTTGCAAGATTTTATGTAGCTGCCCATGAGGTACATATCAAATTGATGTAAAAGAAAAAGCTTTACCTAAAAGATTTTTATGATTTGGAGTAAAACTTAATTTTATTTTTAATAGGTATCAGGGAGTGCATCGGACTTGGAAGAAGATTTGAGTGCTGAGCTCGACATCGTTGGAAGAATAAACCCAGACACTGTATGGGATTACATCAGCAAAATGAAGAGAGCCAGCAACAAGGATATAGTCATATTGAAATTGCAGGCTGCAAACGACGAGGAAAAAATGCAATACATAGCGTTATATAGCTATCTTAGTAGTCGCAATAGGTTCGTAACCATTTCGATTGTTGTGACGCCATTAAAACAAAATATTTATAAATGTTTCGACCTTATTTTCCTTTCCTTGCGTTTTTATTTTCCTCCCTAATTGCATTATAGAAATTTACTTTAGCTAAGGAAACATTTACAAAAGTTTATAATTGAGAATTGATGGATTTTAGGTTAGGTGTGGTGAAGGTATCGAATACCACGTCAGTGAAAGATTTCTACATAGTGCCTCTGCCGGCGAACACCACTCTACCCAAAGTTCTACTACCACTGGACGGGCCAGGCCTTGGAGAAATTAAAACGCACCTCTTGATTGCTATTGTCATACGTCAGAGAAAGAAGCGTATGGCCCCCAACATTCCTAAAGACGTTGTTCCAGCAAAGGTTAGTTAGTTTAAGTTAAATCTACATTGTATTTAATAAATTATTTCTGTTTGTTGTGATCTTTTCTTTCCGTTGGACATGACTGAGCTAACAGTAGGTAGGTTTTATTTTTTTAAATAGAATGAACGCAAATGAATTCTATAGACATGAATTAGAAAATTTCTTATTTGTTTATTACCTTTGTTTTCGTATTAGGATTTCAAATTACCCGATAATCCAAAGGTAAACACATCAAACTACAAATCATTTATGCTCATTTTGTAGACAATTTAGGTTTTCGTTTCGTGACAAGTTTTACGCTCTAACTGATTCAATTATCATCAGAGGCTTCCTAAGTAAAACAACAAATAAAGGTAATCAAAGATTCATGTTTGGCTAACGCTGGCTACAAACAAGAAATATAAAGTCAATACCAAATTGAAAGTGTGGGGTCCTCCTTACAGTTTTGCATGCAAAATTGCGATTCGATTCCCACATTAGATCTAATCTTTTGTGTTGGCGGTAGGTAGATCCTTTTTGTAATATTATATTTTGACGTAAATGATGCATGTCAAAAATATATTTTGTACTCGCAGCAATAAATTGTTCCGTGATTGTAGGTCTTTATTTGTCGTATCTTAGGACGAAATCTTTCTACAGTTTGCGGGAAACTATAGGACAAGTAAAGTCAGCGGATCACACGCATGTCGTCAAATACGTATTTAGTCAAAATACGTGAATCGACAAAATCGCGACTCGTCATATTCGCAACTAGTCCGATTTGCAACTTGTCAAATACGCAGCTCGGCAGACACGCAATTGGACAGATGCGCAACTGGGACTGCCTACAATAGGATTTGATTTGCTTTTCTATGTACAAAAAAACATTCTTTCTTATTTTTTCCTGATTTTACCTTTACTATTACTACATAGTATAAAACAAAATCGCTTCCCGCTGTCTGTCTGTCCCTATGTATGCTTAGATCTTTAAAACTACGCAACGGATTTTGATGCGGTTTTTTTTAATAGATACGAGTGATTCAAGAGTTAGGTTTATATGTATAAATACATGCATTTAGTATCAGAACTGCACCCGTGCGAAGCCGGGGCAGGTCGCTAGTGATTATTAAAGTAATCGTGGTCTACAGGCGGCAGCGCTTCGTTAGCGATAACGAAGTAAAACAACACTCACAGCGGTTTAGTTATCTTTAGTTTTTTTTAATTTTGACATATTATTATTTTATGTTTTTGCTAGTCGTACAAATAATAGCCATAATTAAGTTTAACACATTCACTGCTCAATACACGGCGCAGTGTGAGACAATAGAAATTAAATTGTTTGTCGTTTCAAGGCACTGAATGTGTTAAGAAACAAATTATATAGTAGGTCCTACGTACATACCTAGTTGATATTTCATGACTATTAAAAAAAGATTATGATTACCTATCTATGTTAAAAAGACAAATTTTGTAAGATTAATAAAAATATTGGTTATTTAAAACTGTTTTATTTTACTGATCTCTTGTTCGCATCAGTCTAGATATTATTCACAAATATCTGACGAGATGCGTATCTGACGATTGCGTTGCGTGT
>OY720023.1:7841294-8089520 GCA_963082485.1 Eudonia mercurella | reverse complement strand
GTTCTAAGACCGAAGTCTTAACCACTAGACCACAGAGATGGATTGTCAAAATCAGGGCACCCACCCATAATCGAATATCAATAACCAATTTTACTACATTGTTTTATTCAGCCGCAGCGGACGATGACGAGGCCTACAGCCCCGGCTCGTCCAGCAGCGGCAGCAGCGCCCCCTCCGGCGCCGCGCAGCCCGCCTCCAACAATCTGCGCTCCAAGATGGAGGAACTCAACCGGCAGATCGAGGAACAGAAACAGCAAATATTGAAGATGGCCCAAGCTGATTCCTCCGTCGGCGGCGAGGTAAGTTGACGAGTTGATAACAATGTTTATTTATTTATTTCGTTAACCAACAATTTCTACACTTTTTTTCTTCTTTTAGTTGATGGCTTCGTGCGATTAGCACATTTAGTCAGTGTCAAAGTAATTTTTCTTACAAGTAATACATACATAAACAATATTTCCTTCCTGTACGATGATGATAATAATAATAAATAATAATGATGAATGATCATAGAAATGAGAAGTAAGAAATGATATACCCCCCAACCCCTCGAGTATCTCAGTAAAGATGTGGGGCTTTACTAAGTCCTCATGCGGACTTCTTGTGAGAATTTGAAAAGTGACGTTGCGCTGTTTTGTTTCATTTGCCAACACTCTTGCACACTTACAAACACTTAACGGATAATAATCCACCATTATTTCACATTAATATTCGACATACCACAAATTTTAGAAAAAACAAAACCGCAAGCATGACTCTTCACCTTCCCGCCAAGAAGTCATTTCGACACTTATACTAGAAATATGCTAATAAATACAATGCTTAGGTAAATGTAACAATTACTTATAGGATAACACCACATGCGTTAACGATATTTGAACTATTCTAAAATAAAAGCTCTCCACTATTTTTAATTTTAATGTTTTCGCGATATATTACATAAGCATCACATATATGTGCCACTGCTATGCTCAGCCGTTTTGGGTACACATTTTCTAATCAATTAAACCTGAGACCAGTTGTGGAAATACATAATGAAGAGCAGGTCAAACTGGACTTGTCAGTGTATTTTTTCAAATCAATTTAAAGTGGCAGGTGAAATATTGTTATAATAATTAATTATATACAGCGAGTGCTGCGCAAAGATTCACTCGGCGGGAAGCATATGACTTCACTTTGTGACCTTGGCAAAGTGGCTTAAGCCTGGTAGCTTTGATACTTAACCTTTTGACCGCCACAGCATAAATGCATCGCCATGTCGTGTACGCCAAGCATTCAATTCAGAGTACAAACTTGCAACAGGAAGATTCCAAAATTTGCAGTTTTCACAATAAAATGTATCCAACTTTTTTTTAAACTTTTCAGTCTGAGGATGTATATTCCCACCACATTTTGAACATGTATTTGAGATAAGATTGAAAACCAATGAAATATTCAAACACGTTCGACCTGTTAAAGGGTTTTAAATTAGTATGTTTGTACTCAGTGTAATATCCTGGTTTTGTTACAGGACGAAGCATATTCACCGTCACGCCCTATGACTCCGCCTGCTGTCATGCCCTTGGCGGACATAGCGCTTCCTTCTAACTTGCAAGAGATTCTCGCCACCATCAAACAGAGGTCTGAACCTGCATCTGATGTTGACATGCGTATGTTGCCCCCGTAGATGTAATATTTTAACATAAAAGTAAGCACAAGTTTAATTACTTCCAAACAATGCATTCTTCTCTTTCCTTTACATAATCATGTAGGTACATAAAAACAAACTTTTCCTTCAAACATTTTTGCCTCTATTTTAATGTTTGTTTCTTTTGTCACATGCAATGTGGTTAATAGAGCTCACGTGATCTCGTTTTGTTACTTCAGTAGTAACCTTTTTGGAAAATGTATAGTTACGCATTTGTATTATTTCATGAAATTTTTGGGTGTATTATCTACTAAAATAGTAGATTTACTTAAATAGTCACATGTGTTGTATCTAAACTTAGGGACATGTAATTTTATTTTATATTGTTAGATGGGCCATAATCATAATTTACACATAGTGCGAAGGAAAGATATATTATGTGCAATAAGATGCCATGCCATGGACGACAGGAAAATAATTGTTGTATCTTGACTTTCATAACGGTATTTTAATGTAAATATAGGTAGGAATATGATTACATCATTCTAAATCTAAATGTATGGTGTAAAACTAGATTTTAATGTAGTGGTTTTAACTACTTAATATAATATATTATAATGTACACATAAGACAAATATATTTTATCTTCTATTGTCATGAAAAACAAAACTATGCTAGAATGAAATAAAGACATGTTTAATTCATAATATCTTTTATTTTAAAAAAGATCATCGTCATACAGAGATTTCTTTGATTTTGATCTTTTATCCTTTATTGAAAATGTGTTGAATTTTGTAGTTTTAATGAATCTATTTCTTAAAACATTATCTTTCGATGTATTATTGCTTCTGATCTTATTTTGCATAGCCAAGATTTTAGTTTCCATCAGTTTTCTTCTTGGAACATGTCTCAATGCAAATTCCCAGTTATCAGATAATTTTAAATCTAACAATATTTGAGACACATGATTTATATTTAGATTTTTTTTAGATCCTGGAGCCCATTCTAAGAACCTATCAAGTGGTAGTTTCGCCATTTTAATTCCATCTCTCTTGGCTTTAGCTAGTGAAAGAGGTTCAACATTAACCTGAAATAAAACAGTTTATTATAACAAGAACAAACTAGCACAATGGGTGCAGCATTATAATTAAATATTAGGGTATACTTATTTTACCTTCAACTAGTTTAAAACAACTATGGCACAGAAAATTACCTTGTCAACCATACATCCAATAATATAGACGGCATCATGGTCATATGCAGTCAATTCTTCTCGACAATGAGGTGTAAGATACACTAACTTGTTCTTGGGAAAAATTTCAAGATAACTTTTACTGTGAATATTTAAAGGAAACCAAGTTTCTTTTATTGATGGGATATTCTTGCACATCTGTGTCATAAATTCACCATCATTATTAACATTACACATGTGAACATCAAAAGGATCTTTATGTAATCTGTTCTCAGCAAATACAAATGTCATCTGCTTTGCTGCATTTAATGTTTCACGATACACCATGTGTTCTTCATACGAACAGTCTATAACTAATGGTTGTCCATATTGAATAGCTTGCAATGCCCTAAAATAAAAAAAATTACTTTCCTAAAATTAGGATATCGGAATTTTGTACACTAGTGACGTTTTGGTATTTAAGTGATGGAAACAGGTTTTCAGATAAGAATATAGAAGGCCAAGATGATTCCAAAGAACAACAGCATTGGAAGTACAAGGTCTTTTCTGAAACACTCAATTCAGATATATTATTTGGAGTGTAAACCATTAATTTGTCATTGTTTGTAGGAAAACTTTCATCATTAGCTGAAGCTATTTAGATGAAATTTTAACCGTGCCCGTGCGTAGCTGGGAGGTGTATATCAAAGTCAAAGTCAAAGTGTTTATTGTTTATCAATCTACCATTGAACATCCCTATTTGTTGTAGGTATTAATTTTTAGATTTTGTGCCTGGCGCTGAGGGCACGACAACTGATATGAAGTCTGGCGGTTAATGGGTGAAAACAACGAATTAATAACAAATGCCATTACAATAGTAGTAGCCTGTATGTTTCACCATCAACCCCAAAGTTCCAAGTAATTATTTTAACTATATCAAAGTAAAGATTGTAAGGTGTTAAGGGTTTAGAGGGATTAGCAGTGAAAAAGGTCATTAACCCACCTGTAGTTATCAAAGTTGTTAATTGACTGATCACGGATTCTCAAAAACAATGATTGATGACTTAAGCCATAGAGAATATCATCAGCATATTGTTTGTTTTCTTCTGGTTTAAATGTTTCTAATTCTTTTTTCCTTGCTTCTTTTTTCGCCTATATTAAAAGTTAAGGTGACTTATTAGTACTAATCAAATCTTAGTTCCAGTTGTCGCAAAGAGGGTGCACCAAAAATACACTAACTTTTTTTACAAAATGACAGAAATCATAGCTTTCAAAAAGAGATAGACAAATTGTTCAAAAAAAGTAAAAAAAATTGTTAAAAAAAAGACAGAAAATTTTCCGATGATTTTTTTGAAGCCAACACTTAGAAAATGTTGCGATGTTTTTGTATGGAATTTGGACTTGACTTGGCTCCGGCGCGCTTCGCGAGCCTCTGCTACGTGTAGGTCACAAGACTAACCTAACCTAACCTAGTTGTTTCCGTCGCCACTACTTAGTTACATTTTCCCTGCTAGAAATTTTTCTAAGTACTGCACCCCCTATGCGACACCCTAACCAAATCTTACTACAAATAAAGGTTTTTTTAAAATTAAATATAACTCACTTTTTGATTTTCTCTTGATTTTTCTGTTTTCCACAAATACAAGAGATAACTGTTTCGCTGATTCCTGCTCTGCAATGATATCAAATGTTGCCACTGACTACATTTCAAAGAGTTAGGTGCACATCGACCATCTTGTCGCATTACTTCTACTTCAAGCATAAGAATTCTCAACTTTTTCTCTAAATCTGCATCACCACCACAAATATCATCAATAATTTTATCTGAAAAACAAACAACGAATGAATTAGTAGAACAGTTAACCTAGGTTATGTTTTGTACTTAAACATTTAGAACTTAACTAAACTAATAACAATCAACTGAGAAAAAGGTTTTGAGTGGTAAAATTTACCTGAATCATCCTCCAATTTGGATAAATATCGAAATTGTTGCAAATACACTGGATTTTTGAAGTCTTTTAGATTTTGAATGGCAGTAATTTTTCTTGGACTTCTACTTATTAGGTTAAGGACTGATTTTATTAAATACATTATGAATTATTTTTATGTCCAGACACCTCTAAAATATTAATATTTCGTAGGTAGGTACACTGAGCAAGTAATCACTACACTACATAGGTAGGTAATTCACGAGGTTCAGTTTTTTTTTTTTCCTTTAGTTGATGGCTTCGTGCGGTTAGCACATTTAGCCAGTGTCAAAGTAATTTTTCTTACAAGTTATAAATAAATAAACAATATTTCCATCTTGTATGATGATGATGAATGATAATAGAAATGAGAAGTGAGAAATTATATACCCCCCAACCCCTCGAGTATCTTAGTAAAGATGTGGAGCTTTACTAAGTCCTCGGGCGGACTTCTTGAGAGAATTTGAAAAGTGACGTTGCACTGTTTTGTTTCATTTGCCAACAATCATGCACACTCACGAACACTTAACGGTTAATAATCCACCATTAATTCACATTAATATTCGACATAACACAAATTTTAGAAAATAAAACAAAACCGCAGACATGACTCTTCACTTTCCCGCCAAGAAGTCCGAGGTTCAGTTTTTTTTTTTTTTTTTTTTCATTTTGTTGATGGCTTCGTGCGATTAGCACATTTAGCCAGTGTCAAAGTAATTTTTCTAACAAGTACAATACATAAATAAACAATATTTCTTTTCTGTATGATGATGATGAATGATAATAGAAATGAGAAGTGAGAAATGATATACCACCCAACCCCTCGAGTTTCTCAGTAAAGATGTGGGGCTTTACTGAGTCCTCGGGCGGACTTCTTGAGAGAATTTGAAAAGTGACGTTGCACTGTTTTGTTTCATTTGCCAACACTCATGCACACTCACGAACACTTAACGGTTAATAATCCACCATTATTTCACATTAATATTCGACATAACACAAATTTTAGAAAATAAAACAAAACTGCAGACATGACTCTTCACTTTCCCGCCAAGACCCGAGGTTCATTTTTTTTATTTTTTTAATAGTTTGTTCTCTGAGGAACCGGCTAAGGTCATAGACCATGCTGCCATGTCATTAGTTTCTTAATTTCATTAGTATTATAATCCTAAAGATGATGATGAATGATAATGGAAATGATGATGATGAATGATAATGGAAATGAGAAGTGAGAAATGATATACCCCCAACCCCTCGAGTATCTCAGTAAAGATGTGGGACTTTACTAAGTCCTCAAGCGGACTTCTTGAGAGAATTTGATTAGTGACGTTGCACTGTTTTGTTTCATTTGCCAACACTCATGCACACTCACGAACACTTAACGGTTAATAATCCACCATTATTTCACATTAATATTCGACTTAACACAAATTTTAGAAAATAAAACAAAACCGCAGACATGACTCTTCACTTTCCCGCCAAGAAGTCCCCGAGGTTCAGTTTATTTTCTCTCAATATTTTGCAAACTTTTCTCCCGATTAATGTAGCAAAAGGATCTAGCCCATTCATTCGTTAGTATTTTTCGTGTTTATATTGGGTATGTTCCTATATGGGTGGATTCGCGTTTTGGATTTTTTCTGATTTATTTTGAAGCCTTTTTGTAAATTAATCTGAAATGCGTGCAAAGTTTCAAAAATCGAAAGAAGTACTATTAAGTAAGATCTGCTTAACAAAGGCACTCTTTTTTAATCAAGAATTTAGATAATATTTGATCTCAAAAAATAATAAGAGAAATGGTAATGACGTTAGGCTAATGGCAATGATTTTTTGAGGATGGTAATGATTAGGAATGCTTGGTAATGACGAGCTTTTACGGCAAAAATAATAATTAAGTACCTGATACCTATTTTAGAAGACATACCTATGTATTTTTTTCATATATAAGTAGTTGCTAACTTGTAAATAAAACACTTACTTATAAATTTGTAAAGTTTAATAACACAAAAATTAAAATTCAACAAATCTCGTAACAAACACAATCTCGGACTTTAATTTAACTATGCTATCATGGCTCAATCCAACTCGCCGAAATTAATCTACTCTTATGGCACGTATTAAGTTGTTAAGTAGGTAACTAAATTTTAACTTAACTTTAAGTGATTAATTGCATGTAAACACAGAATTTAGTAGCAAGTTGCAAGTTAAAATTTAGCTAACAACTAAACAAGATATTTAGATATTTGTCTATTTTTCGGTTAAGTTGGTGGGCGGGGCTTGTCACTTGACACGTTTGGACTGGCACAATATTAGTTAAATGCAGAATTGTAGTGAGCGACGCGCTCGGGTTCAATTTTATTGTTCGTATTAAATTATTGATCCATTATTAAACATATTTACTCGATTTAGAAACTCTACAAAAATAGGATAGACTGCGAAAACTATTGCCAGTATTGAGAAAATATATTGTAATATGTAATTTTAATTTTGCATCTAATGCACATCGCATTACAGTATTGTTTTTCTGTATTTCGTTTTCCACTTTAGATAACAAGTAAATAAAAGAGTCTTCTGCCATGCGTGACGCATTAAAATATACTTGTTATTAAATCTTCATTCGCTAGCTCCTCGAACAAAGTGGCACTTGATCCTTGGCCATACTGATCTCTTCTATTTATTCAATTTCTCACCCAGTTTTTTGGGTATGGTTATTTCCCTAATTATTTCATCTTTGACTTCATAACAAATTTAGCACAGAATTTACGACTTCATTACGTGGTTGATCGTCCATCTTGAGTGAACTAAGCAAACTAATTACTTAAATACGTATGGACATATACTTAAATATAAGCCACATAAAATTAAGTTTAAATTTAGTTACCTACTTAACAACTTAAAACCTGTAAATCAGCCATTACTCTGTAAGCCCTATTCAATGTCGACAACTACGTCATCAACATCCGATCTAAATATTTTTACAAATATTGAAAGATCAGTTAAGAATTAGGCAAGCTATATTTATGATTACATAATATATATAATTTTACGCAAATAGTGTGGTAGTGCACCTGACCCGGCATGTCATGGGGTGCAAATTCCCTTCGTGGAAATTTTTTCAGCACTGTCTTTTTTCACATCTATACTAATATTATAAAGCTGAAGAGTTTGTTTGTTTGTTTGTTTGAACGCGCTAATCTCAGGAACTACTGGTTCGAATTAAAAAATTCTTTTTGTGTTGAATAGTACATTTATTGAGAAAGGCTATAGGCTATATTACATTATGCTATGACTAATAGGAGTGGAACAGTCGCTAATTAACGCGGGTGAAACCGCAGGGCACAGCTAGTATCTAATAGTTTCAATAGTAAGTAGGTGGAGCTCGATGGCGCAGTGGTTAACGCGCCCGGTCTGCGAGTGCTGAGGTTAAGCAACATTCGCAAAGCCCGGTCATCGGATGGGTGACCAAAAATTATTATCTCGAGCTCCTCCGTGCTTCGTAAGGCACGTTAAGCCGTTGGTCCCGGCTGCATTAGCAGTCGTTAACAACCACCAATCCGCACTGGGCCCGCGTGGTGGTTTATGGCCCGTTCTCCCTATCCATCCATAGGGAAGGCTCGTGCCCCAGCAGTGGGGACGTAAATGAGCTGATGATGAATAGTTTCAATATGTAGTACTATGTAATATTGAAGTTTCATTTTTGAAAACGGCAACTACCTGAAATAAAATATTATTTTGTATGATGTATTTTTAAAGTTAAAATATGTTTAGAGTATGTATGCATAAACCCACGACCATTATTCCCTAAAAGGTGGTTAGAGATCATCATATCCTATCCAAGCCATGGTTTGGATCAATGTCCACTTTTAGCAAATAGAGCGACCTTGTTGTTAATTATGCAAAGGAAGTATCAGGATGCTGGCCAATCGCCTTTTTTGATGCACTGGCGCATAATCTCGATTCACCACTTACGAATGCTGACAAGAAAAGCTGGCTATTATAATACTATAATCCAGACAAGCACGGATAATTTAATATTTTTAGCAAATTAAAATAAAGATAACGCACAAAAAAACCCATTCAACTTCCAGCTGGTATTTCGGTTATTTTAAAGCATGAAAGCAAACGTTTTAAGTAAAATAGAACAAATTGCTACTAATAAGAAATTTTGAAACTTTGAATTCATCATTCCCATTAACATAACGTCATTACCATCAACACAAATCAAACGGTAGTGATGATGATGGTAATGACAAACGTAGTGTTTTTTTTGAACAAATCGTGAATTCTTAGCGCTACTATTTTGTGACCGCCTTTTTGAGAATTTGTCTTGGGAGTCACAATAAGTTCTAATGCTAACAATTATACTTAATTTATAATTACCTAGAAAACGTATTTACCGGTAATGATGGAAATACGTGACAACCATTTCCTAGACATATGATTTGTAACAAAAAAAGTATTTAAAGAGCACTCACCGTGACGTGCGCTGTGGTACATTTCGTGCAAGCGACTGAGGAGAGTGGTGTGCACGGGGACAGTAAGATACATCACGTAGATCTTTCAAGAAAGCAAATTTGACGTTAGCGCGATGGTAATGACGAATTTCTGTTACAAACTTTTGAAATTTCGTTTTGACTATTATGCTGTTCTGAATTATAAACGCTATTTATTATGTTGTTTACGGTAAAATACAGATTACTAAACGGTTGAAAAAATCGGGTTTGGCGATCATAATTATTGAAATATATATTTTGAAAGTTTTGTGCACATATATTTTCTTTAGATGGCAATGATGTTTTACTCAGTTTTAATTAAATTAGAAAATGAGTTTTTAGAACACAAGGTTCGTAACTGTGTCACCTTACGTTAAATTATGTTTAAAACCTCGCTTAAACAAAAAAAGTAACTGAAAAATGAGATAGAATTTCTAATCAACTAGAAATAGTTTTTTTCCATGTTTCGCGAAATGACCCATATACACTGCGAGCAATGTCCACACATAGTCTATGCTGTCCACTGTCCAACTGGACAGTTTGGGATTGGAAATTGGTTATTGCAATTGTGTTTCAAGAGGACGGAACAAATTTCTCTATCACCACTAAGAGCACCAGTGCTCTTCGCAATAACCAATTTCCAATCCCAAATCTAAAAAATTCAAATGGCACTCTTAAAAGCGATAATAGCGCTACATTGTAATTAAATTGCGTGGAAATTGAGTGAACAAATTATTATCGAGATGGGGCGTTCCGAAATTGCGAAACTTATCCCAATATCGATACATATTAATCGCATTGGAATTGTATTGAGATTGAGTTTGCGTCATAAAGTATGTTTGCGTCAAGAGTAGCCTACCAGAAATGATGACATGGATGACAGTATACTGGACTGCGTTCCGTTTTAAACAGTGACCAGTATAGCTAACTATAAAGGAACGGCTTCGCAGTATACTAAATTGACGTCACACCTTACAGTGCTCGCAGTGTATATCGGAACATACCTTTAGATAGTGTAAAGTGTGCAAACTTTTGGAGCAATGGAGCAAGAGGGGAGAATTCGGGAGAATGAGGGGCATACCCATTATAAAAACCTCTATAATAAATTTGTGCTGATGGTATGTAGGGTTTCCCCTGTAGCACCCAGTCCCACC
The DNA here is from genome assembly GCA_963082485.1 of Eudonia mercurella. Taxonomy (NCBI): domain Eukaryota; kingdom Metazoa; phylum Arthropoda; class Insecta; order Lepidoptera; family Crambidae; genus Eudonia; species Eudonia mercurella. The sequence continues at coordinate 8,079,114 of OY720023.1, read as the reverse complement.
TATCAGACCCAGGCCCAAGGGAGCAAGGGACTCGACATGAATTCGGGAGAAAGGAGGCATATCCACTATAAAAACCTCTGTAATCCCCTTTACATGCTACTAGTCACCCACCTTATAGTAGTGGCCCACTGCTAGGGTGACTTGACAGCCACTCTAGGCAGTAGTGGCACGAGATTACACAACAGTCAGTGTTCCTAACAAAAAGTTAAATGTAGAAATAGTAAAAATCAATGATTTTGATGTGTAATGTATAACATCTTTCCGCTCGCTTTCTATATAAGCAATTTGTGGGAGTGATTTCGTGAAATGGGACGGAAGTATGTGCAACAGTGTAACAGGAAGTCGAGGAAGCGCGCAAGCGCTCGCCATTTTTAACCGACTTCAAAAAAAGGAGAAGGTTCTCAATTAGGTTGTATGTTTTTTTTATATTTGTTACCTCAGAACTCCGTCATTTATACACCGATTTGGAAAATGATTTTTTCATTAGAAAGGATATACTTTCAGATTGGTCACATTTTTATCAAAATCCAGTTCTGATGATGGAATCTTTAAGGAAGTGAGGGAATTCCTCAAATATTGTAGGCATACCTATAGCGATTTTGGTATTTTTAGCAATATGTCAAGCATTTGCATCCAGAAAGTATCATTTAATGAAGTGTAACTGATGATAACCGGAACTCCTCAATGATAAGGTTTTTTTTTATACGTAGCACGGCAAATGAGCCTGTTCACGCCTCGTTTGAAGGACCCCATATCATAGGAAGGAGGGAAAACGTGTGCTGGCAAACTATTCCATGTTTTGGTGGTGCGACAAAAAAACGAGTCACCAAATTTCTTAGTGCGCGATGGAATATTTGAGACAGTGAAGCGGTGACTCCGGAGAGCAGCACGTGTACTCCTATGGAGGAAGGGAGAAGGTGGGATGAGGTCAAAGAGTTCTTCAGAGCACTCGCCATGGTATAAGCGGTAAAACACGCTGAGTGACGCAATATCTCTACGCAATTGCAGAGTTTCAAGAGTATTTGTGACTTTTGCGTTGCCGATAATGCGTACAGCGCGACGCTGCAATCTGTCCAAAGCATCGAGAAGGTACTTTGCGGAACCGTCCCAGATGTGCGAGCAATACTCCACGCAATACCGTACCTGTGTCTTGTACATAAGGCACAACTGGTCAGGCGTAAAGAATCGCCGCACCCTGTTCAGAATACCGAGTTTTCGTGAAGCTGTCTTGATCACGGCTTCGATGTAGTCCCTTTGGTTCAGATCGCAGCGAATCGTCATACCGAGCATGTTGATACTGCTCTGCAAGCTTAGAGATGTACCCTGAAGAGTTGGAAGGGGAAGGGATGGTGACTTTTTTTGCCGTGAACGCACACACCTGTGTTTTCTTGGCATTGAACTCAACAAGGTTATTGGAGCCCCGTTTAGATATGAGGTCCAATACCCGATTGAGCTCAATGACAAGATTCACTCGGTTAACTTCGGTTTCGATCCGCCCGGCCGCTGGGTGACCGTTATATCCCCCATGCACTGTGCTATCATCTGCATAGCAATGAATATTTCCAAGTGGAAGTATATCATTGATATGCAAAAGGAACAGCGTGGGGGACAGAACGGAACCTTGAGGGACACCAGCGTTCACTGACATGAACCGCAAAGCGCATCCATCAGACAGGACACGGATTCTTCGCTCATGTAGGCAGCCAGCGACCCAGTTGCAGAACTGAGCAGGCAGACCGTATGCCGGGAGCTTGAAGAGAAGAGCTTTGTGCCAAACCCGATCAAAAGCCTTGGCTATGTCAAGGCTAACAGCCATCGACTCACCACGCTTGTCAATAGCCTCACCCCAGAGATGTGCAACGTACGCTAGAAGATCACCCGTTGATCGTTTCGGCCGAAACCCGTATTGGCGATCATGAATTATGGAGTGTTCTTCTAGGTAGTGGACAAGTTGTTTATTTAAAATACGTTCCATGATTTTGCACAAAACTGAAGTAACGGCTATGGGGTGGTAATTATATGAGTCTGCTGACCGATCTCCTTTTTTGGGGACCGGTTGCATATTAGCTTCTCTCCAAGATTCCGGCACACAACCAGAAGAGAGCGAGAGACGGTAAAGGCGCGTTAACACGGGGGACAACTCCGCTGCACACATTTTCAGGACTATTGCTTGGATGCCATCAGGGCCATTAGCTTTCCGGACATCGATTGACTGCAGCTCCGCACGGACATCACACTGCCTGATTTAAAAATCAGGCGTTGTGTGGCCACAGTGAGGAATTGAAGGTGACTGTGCATTGCAGTCATCGATTCGGGAGTTAGCTGCAAAGAGTTTGGCCAGGAGATCGACCTTCTCCTGCGGCTTGTGAGCTAAAGTCCCGTCAGGACATCTCAGTGGTGGCAGCGAGGGTTGGCAGAAATTTGATTGCACGGCTTTGGCCAGACGCCAGTAGCTACGGCTGCCCGTAGGATGCGTCAGTAGTTCTTGGCCGACCCGTGCAACGCGCTGGGCATCCGCTCTAATGTAGGCTCTTTTGCAAGACTTGGTGGCATTATTATAGGCTGCTTTCAGCGAGCGAGTTTCGGGATCCCCAAGAGCTTTACCTCTGATCCAAGCGCGGTATGCCGCCTGCCTGTTATCGACAGCGTTGGCACACTCACGGTTGAACCATCGGTTGCGCCGGCCTTTGCTGACTAGATAGGAGTGCGGAATATAGTATTCCATACCTAACACTATCTCATCAGTAACTGCAGTCGCACTGGCTGTCGGGTCCTTCCCACTATAGCAGCGCTGCCCCCAAGGAACGGATGCGAAATAGTCCCGCATACCATCCCAACCTGTCGACAAGTAGTGTCAAATTTGGCGTTTCGATACCGCTGAAGGCGGTAGCGGGGCCAGAGGCACTTTGCTGGATACCAAGCAGTGGTCCGAAGATCCTAAAGGAGCTCGAACTTCCACTCTCTAACTAGCTCGGCGACTCGTCAGCAGAAGGTCCAGCAAAAAGGGCGCGTGACCGACTATATTTGGGATCCTGGTAGGCTGGTTCACCAGTTGAGTCAGGTCGTGCGTGAGAGCGAATGCATGGGCAGTTCTACCAGCATGGTCAGTTTTGGAGGAACTTAACCAAAACTCGTGGTAAGCATTGAAGTCCCCCAAAAACACCAATTCCGCCGAAGGAAACCGCTCCTGTGCTTCATCTGCCACCCGACTAAGGTGTTCTATAAGTCCAGTTGTCTCCATGTCGCCATTATGTGATCGGTAGACGCAGACGTAGACATGGCTATGAGAGCCCAAGTCGACGTGTACCACAAGGAGGGAAAGGAAGGGTCCTCCAGACAGCGCAGACGGCGACATTGAACGTCTGTCCGAACAAACAAGCAAACTCCGGCTTTAGCTTTAAAGGATTCTTCAAGCACAAAGCCGGGATAGTGCAGGGATAGTGCAAGAGGAAACCTTTGTATTTTTGTATGTATGTTTGTTTGCAACGAATAAACTCAAAACTACTGGACCGATAATTCTTTCACCATTAGAATGCTACATTAGCGCTGAGTAACATAGGCTAGGCTATATGAAATATATATATATATATATACAGCGTAGGAAGGAGTATACCGACAAATTGACACCAAGGATTCCTGGTGGTATTACGAGTAAATTATGTTATATCAATATGGGTCTAAAACTGCGTAATTAACTTACTTTATTTTTAGAACAAAAATAATAATTATCGACAGTACTTCCTTGTAAACAAAACCTAAGTTCAAAGAGTGAAATAGAAAACGTCAAACTTCACGAAAGACTCCGACAAAATACGATAAACGACGAATGAAGTCAACGTCAGTGTGAGACATTGATTATTAATTATTACTATGTACTTGTGTGAAGGTGTGTGTGATAACGTCAAATAGTTAGGGCGTGTTACCCTTGAGATTTTTTGAACTTGAGAATTACTTAAAAAATTAATATCTCGAAAATTAGGCTTTACTGGCCCATGTTTATATTACTTTTTTTTGTCCAAATAGGCATTAGAATCTTTGGTTATAATTTGTCGGTATACTCCTACCCACGCTGTATATATATATATATATTTATATTAAATACTAAAAACGACAATTTAATTTTCCAATACAAAATGATTTGTTTGTTTTGTTGTCATGGAAACCATTGATATATATTTAACTCAATGATGGAAACTGTCAAAGCGGTACGAAGTCCGCCGGGTCAGCTAGTTATTAACTAATATTATCTTAGCTTCTTGGCTTCGCGTTTAGCATTTAGTCAATTTCAAGTATTTTTTATTTTAGTGGTAAGGGTACAAATTTTGTACGGTAGATAGAAATTAAAATGGAGTCTCACAACACGTGTCATTACGGGAAGAACTCGGGTGAAACCCAACATATTATTATTATACGTGAAATATTGTGTCATTTGACTATCAAAGCTCAGAATAACTTAGTTATTGTTCAGCTATATTGTTCTGAGATCAAAGGTCATTTTGATATGTCAAATGTCTTCTAATGAATACTCATTCAATCATCATCAAAATAACTATAAAATAAATGCAGTAATACTACTGCATTTATTTCATAGTTATTTTAAAATGATGTACCTAATACCTGACCCAGTTTTTTCAGAATATAATGTTAAAATTGCTTATTATTAAGGTGAGATATAAAATGTGACACATCATAATGCGACTACTGTAAGGCTCATATGCAATGCACATAAAATATGCAAAACTTGCAATGCAGCCCTTTATCAGTTAGTTATGTGGATAACACTTTAAAGAAAAAAAAATATTATAAAATTAATCGGTTAATTAATGTACATTAATAAGGTTATCGGCTTATTAATGTACATTGCGATATGTACGAGACCTGACATTGCTCATGCGATACCGGTCCTTCGATACCTCAAAGGGAGCAAAGAACTCCGCCTGAATTTTCTCCGTACCTCCCAGTTCTGCCCAACCGGATATGCCGATGCGGACCATGGAAACAATCTTGTGGACCGAAAATCATACACAGGATTTGCCTTCATGATGAGCGACTCCCCTATCTCTTGGGAAGCACGCAAGCAGCGTACCGTCGCGCTTTCCACCACGGAAGCAGAATACATGGCTCTGTAATATGCAAGGAGACCTTATACCTCCAGTCGCTCATCAGTATCACAGAGGTCTTCACCATCACACACACCATCGACATACATACTGACAATCAAAGTTCATTAAAACTTGCACACAACACATACCATGCACGCACGAAACATATAGACATCAGACACCACTTCATTCGGGACACACTTACATACGACAACATAAAACTACATTACATACCCACACAAAATATGATCGCGGATATACTCACCAAACCTTTGCCGAAGCCAAAGCACAACAAATGTTGCAGCTCTTTAGGTTTTGGTTAGGATTTTAAGTGTGTACAGTCCCTTTTTTGTCATGTTGTGTTTATTGTTTAGGTAGTTAGGTGTGTAATAGTTAGTGTCAGGTGAGTGTTTTTTGTTATTTTGTCTGTAATGATTTCTCAAGATTTGGCTGTATGGTTCTGTATTGCCTTTCCCTTCGTATATTATAACATAATCTATAAAAGGACTGCTGTGCCCCTACCATGAGCTCTTATAGCAGTATTATTGCAGTTGTGGAAAAGAGACGCGAGTATATTCGCCGCTACACGCGTCTCGCTTTCACAACTGCAATAATACTGCTATAAGAGCTTGTGGTAAGCCTCCTGTATACAAAAAGTATAATAAAAACTAAATACCTGCTATGAGGTAGATAGAAGCAAAGGAGCATTTTGAATTATTTAATTCTAAAATATATACTTACTACAAAAAAGGCTACAAATGAGAATGATAATCGTGAAAGTGATACAGACTGACCGACAGTAATTGAATACCTATAAATAAAAATTAAAAACTACTATTAAAATATTACCTAGTCTTCCTTTGTCTTGGCGATTTTCCTACAAATTTTTAATTTCTTTATCGGCAAGGAACTTGGTTTAAGGTCAGTCCATCTCCAGTCAGGTTAAGCTTTAAAAAATGTCTGTAGATATACGGATTTTTGTAGAGGCAATCTACGGACTTCTACTAATTTTTGAGCGTAGCCCTACGTATTTTTAAAAATTGGATCTGGCAACACTGGATGAGGTACTCATTGCTGGCCCTACTCTGCTTCGGGGTTTTTGGCCTCTAGGTAGAATCACAAAGACGTTTATAGGACCTGACGGGGCGGTCCGCGTAGCGAACATCCAGACGAAGGACGGCACTCTGCGCCGGCCGGCCTACTCTTGACGCAAACTCAATCTCAATACAATTCCAATGCGATTAATATGTATCGATATTGGGATAAGTTTCGCAATTTCGGAACGCCCCATCTCGATAATAATTTTGTTCACTCAATTTCCACGCAATTTAATTCCAATGTAGCGCTATTATCGCTTTTAAGAGTGCCATTTGAATTTTTTAGATTTGTGATTGGAAATTGATTATTGCAATTGTGTTTCAAAAGTAACCCACCTGGAAGCTTGCTCGTTTTTTTTTCTGTTAAATCAATGATACTTTGAGCACAGAATAATCTTTGAGTTTACAGACATCATCATCACAAATTACTTATTTGGTCTGTGTGTGTGACATGCACACATATGCAAAAATAAGTTTAATCTTTGTCTCACTCTTAGAAGAATGTCTCACTTACTCGCAATCGCAAAATGGAAAAGTTAAATGACTTTTCTAGTCAAGAAGATCATAACGAGAGCCATCTTACAAGAAATTGATTGATTGATTGAAAGAAGCTTTCACCGATTTATTTTTTTTACTTAGAGCATTAAATACCGATAAGCACTAAAAATACACTCTGTTAAATTTTAATAGCCTGAAAATAGGCTGCATAGTCTAGATCCATTTTTAAGTTGAAAGAAGAATACAAAAAAAAAAGATATTATTTAAAAAAGGACCAATTGAATGAAAGAAAAGAAGGGAGAAGTGAGTAAGGTTAGAAAATAAAATTATTATTGAAAAATCTAAGCTATCTGCCAAACCGTAAAATAGAAACATTCTTTATTTATTTACAGGTTTAAAAAATGACTATCAACACTTTGTTGCGTCGTAGTTTAGTCAACGGAACACTGTACTCGGCGGCAGCGTTGCGCTTTGCTTCTACTCTACCGGAGAAGAAGGTTTTCTTCGATGTGGCCGCTGACGGGGAATCTCTTGGTCGTATCGTTATCAAACTTAACTCCGACCTAGTACCTAAAACCGCTGAAAACTTTAGGGCGCTGTGCACTGGAGAAAAAGGTTTTGGGTACAAGGGGTCGTCTTTCCACAGAATCATTCCCAACTTTATGTGCCAAGGTGGTGACTTTACCAATAACAATGGCACTGGTGGCAAATCTATTTACGGCCGCACATTCCAGGACGAAAATTTCACACTGAAGCACACTGGTCCAGGAATCTTGTCCATGGCCAATTCTGGCCCTAATACTAATGGTTCACAGTTCTTTATTACTACTGTAGCTACCCCGTGGCTGGATAAAAAGCATGTTGTTTTTGGTGAAGTCATAGAGGGCATGGATATTGTTAAGCAAATGGAAAGTTTTGGATCCCGAAATGGAACACCCTCTAAGAAAGTGGTTATATCTGCATGTGGTGAGTTGGATTCATTAGTAGATAAGTAGATCAGTTAAATGCAGCTATATTGTAAGTACTTATAAATAATTGTAAATGTAGGTAGTTATTATATTGTTCAATAATACTCCATTAAATGCAGTTATATTGTAAATGTAGTTATATTGTTCAATTATTAAATAATAAATTTAGTTTTTTGTTACATCCAATTGTTATCATTTTACCCTGTTTAGTGGCTTAACAATCATAACAATATTTATATTACGAATACATATTTTAATTTTATAGAAAAATATTATTTGGTAAGTTATGTAAATTAAATATATTTTGTTTAGGTGACATGGAGAAAGAAACAACAATCTAAGTACCTGACATTTTGACAAGAATATTTTGTTTATTGACTATTTGTGATTAAGCTGCAACCGACTGCCAGTTGAGATAACTCTTCAAAATGCCAAATTAACATGAAGTGTCTAGAGCTTGTGGCGAAACACTTGAAAAAGCTATTATTGCTTATGCAGTACCTAGTATAGATGATTTTGTAATAGGTAAAATTAGATTCTTGGTCCAGCTAATGTCTTCAATAAATTACTTGTGCAACAGCAGCAGTGGTTGTGGATTTTATAAGATATATTTGTGTAAATTATGAGTGTTGTAGGTCAAATAAATGTTCCTCCCATCTTAAAAAAAGGTTATTATTACAAGCTTTTATTAAACTTTTATTACCTATAATAATTACTTCAACTATCCATCCATATCCTTATAATTATATCAACTTTATCCATCGTTGGGGGAGGCCTTTGTCCAGCAGTGGAAATCTTTTGGCTGAGATGATGATGATCCATCTGTTCTGGGCACTCACTAAGTATGACCTTTACTGTGAAGTAATAATATTCCTCACAACACCCAGAAAGCCTCGAAAATTTGTTTCATATTCAAGTCAATACAAAACGTAAAAGATATAGGTATTTTATGAATTTTAAAAATTTTCTTTTATGATTTGAGTTTGGTTCCCTTTTAAGAACTCGAAAATAATATTAATAGTTCAATAATCCTAGTAATTAATGTAGTAGTAACCTATCTAAATATGATGAAGTGCTTTCAGGCCATTAATTAATTGTTCATAAGTGCTCCCATCACAAAAACACTAAACACTTATCTACTTACTATGCTGATGTTGGTGAAAATGAAAACAAAAACATATTAAAATAAGTATGCAATTTTTATTAATCACTAAATGCAACAAATTAGTTTAGGTAGTTGTCATCATCAAACAGCTCTGATCTGCGATTGATGTAACAACTTATACAGCTAAGTCAGTATCAAGTCTTATGAACTATTGTAATAAGGCATTTTTTAAGATAAAACACTCTCTTCCATATCAAACTATTTATCTCTCTTAACAAATATATATGACAAAAATTTACACACTACTACTTACTCTTGTCTTTTAACGTTAAAATCTGAGATAAATATATTGCTTCTTTTTATAATTATGTGTCTGTGCAGTTTTCATACTAAAATACGTAAGGGCTTTCTTTCACAATGCTGTGGTTTGTTATTTATGTAAGTGCTAAATCGAATTTTCACTTAATATCGAAAACATTGCCCTATTATAATTGTTTTTGTTTGCTTATTTAAAGCAGCCCAAGAATTGACAAATTTAACAATAAGTAAAACTACAACAATTAGTAAATTTGCTGTCAGTTGTAATTAAATGTATATAACATAGAAAAAATAGTAAACATCAATAGAACACGCAAATTAGAAAACGGGCATAGAAACCGTCAAGAGTAGGACATTAAATTTGTTTACTGTGTCGAATGGGCAGTAGGCATAATATATCACCCAGTTATGTACAAATTTCCAAATTAACAATGAGTTTGTTGTTGACTTAGGCAGAAATCATTCTTGTTCGCTTTTATAATGGCTGGACCAAATGCAAATGATCCCCTCATATTATTTATTAATAATTAATCAATAAAAGTATAGGTATGTAGTAAAATGAATATTTACAAATTAAACTTGCATTATGAAAACTAAACAATCGTTCTTCATGCAGCAGGAGGCAAAGACATTATCCATCATTTGAGATCATAATAAATACAGGAAAAATATTTATACACATAGTGTACTAAAATTATTGCCTAATCTTTTTGGTGGTTTTGTGCTTCTCGATGAATAAACATGTTATTAGTAGGTACTAAAGGAATGTTACATTATTAAGGTATTTAAAATATGTCTAACTTTATTCTCTATATTATTTTCTTGTCAAGAAATTTAATATAATGGAACACATGGTGCACCCAACCGTAAAGTAATAAAATAACCAATGTAAAAGAAACAAAAATGTAAATAGTGTTGTACTAGACATTCAAAGTCATTTTTCAATACAGGGTTAATGTTTAACATAGGAGCTTCATGGGTAAAATACAGTGTGTATATAGTACGCAAAATGTGTATGTATTTTTTTAAAACAATGTGGAGAGTATATTTAAAATTTAAACATTTTGTTTCTAGTTTTGCAAAAACAGACCTGTTTTTTGGTTAGGGTCGAATCGGGAACGAACGGTGGCTCAGTCGGGTACACTGACTCGCGCTTTTATTTCCTATATAGAACAGCAATATCTATCTGTCTTCTTCATTCATCGGTAGCGATCGATATCCAAACACGTACAAACAACTGATCCGCTTGCTCTGGCGCCGTTTGGATGTGCTACATGTGTGTTTGTTTTCGTGACTGAAGAATTACTTTTCAAGGTAAATTACGTGTTTTTATTCATTAAAATTTATAGATTTGACAATTGTTATTGTTTTGATGGAAAGTGACGTTATTATACTGGGCAATGGCATAGATTCGCTTGCCCTTCGGAAAATCAGATGTGAAAATGGCGACGGCGTGTTCAGTGGCTCAAATTTAAAAGGTACACAGTGACTCATTGTATCACTGTGTTGTGTACCTTTGAAAAGTTGATCTTAATTGTTAAGGTTGATCTCGTGTTATTTGATTCTATAACTTTTATTTGATTGATGTTTATGAATATTAGGCATAATAGATAACTCTGAATAAAAAAAAAATAGACGTGACTGATTATAAATCATAGTTTTAATTAAATATTATATTGTCGAGCAACTATGTACTGTAGGGTCGAGTTACAGTAGCCCAGTACCAGTACAAAGTGGCTCATTTCCTATTTTTATAAAAACATTGAAAATATTGCCTTGATTGAAAAAGTGTTACTTTAGGAAGAAAGATTAATAAGCAAAATATTAGTTGTGAATTTTAGCTCGTTACTTCTTCGTTGCTATTTCTTCAAAATTTAATATCTTGAAAAATCCGAGCCACTGTTCCCGACTCGACCCTACATATTCTGGGCAATTGTAGTATTTCACTTCAATATTAGTTTACTTTTACAACTTTTATGAAAACAATTATAAATACCAGTAAAATGTTCAAATAATTTTTAACGCAAATTTTGTTGGAAACAAATTACAAAAACACATGTTGAAAAATTTTTTTTTTATAAATACTAGTTTTTTTAAGAAATGTTTAGTTTAATTGTATTCTCAAACTTTCGGACAAATAGAAGTCACTGTTAATTGAACATAAACCGGATATATTTCACAATTAAAAAGAGGACTATGAAAACGGAAGATTTCCTTGTTATACATTCCATAATGAATTAGTAAAATTTTTAGTATGCTTCATGTTAATTGTACACATTTTGCGAAATAAACAACTACGCCTAACTACACAACCCATTTTTTTTTATTATACAAAAATTATATTGAGACCACTGGGTATCTCTAACTTCTTCAATTGTGTTTTTTCTTGTTGAAAATATCAGAAGAATGACCACGTTTAAGTACATCAATATTTTACTTAACAATTTACACAATTTTTAAGATAACTGAGATTTTTCTATTTTCTTTTTGTTTTTTCTTAGAACGTAGCATCTAATATATAGCCGCTATCAGATCGACGCACCGCAACGGCAATTTACGATTAACTATCACGAGTGAGATTGCTAAGTTTAACACAAGATTTAACATTACAATTGACTCTCGGTTGCGAAACATCAAAATTAAACAGTCTACGATCGTCTAAAAAGGAACTGGCTATCGATAGCGGGAGGAGCGAAAGCGTCACTAAACCTCGATAACTATAAGAAAGCGTCGAGACTACTCTAAGATATGATTAAAATCACTCATTCATTTATCTACCGTTTCCGCACCTAGGTTCGGAACGAACGCCGGAACCGAACTATAATTTGTAAAATTTCACTAAGTCCTCGAGCGGCGTTTAGACGCGCGGGTCGAGCGGCGCCGCCGACAGCTGGTCGACGCTGCGGCCCTTCTGCAGCTGCAGGCTGAGGTCGGCGGGCTCCACGGTGAGGTGGTGCGACGAGGTGCGCTTGTGGCGGCTCTCGGGTGGCTTCATGTCCTTGGAGCTGGTGCGCCGGTGCCGTAGCACGCCGCCCTCGATCAGCCGCTTGCTCTCCTCGTCCGCGCACTTGGCCAGCGGCAGCACCGTGAGGTCGAGGCTCTCCATGCTCTTGAGCGCGAGGTTCTTCAGCTGCTCGAGGCTCAGGTCGCGCGAGTCGGACCGCGAGTGCGTCTTGAAGTCGCGCGAGCCGCTGCGTGAGTGCGCGGGAAGGTCGCGCGACGTCGAGCGCGGGAACTGCAATCATATCACCTATCTAAGTAAAATATGTATAAACGTTCTTAGCGCCCCGAAGTCCAGCCGAACAAAAGGTGGCAACCGTATTTTGACCTGTCTTTCTCGAAGAACCACCGGTTTAGACCCAAAGGTCCTGGGTTCGATTCCCAGCGGAGGGTACATGTGTGTGTACTCGGTTTGGTTGGTGGTAGGGCTTGTTTACCCGCCTGGCTAGTTACCACCATCTTAACTAAATATGTCGCCATAGCATCATTGTTTGTAGCATTGTTGTGTTCCAGCAGCTAAAGATAAGATAGTCAGTGCCTCAGTAGTTGAGGACGAGAAGTGCGCTTTGACTTTCGGCCTTATCATCACTTAACATCAGGTGAGATGAAGGCCAAGAGCTTACCCGTAAGATATATATAAAAAAAGAAGGAGACGGAGAATTGAGTCAGCTGACAGTTCCGGTTAAGGCGAAGGGTAATGTACACTAGCGCCGCTAATGAATTTAATTTGTTAACTGCTAAACTGGATTTTTTTTTACAACATTGCGACCTTCTGACACTAGGCAAACATAAACACTAGCTGTCTTTTTCTTTCTTATTGCTTTAATCGCGCTATCCCTATAACATAATTTGCCAATATATTGAAATAAATATAAGTTATTGCTGACATATACATATGGACAAAAGTCCCAAATTAAATAAAGAGGAAAAAAAATAAGTTGAATTAAAAATGTACAAAAAAATGTGCAACAAAAAATAGTACATTTTATGCGGTTGTTATATACATATGCATATAACATATCTACCTTTATAACATCATTGGGTAACTGCGGCGGGTCGCGGGAGTCGCGGCGCGGCCGGTCGTCCGCGTCGTGGTGGCGGGCGCGCGGCTCCAGCTGGATGGTCTTGGAGTCGTGGCGCAGGTGCCGCGACGCGACCAGCACGCGCGAGCTGGCGCCGCCGCGGCTCGAGTCCTAAGGGTAGCCAGACTTCGATATACAAAAACGTAACCTAAAACGGATGTGAGCCTCATATCTAGGGTTGCCAGGTCACCAAACCTAATAGCCGGACAGACCGGCCGGACGTTTGGGTAAAAAGAGTGGACACCCTACAATTATTAAGGATTTTGTGTCTCGGTATTAATAGGTACGACAAAAAATTCATCAGTCGAAAAAAGTAAAAATGTAAAAAGCCAGACAAGCCGGACACCGTTTATTTTGGCCGGACATGCAATCAAAAAGCCTAACTATGTCTGGCTTGGTCCGGACGCCTGGCAACGCTACCCATATTATACCATATCGATGGAAATGGAATGTGTCCGTCCGTCCTGCTATGATAGGACATTTTCCAATGTTCTAATGCTGTAAGGGAGAAAAGAAACGCCCTCGCTTAGTTTCTTGCCTATTCTTCTCAGCACAAGGTCTCCCGCCCTGTGCTGAGAAGACTTACGAACCGATGGCATACAGATATTCATAAGAGCTACTTGTAGCCTAAACTGAATAAATGACTTTGAATTTTGATGGATATGAGCCCCACATCATTCTATATCGATAAAAAAAAAACTGTAATACAGAATCAAAAACCAAAACTGCATAATTATGAGAACGCGATCATTCTGTATTTTGGACATTAGTCGAGCAAAGGGATAAAACGCATAACTATAACGTTACTGTAACCAATACAACCATATCCAAAGAAGCTGTGCCCGCGGTATCGCTTCACTCGAAGCGATACGTGCGTAGACGCACGTAGTTCACACCTAGTGTGCGAGGTACCGTACGTAGTAGTCGGAGGATCGGGATGTATCGTGCGTGTTTGTACGAAAACGAATCCAAAATGCGGTTGGCGTTATCACAGAAAATGATACGTTATCGAGAACGCCCATATGTACCTTTTATAGGATGGCAAGTGGGGTTCTTCCCTCCAGCTACCTTCTTCTTATTGTATTTATTATTATTGTACGTTTCACTGTGCCCCTTCCTAAATACAGTCCACCGCAGAGGGGTGAATCTTCCATACATTGAATAATTACAAAAAAATCATATGCGCCATCTTCCGTAGGAGGAACCTCAAGTTACTAACTAGTGTTAGTAACTTGAGGTTATATGGATAACTATATCCATATAATGTCACTAGATGGCGGTAGTATAGATAGCATTTTAAAGAATAAGATACTTTTAGTTATTTTCTAGTAACTTTCTTATAATCATAACTTTCGTCATCTCCATGAAAAGCTCGGTGGCCGAGCAGCTGCGACGACGCATTGTGCTATTGTAGTGATAGAGAAATCCTAAGTTCGATCCTTCAGAAATATTTTTTTTTATTTTATGTTTATTTATAAGTTTTTAATGTTTTTAACAATCTGACCTAGTTTTTTGTAAATATAATATATATTTTTAGCGCCATCTATCGGAAAGAAGCGTAAACGCGCACGCAAACGTCTACTACCGCCATCTATTGTACAGGGAACCTAGTTTCCCATCTTTTTTTATGAGAGGCACATGTATACCCAATATTATACATAGTCTATGGTCCACGGTTTCCGTTTCGCCTCTATCCATCACAGCACGTGTACCTGCGAGTACTGCGAGTCGGTGCGCTGCAGCGGCGGGCGCGGCGCGTCGCCCGCCTCCAGCGGCGAGCCGGCCGCCGAGCTGAGGCCCGACGTCGCGCCCGACCGGAACCCGCTCGCGTTCTCCGCCGACGGCAGCTCTTCGAACACTGAATATGACGATTGCACTTATAGACAAAATTGATATAATAAAAAACAAAAGTAATCTATATACCTATTACCTATTGTTATACATAGGGTAAGGCACCAGTGTTCGACACTTTAAGATTTTATTGTAACAGGTGGCAGGTAGTCTTAATGAATATAGGAAAAATGTTGATTGCTGGTATAGGTTGCGCCAAACTTCTAGTCCCCTCTGAAGTTGGCGCGATTCGCGTCGCAGTAGTAAAAAATAGGTGATAGTAGGGCGAAGGCGGGGACGAGCGGTAGAGCCTGACTGTACAGCTGCGCAACGAAGCAACTTCAGAGGGGACTAGAAGTTTGGCGCGACCTATACCTGTCGAACACTGTTGCCTTGCCACTATAGTTTGTTCAATATAGCTTGATACCTGTGACAGGGGTCATCAAAATCGAAGACGTAACTTTGTAAAAGCTTGTAAAATTTATTTGACTACATTAAATTTTATAATCCACCACTTATTATACTACAATTACTTTTGTGATTCTACTTTATACGTTAGATTAAGTTTATCCCAATAAAATCTCACATAACACACATTTATCACAATTTTAAAACATTACAATAAAATAAACATACTCTTTTTTTTTCCTTTAGTTGATGGCTTCGTGCGATTAGCAAATTTAACTAGTATCAAAGTAATTTTTCTTACAAGTAATACATAAATAAACAATATTTCTTTCCTGTATGATGATGACGAATGATAATAAAAATGAGAAGTAAGAAATGATATACCCCCCAACCCCCCGAGTACCTCAGTAAAGATGTGGGGCTTCACTAAGTCCTCGGGCGGACTTCTTGAGAGAGTTTGAAAAGTGACGTTGCACTGTTTTGTTTCATTTGCCAATACTCATGCACACTCACGTACACTTAACAGTTAATAATCCACCATTATTTCACATTAATATTCGATATAACACAAATTTTAGAAAATAAAACAAAACCGCAGACATGACTCTCACTTTCCCGCCAAGAAGTCCAACGTACTCTTTTACAAGTTCATTTCATTATAAATAAATACTAGTGTTGGGATAGTAAACCAAGGGAAGCTCAATTGATATTCAATTACCAATCGATTAATTTAACAAATATATGTACTGTATTACGACGAATGCTCACTCAAGCGGATGAAGTCGAAGCGGGCCACTAGTATAATACAATATTAATATATGAAGAGAAAACTTCGTGCCGCTTTTTAAACACATTGCAGTTACACGCACGGAGGAGTGTGATTTAGTATAGTTAAAGTTTATACGGAAGTTCCGAAGAAGAAAAATTTGTATATATTTATGTTTTACATTAGATTGTTAAAACATCGTGTATTTTTTTAGAGTTACGGTCGAATTTCGATCACTGGCAAGATCAAAAAGACAAAATATGTAGTTTATCACAAAAGAAATTCGCAATAAACACAAAAGAAAACAAAAACAAGGCACACGTTTAAATCGTCAACACTTACATTTATCGAGGCTAATGATCGAGCCTGCTATATCTTTATGCGGGTCGAGCGGCGCTGCCGTTTCGAGATTTCTTCGTCGTCGCACCAGCCACCAGTCCGCCATGAAAATGCCCAGTGCCACAATCTTTATTCCGCCGCATAAGCCGACGTATCTGTTGAATGAAAACAAATGGGAATAGACAAAATCCACTTGTATAAGAAGTTTTGACATCGAAAAGCATGTTTTATTATTACCTGAATCTAAATTGTTCTATGTCGTAAAGTAAACATCTTCCCCCCTTCACCCCGCTGCAGGTCTGTTTCCAAAGAATGCAGGTGGAGTCGATGAGGTTGCCGAAAACGATGGGCGCCGGTATGTAGCCGAACAGCCGGAATATCACGAACTGCATGCCCAGCGCGAACGAACGCTCTTCCTCGCTCACCGACCTGGAGGAGAATATATTATTTAATATGTTGTTCGAATATATTCAAGTTATTGACCGATAGGACAATTTTGGAGTTTAGAATGTGACTAACTTCGGAACTAACGCTAAAACTTAAAACTGTGTCAAGGCCACGTGTTCAATCGCAACACATGATTGATAGCATATTTTTATGATTGTCAGTGTATTTTTTCTAAAATGTTGTATATCCCCTTGAGCGTCGTGCGACCAGCAGGTGGCCGATAACAAATAAAATTCTATTGTGTCTGGGTATTCGACGCTTGAGCTCATATTTTATGTACGAGCGGGCGTGTATCAAACAAATAACTCTCTTTCAATTTTGAATTTTGATAGACAAACTTTACAATACACACACAACGGTAAGGTTTCATTTTTGTTTTTTTTTTAAATTTCATTTGTAAAATAACAATCACGGGTTTGCAATAAAGATTTACTAACTAAAACTAAAATTAACATTGTACAACGTACCTGAGCACTATCATGAGAAGCGGCATCTGCGTGACTGCAACCACGAAGGTCATGAAGAACAGCAGCACCAGGAAGGGGAAGATGGTGGTGCAGGGCGGGTTGCAGGCGCCCGCCGTGGCTACCGGCACCACCGTCACCTCGCCGCTGTACGAGCGCACGCCGCTCAGCGCCGCCGCCGACGCCCCGCTCACAACTGGCGCGATTTCGCCGGCTTCGCGAACGTTCTCATGAACGCCTGCATACAAAACATTACAATCTATACTAATATTATAAAGAGGAAACCTTTGTATTTATGTATGTATGTTTGCAACGAATAAACTCAAAAACTACTGGACCGATTTAAAAAAATATTTCACCATTAGAATGCTACATTAATCATCATCATCATCGTCAGCTCATTTTATGTCCCCACTGCTGGAGCACGAGCCTTCCCGGTGGATGGATAGGGAGAACGGGCCATAAACCACCACGCGGGCCTAGTGCGGATTGGTGGTTTTTAACGCTATTGCAGCCGGGACCAACGGCTTTACCATGGAAATTATTGCTATATTTAACTCAATGATGGAAACTGTCAAAGCGGTACGAAGTCCGCCGGGTCAGCTAGTAATAGGTTTATAAAACTAGCGGCCCGCCCCGGCTTCGCACGGGTGTACTTTTATTACCCGACTGCAATAGAAGGGTATTGTTTTTAATTTTTTTTTAATAAATGGACTATTCAACACAAAAATAATTTTTCAATTCGAACCAGTAGATCCTGATATTAGCGCGTTCAACCAAACAAACCTACTCTTCAGCTTAATAATATTAAGTACTAGCGGTGCCCTGCGGTTTCACCTGCGTTAAAAAAAAAATTCCCCTTTTTGCAACATTTTTCATTGCTGCTCCACTCCTATTAGTCATAGCGTGATGTAATATAACCTGCAGCCTTACTCAATAAATGGACTATTCAACACAAAATTAATTTTCAATTCTAACCAGTAGTTCCTGAGATTAGCGCATTCAACCAAACAAACAAACAAACTCTTCAGCTTTATAATATTAGAATAGATTTATTCTACAAAAAAACACACACTTTACAAAAAAACTGGCATGGCAAAAAGTTAAGTTAGTAGAGTACTTCATTACAGCGCGTTAAAAGTGGGCCAAAAAAGTCAATCAAAAAGGGCTAAATGGCGTAGTAAACTAGAGCTCAAATATTACTATTGTAGCCAAAAATAATGTTAAAGAACACTATCACGCTTAAAAATATAATAATTAGTTATTACATTTAGATTTAGATGTCAAGTCGCGCCATCTATGTCGCCTAGAAATACTTACTTATACGTCATATTTATTTGTTTGGTAGCGCTATTCATTTTATTGCAACGCGACATCGCAATTGTGTTTCAACATAACGTCTATGAGGAATAAAGAAAGAATAAGGTCCGAATAGTTATTCCATGTTTTGTCTCTTTTACTCTAATTTGAAATGACGTTTACATGACAGGAACAAAATACGGAATACCTATTCGGACCTTATTCTTTGTTTATTTGTAAGGCACTATGTGTTTTAACTTTTAACTAAATGGCTTTGTTAACCGATTCGTGGCCGATGACACGCCTTACGTGTCAACCTTACGCGGGGCTCAAGACACGTCTGGCATAACACATAGTATGTATGGGGCCTTTAGTGAACTTTGATTAGGAAGAGGCGATGAATTGGTCTGAAAAGGAATTCGGATGGGCAGACAGGGCAAACCGAACTAACAGTACCATCAAAGAGGAGTACTCACATGCGCAATTGGTGAAGTTGTAGCGCGAGGAGAAGGCGGCGCAGCCCGCGTGGCACGGCGAGAAGTAGGTGAGCCCGTTGTTGCCGCACACCGGCTCCATGTCTGTCTCTGTGCACAGGCAGTTGAAGTTGCACGCCGCCGTCAGGTTCACCTTGAACGGCTCCAGGTTGCTGGCGGTTGGGAAATACAATATTATAATATACTAGCTGACAGTGGCGTAACTATACCATCTGAGGCCCGTGGCAAATCCATTTGATGGGCCCTTCAGTAAAAAAAATTATAAGATATTCCATCTTTTGATACTATGCCCAAAAAATTATAAATTTGTTTTAAGTTATGAGCAGCACAGTGAACATATACTGCATTTGGCTCGATATCTTTTACGAGTTTTTGAACTCCACTTTAAGTCCCATTCATTGTTAGCACCATCATATTCTTGTCCTCGACACTTATTTATACGATATTTTTGTCATTTATGGATTTATCAATATTCCCTTTCTACAATAGCCCCTTCGCCATTTCTCTATGAAATACCTTTTGATGGGCTAAAATTTTCCGTAGGTCACTTAGGTATATAAGTTATCTTAAAATAGTAATAAATAGGCATCTACGCATATAATTTAAAGAAGATTCTACAACTTTCTCAAAATATTGTAGTCTTATTAAATATTGCAACATTTTTCATTGCTGCTCCACTCCTATTAGTCATAGCGTGATGTAATATAGCCTAAAGTCTTCCTCAATAAATGGACTATTCAACACAAAAATAATTTCAAACAAACAGACTCTTCAGCTTTATAATATTAGTATAAACAACTTTCGTTTCTTTGCATTTTCTGAGAACATTTATCATAGTAATAATGTATATATTTTTTACACTATCAGAAAGTAGAAATTTCAACGAACATAAAGCTCACTGACTTATTAAAAAAAGCAGATATTTTGACGCGAGAATTTTTGATTGAAAATTAGGGTGCTTTTTCGATATTAAGTCAAAATATATTTGAAATCAAACATATTACAGTGTGTTTGGGACATAAAAAGGTAAGTCACCAAATATCGTGAAAAAAAATATTTTTTTTGTAAAAGATAAAAATAATAAACCAAAATCAAAAATTTGTCACAATATTTTGAGGTAATGTGAAAAAAGTGTAAATACAAAAGTTGTAGATCTTTTTATTACCTACAATTTTGCCATTTATTTTTTTTCCATAGGACTTGTAATTTTGCCGGAAATCGAGATAAACCATTTTTTACCCTTAAACACCCACCCCTTCCACTTCTCGACCTCAGATCGCCCGTAAATTATTTTTCCTTTCATTTTTGTTATATTCTCTACCATTTTCAATGGGTTTCATCCTACTATGATTTTGTTTCTCTTTTACCATTTTCAAAGGCTTCAGCCCTGTAGAGATAACTCTGAAACACTTCATAATTTATTTAAAAATGACAGTGTTCTGTACAATTTTCCTCCCCTATTACATCTATCTAGGGAATGTTTTTCGAAAAATGCTAAAACATGTCATTCTTTATTTTTATTGAGAAATCTAATTATCGATTAAAATAATTCATTGTACTTTAAAAATAACGTTTTTTCAAAAAAAAACTTCTTCCCTATTTTACTAATTTAAAGAAAATAAACAAAATTCTGAGACACTTCATTCTTTATTTCTTTTCAAAAAGCCAAATACCAATTTTCATGTATTTTACTTTAAAACTGACGGACTTGCATACAAACTTTCTCTCCCTATTTGACCCCTTTAAGGGACGATTTCCGTAAAATCCTTTCTTAGTGGCTGAATACGTCACTAAATTAATCTACAGTCCAAATTTCATCTTATTCGCTTCAGCGGTTTCGGCTCGGCGATGATGAATCAGTCAGAACAAGTCATTATATGTACAAAGATTTTAGATGATTTTAAGTTCTTATATAAAATTTATAATATTTACTACATTTTGTTAAAATTGTTAGGTTACTTCTGAGCTCGCGGCTTCTTGGGCTGGGGGCCCCCTATGGCCCGGGGCCCGTGGCATTTTGCCAGCCCTGCCACCCTATAGTTACGCCACTGCTAGCTGACCCGGCGGACTTCGTACCGCTTTGACAGTTTCCATGACAACAAAACAAACAAATAATTTTGTATTGGAAAATTAAATTGTCCTTTTTAGTATTTTCCGTTACTTATTATTTATGTTTCTACCTTTTAAACCTTCCCTGAACTTCCACAAATATTCCAACATCAAAATTAGCCAAATCGGTCCAGCCATTCTCGAGTTTTACCGACTCAAACGAACAATTGATTTTTGTATATATAGAGGAATATGGTATAAAATCAATTACAATTTAAATAGTAATTTATTAATGGTATATAATGACGGCGAAAGACGATACCACCATACGGGACATTGTCGTGTATAACGCAACTAAAAAATAATGGTAAAAGGATCGAACATTAATATATGTATTGCAAAAATTGGCAGTCGATTCATAAGATGTTTCTAAAATAGAATTAGAAAGCTTAAATTATTTTATAGGGAACTACTGATCACACAAACAAAATTATGGAAGATAAAAACACAATAAGTTGTAGGATAGGTAGGTATGTTAGTAAAATTTGTGCTAATTATATTTATTAAAGTAACAAATTGAAATATATTAGGTACTATCAAACGAACTTATCTGAAGTGAAGTTCATTATTATGTGAGTCGCTTCATTCGAAGATATAAGTTCCTTGCCCTCCCTTTATGTGAACAATCAACCATGCTAAATAGCCCGTTTGATACTAACCCAATGTCAATGAGAAATTAAAACAAAATGTATTGACTACTGAATACTCTTAAAATTATGCGGAAATTATCTAGTAGTAGGGTTACACTACCATGTTAATGTTAAGAATGAAGCGACGAAATATAATATAAGCATAAGTGTTGTTATTTTAGTAAATCAGCCCCCCAACCGCGTAACACTCTCGCTTTCGATCGCTTTGAAGGCGAGGCCCTCGCCTCGCTTTCTAATATAATATCGAAATATAATATCGAAAGCTATAGCCTATAGCTTTCGATATTGCTTTCATATTGCTTTCGAAATGACAAGATGACGCCTCCTCCTCGCCTCGCCTTCAAAGCGATCGAAAGCGAGAGAGTTAGGCGGTCGACCCCCTGGTTCGATGGAACTGCTATGTTTTCAAAAACAAAAGTTCCTAAATCAAAGAGAAAAATAATGTTAAACATTACCTATTATTCGTGTAGGGTATAGTGGTTCCCGCCATCTTGATGTTGTCGCAGCCTAGGAAGAACAGCAGCGCGTAGCACGACAGGCAGATGGTGTTGGAGATGAGCACGAACTGTACCGCGCCCTTGGGCCGCAGCTCCAGCCGCTTCAGCAGGCAGCCGCCCATGAAGATGCCGATGCACGCGCCGGGGATCGCGATCGAACCTGCCAGTTACAATCATTAGTACACAGGTCTAGCTAGATGCACGTCTTTTTCATAGGTGAATAGTGTTATAAATAAAATAATAATCGGGGGGCCGCTTTGCGGAATACTTTCTTATTTATAGGGTCCCTCGACTGCCATGAAAATTTCAGTTTTACTAATCAAGCAGTTGTGATTTTTTATATATAGTCAGTGAGTGAATGAGTGACATTTGACTTTTATAATTACATGACATCTTGTTTTTTTGCCTTTTTTGTCATGGCAGTCGTGTTTTGTAATTTTTTTAATTTTTAATTTTTATTTTGTACCATTTAGTGATAAGTTTAATTTTAATAAAATATGTCATGGTACCTACCATGACAGGCAGAAAAGAAACGCCTTAGCTTAGTATCTTGCCGGATCTCTTCACAAGATCTCTCGTCATACGAACTGAAGAAATTACTTTCATACAACCCCGCTTCATACGACTTTAAAGTTTATACTGACACCCCCCACCAACCGTCAGGTCATAAAGTAGATGTCAGATAACCTTGCGCAAGCACAAGGGACCATCAGCGTCAGGTCATAACCCCAGATCATCAGGACGCACCGAAGCGCATATTTAATCCAAAACTCTTAAGACTAGTGTCTCGAGCGAGTTGCCCCGTGGACTATTAATAAACAAAGTGTAAGCTTGCACAAGTTATTCCGTGTTTTGTCTCTTTTACTCTAATATGAAATGAAGTTTACATGACGGGAACAAAACACGGAGTAACACGTGCCCCGCAAATCCTTTCGCTTCGGGCTCCACCGAGACCGCTACTCGGACCCGCTCGCTACGCACGAGATGTAACTGCCTGGCCAGACCTCAACCAGACAAACGAACATTCCCACCTCTACAGCTTACCACATAGCCACCACGAGTTTCATACAAACTCAAATGTAATTTAAAAGGAATAAATATAATTTTTGAGTTTTTACATTAAATCTTACCGGTGAAAACGCTAGCTTGACTCTTGCCGAGACTGAACTGCGTCTCCAGATACTTGGGCAGGAAGACGACGAAGCCGGACACAATCATTAGCTCCATGCACGCGCCGAGGCAGGTCACCACGTACACGGGGTTCTTGAGCAGCCGCCACATCGACACGGGGATATCTGTACCGAAACGGTGGAACAGAATTACGATCATGTGGGTTTGATTCGGTTTAACCTCTTATGTTGGGGAGAAAAGAAATGCAAGGCATGAAGTCCGCCCTGTGTAGACTTACGAACCGAAGGCATAGTGACAGACAGATTGCAGCCTAAACTGAATAAAGATTTCGAGTTTTGAATTATCGATAATATTTTCTTTCAACCGTATATGGTTAGCCTTAAGTTTTAAGTCAATTGAGGAAATTCAACCGCATGCCTATGCATTTTTTCTAAATGTACAATCTTTCGTTTTATCCTTGAAGAAGGTAGGTAATTTAATTAAAGTGTATGTGTAGGTATATGTATATAGTTATTTACTTAGTAATTAAGTACACTAGTTGTATATGTATCAGTAATTAGTTTCGTAGAATCTCTTCTAAGCTCAGCTTTGTAGGCTTGTGTAAAGTCTGATTTAATATGTGTTAAATATGTACAATAAAGGATTGATTTATTAAGGTAGATATGTCCAACTTCTCGAAGTTGGGCGGGGAACAGAGGCTAGAGCCCCGCATAACTTTCGGGTTGCCCCAGACCCGCGCGAGAATGGAGAGAAATGTATTTTATTCGCAGTTATAAAAATTTTTTTGCGTGATTCTAACCTTTAATATCTTTCCCATAACCAGTATCCTTGATGTCGCTCTGGAGCTTCGGCTTCGCGGAGGAGCCGCTTGCAGCCGCCGCCTTCTCCACCAGCCTGATTTTCTCCTTCTCACGCACCAGTACTTTCGGGAACGAGAAGAACGGTATCGCGACCAAGATGAGAAGCAGCCCGCACAGCAGGAAACCGCCCCACCACATGCCCACCCAACGGTGATCACCTGGATCTGTAACAGGAGAAAAGGAATATGTAAGTTACTTTAGCCAAAAAAGAATTTATTTATTTATAAATATAAGTATTTTATATATTTTTTTTTAATTTATTAGGTGAGTAAGTATATTTTAATGAGCTTTTTCCTTAATTAGTGGCTTTGAGCGGTTTGCACATTTAGCCAGAGTCAAAGTTATGAAAATATTGTACAATTTTTTAAATAAGGTTAATAAAGATTATTTTTGTGCATTATGTGAATATCTAACTTTAGGTAATTCATTTAATAATCAATCTCTAATATTTAATGTCAATGTAAACATGCCTACAAATCAGGCTACATAAATGTGTCTTTCCTCAAGAGACTTTGAACTTTACATCTATGGCATAAGGTTGAACAATTGAAGAAATTTTACAGTTTTGAAAAGTCTGATGTGTAGCCGACTTAGATACAGACTACACTTAAATACTCTTTGTTTACCTATTGATATGATGGTGCCAGAGAAAGAGTCCATGTGGAACGACAGCAGATACGCTCCGAGCAAAAAGCCCAACACTGGTCCGAAAGCTGCCATACTGTACATACATCCTGCAACAACACAAAATAATAGGTTAAAAACGATAAAAAGGATAAAGATATGAATAGCGACAATTTTATATTATTATACAATTCCAAAATCAATGCCAACAATAACGTTGAAGTTAAAAAACATTTTTGTAACGTTACGTAAATGTAAATAAAAACATAAATAATTATGTATACTTATAAAAATATATTTATTTATATAATTATACACAAACGCTGTCTTGTAGCCCGTAGGAGTATAAATAGGTAAGTAGGTATGTATAATAATATGTGCTAAAAAAATATATTCCGTTATCCATTTTGAATCTACAAGTACTACAAAGACAAACAAAAATGAGAATTCAGAATATATAAATATAAAATTAATAGGTTCGTTTGGTTGAATATAAGTATTTATAATAAGTTAAGTTAATTTGATAAACAAAATAAGGTACCTACTTCAATTATTATTTTTGAAACTTCAAAATAACGATTCAGTTCACATGGAACTCGAACACGCGAATTATTGCAATCTAAGCGTCAGTTCTTCAAACTTACATAGTTGTTAAATATAAATCTGACATTCATTTACTTTAAATAAAAGCAAGAAAGCGGCATTATCTAGTAGTGAACACAAATACAACACAAATACACAAATAGCAGCGCAGACAAAAGTGCAGTAGGTACGGTACTGTAACGACCGGCTGGGTCGTTACTTAGGTACCGGGGGGTTTTTTCAATGAAAAGGCTTTAAAGCACTAGATATTATATTTAGTTCAATATTAATACAATAACAATCCGTCGACCTCGCGGTCTGTCAATCAAGTCCGCGATGTTCTTCTTTTTGCTTCCATCTCTTTTTCTATATCGTTTGAATGCAGCCAGTCAGCATGCCCGAGCAAGGAGTCTCGGTTACTACAGTACATACACCACGAAGCCAGGGCAGGACTGCATGCAGTAACCGTAACTCGCTGGCAGACATTGCGGCCCAAAAGTAGGTCACTCTCGCGAACGGAGCGGATTTACGGCGAATAACACTGACTAATGGCTTGCCGAACTTGTGACTCGCGTGACGGCCCGGCCAGCCCGGCGCAGGCGGCCGTACCCCCGGATCCCATTAATGCTTAATTTAATTTGTGATTGCCCTTGAACTCGATGGAAACCTTGATATACTATACAAAATGTTTTTTTAACCAAATCATAAATATTTATTGCATTTTATCACATAGTAAGCTCATGGAGTAACAGAAAAAATGAGGTATCATGGTACCATACATACATAAGTAATTATTGAATATATTATGTTTTCTCATCAAAAGCTATGTAAAGCTGTTAAGCTGTATAATACGCTTGTTCGCTCGTAAAGCAAATTTGAGATCATTTATTGAACATTTGGTACGGCAATCGTATTTTTACAAAATAATTTTAATAATATTTTTTATAAAGAATTGGGACGAATTAGCTCAGGATAGAACATATGTGGAAGGAGGGGGCCTTTGCCCTGCAGTGGGAAAGTAATAGCTGATAATAATAAAAATATTTTTTTTGGTTATTTTATATTTTCTTTATTCACGATTGACCAAACATCTGATAAGTCCATTTTCTTCCTTATAAAACACCTAACGACACTTTCCCAGTATTTAGTGGTTTACGATATTCCCAATTTACATTTTACGAGGAGAAAAGTTTTACGATAACTTTCTCTATTGTCAATGACGGAGCATTTTCACGTTAAAGTAGAATGGATGTAAGTACTTAATTAAAACTACACAAACTATGATATTATTAAATATTAATTTAGGTTCATACATATTTATTGGATTAAACTTTTTCACAGCCCACCAAGAAACCGGTTCTATTAGTTTTGGCAAAACTACCGCTGAATACAAAATCTGGCTGAGGTCAAGGTGGAAGGAAAAAAAAATGTAGCGTTGAAAGCAAAGAGTACCTAACTACCTACAACCAAACACAGTGCCAATTTTGCGGCATGTATGCGTGACAATTTTAATTAATTTAATTTTACCATAATCATGACTTGGAACCGGATAGTGACAATTGTAAAGTGTAACCTATTTATTTACTAATAATAATTTTATCATTTACTTATATACGACTTAATTATGATATGTATTTTACGTGGTACTAAACGAAGTTTTATTAATTTTTCTGTGGTTATAAGCCCAAATGTATTTAAATATCATTCATAGAAACGTGCGGTAACTTTTGTAAGTTCCTACACACATTTAAAATTATAGGTAAGTACCTAAAAACATTTGTAAGTATATACAAATAAGACAAAATGAAATTTGCTCACACCTCACACGTAGTAATATTTGCTGATAAAGAGTGACTCACGCTATGCAAACGAGTGATGTCGAAACTATTGCAATTAAAGAGAATCATTCTTGACATTTAAAATAAGACGGAAAGGAGCTTTGACAAGACTGAATCTGTAACACGAGGGCTCTTGGTCTGAGCGCACCTGTAAGGGCTGTAAGGGCCCTGTTAAACCTCTCAACGTCGTCGTAGAAATCGCAGCGGGTCAAAAATTATAAATATTATTCAACACTAACTAAGGTTTTTTTCCTGTGATTGATAAATTAATTGTCGTCTTCGCTAAGATGTATGCTTTAATTTCGTATTAATTATTACCATTTTCAATTATATCTTCTGCTGGGACACAATAGAATTTTAATTGTTTAGGGCACTGGGTGCCTGCCTAGTGTGAGTTTTGTTTACTATCCGTATTCATTCGATTACGTTAACGAAAACGAAAATTAGTATGGCATTGAGCAGCACCTCCTGGCGGCATACGAGGAGAGTTAGAGGGTATGTTCCGATATGCACTGCGAGCAGTGTAAGGTGTGACGTCAATTTAGTATACTGCGAAGCCGTTCCTTTATAGTTAGCTATACTGGTTACTGTTTAAAACGGAACGCAGTCCAGTATATTGTCATCAATGTCATTTCTGGACGCTGTTGATCACGTGATCAAAGCACTGAAAGCACCTTACCTCGAAAATGCCAGTGCTTACAGTACAAGAATGGCGACAATTTATGACGTCATATATTTCTCTAGGATACTGCGGCAGTATACTGTCAGTCCATAACGGAACAAATTTCTCACCAGTAACAGCACTGGACAGTGCTCGCAGTGTATATCGGAACATACCCACAATTTTGCCATACAAATTCTCGTTTTCGTTAACGTGATCAAATGGCGAATGCAACTCGCACAAGGCACCCTGAAAAGAAAGAAAGATTTTTCCAATTGGTTAATTCAAAAAGTATTTGACTATACGATTTTTAAAAATCGGATATTAATCGTAATATTAGTAATCATTATCTGTGATTCTTGAAAAAAATTCTCGTCTTTCTCTGGCTACTATTTCTTCAACTTTTTCATCCCAAGAATCCAAAGGTCTGATTTTTAAAATACATAACTTTAAAAAGTTGTTTATTAAGTAAAGGAAACGAATATTGAATCTAGAACTCCTGCATATTCACACACGGTCACATATGGTGGTTGATGTTTTAAATTGTGTCCTACTTAAGTGTTTCGCAATCACATAAATTCCGCGAAACTGGTCGTTTTTAATCATTTGGGTGGACGGACGGACGGACGTAAAGACAAAAGTATTTACGGACGTACTTACGTTTTCTGACAACACTATCGTTGTTATTATCAATAACATGCCTAAATAACAGCCAAATCTGACGTTCATTACATGAATGTATTCAAGTATTACTAAAAAGATTTTCACGGTCAAACCTCATAATAGGTACCTGTACATCGTATAGGTTAGTACGCAATGGTATGTAATGTATGTACTGACGTGTTTTTCTAGACTAAAGCTAAAATTATACTTCTAACGCGCGTGTGTAGGAGGAAAGCAAAAATAACTTTAGAAAGAAATATGGGTACTTCCCGTTTGGACAACTTCGCGTTTCGTAACCCTCATAAAAACCTAAACAAAGTAGCGTTTCGTAAACCTTTTATATTCCATACATTAGTCGCGTTTGGACAACCATTCTTATAATAATAATTGTATTGTATAGTACATTCAGCTACAAAAGTTACAAAAAACTTCTTCATTAATTTTGCTATATTTTCCAAACTACAGTGCTATGAAACTCTATACATTAGAGTACAGATTTTTAGGTATGCAGCAAATGATTGCATGCTCCTATGCGTAGCGTTTCGTCGAACTCAACGCAGAAGCTGTGAATAAGATAGTTCATAACGTTAATGATAATTTCAATTTTCAACTAATATTTTATGACCTGTTAGGATTTGTTTCTGAATGCGGAACTGTAAGGGAATAAGTTATGTTTTTCTTTAGCAAATACTATTAATAAACATAAAGAATAAGTGCTACAATTTTAGTTCGCTTCCTTTTTTTGTTATAAAATGTTTTGATCATTATAGCTTGTAGTTTATAGGAATTATCATCATAAAGCCTTTGTATTATATTTTGTGTACTGTAATTTGAACTATTACGTGCTGTATGTTTCTCATAATGCAAAAAATAAAATAAAAAATAAATCATATTTTTATAATAATTAAAGAAAAAAATCTGTATTTTGTAATTAGCAAAATCAGAAAACTGTGATTTAATTATAAAAACGTAGCTTATGCACCTGATTAGCATCTCATCATTAAAGCTATGTACAATTATCACAAAACATTGTTTTGTTAAAATTTTACGACTTAGGTGTAATTTAAAAAATTATAGTATACAAACTAATAAAATAAAGTTAGACTAATGTTTAAAATAAACACGAGTAGACTCGTAATTTGTTTCAATTCAAAGCAACAAAACTCATGTTCTTTAGTAATTATAATTATAAACAATGGCAGTAAATTGATAACTAACGATAACTTAAGGTTTTGATTAAGAAGAAAAAAATGAAAATAAAGATTACATTTGAACTGTGTGATTTTACTACAAATGTTGTTATTTTTTATATTTTTTTCTGGTCACAATAACGTTTTTAATCTAATTAATTCTGGCTCAATTCAGTCAGATAAAACAACATCTTGTTGTAAAATCTGACCTGATGCCAATACAGTCTTTATTTAAAATATTCCATACTTTGATTGATGTGTTAGATTTCTTTTTCTCCACGACTGTACTACTCGAATTATAGATTGTCCAAACGCTACCTACTAAATGTATGGAATATAAATGTTTACGAAACGGGAAGTTGTCCATACGGGACGTACCCAGAAATATTAGTGTCGCCTTTTCTTCTAATGCAAAATATTTTATGATATACAATATAGTAATATTGCTTTATATTGCTTATTTGGTGAGCCTCGATTTAAAGAAGAATATCTTATAAATTATGTACTCCTGATAAAGTATTTCAGATAAATTATTACCTATAAAAAGTATCATCAGGGTAGGTACTAAACTATAAGATTCTAAAAATCACGGGTAACGAGTTTTACTCCCCTAACGCTTTAAAAAACTCGTCAAAAATATCTTGCATAAAGTTGATTAAATATGCGCAATTTGAAATACCTACTAAGTACTTTAAAATATAAATAAATGCCCATGGCTTTCAACGAAGGCTTACTCATTGATTTATTTAAAACCTATTCCGTACATAGGTACTACTCAGTCATTGATGACAGATAATAGTAGGTACCAGTAATTTGGTTCGATGGCAAATAGTGAGCTAGGAATCGATCAGATAGCGTGCATAGAAAACAGTTCTTTCGATTTGCCGTGATGGTTGGGTTGTTGTTGAAGCGGGTCAAGGTCGAGGTAGAACGGGGAAACACTGATCGGTGCTTGGGTCTGCAGGTTCGGCTAGCTTTGTATTGCTATACTCTCTCTAACTTAGCCCTATAATGCGGTATCGATACGAAACTATTCTGCTTTAGAATAATAATCCAGGGTTATATTATATTACTGCAGATGTTGTTATACAGGTCGATTTTTTTATCACCATCCAAATCTTCTGAGATGACTCCCGTGATACAAACGAACAACTTTTACTATTGAACCAACTTCCTAACTCGGAAAAAAAAATCAGCTGTTCCATACAAAACATCAATATTCATTCGACCAAAATGTATGGAACAGCTGATTTTTTTTTCGAGTTAAGGAGTTGGTCCATGTTTGGATGGTGATAAAAAAGTCGACCTGTATAACTAAACTTGAACTCGATGCGTATATTCAACATAGAATAATTCGACTTAGTTCCGATATTAATTTCATACTTCATATCGTCGTTGCAAATTTAAAATCTCCTATGTGTCTTTTGGGTCGAACAAGGCTTTTCCTCTAATTTTTTTGTTATAATACATGATAAATTATTTCTATACATTTTAATGTTTATCCCTATAACACAAAAATATTCCCTAAGTTTTACAAGGGATAGTTTTTTCTTTTTTCTTCGATAGGTATATAAGGTCACATTTTATCAACTGCAAATATTTTGAGGATAAATTCAACAACATATATAAACTATTTTTATGGAAAAACCTTAATTTTTTATACGCTAGTTTTCAAGAAAAACGTCAAAAGACATTTCGATTAAACAGAAAAATAAGGCACTTTCGGTAGTTTCAATTCAAAGGAGCCGAAACAGAGAGGCCGCAATGCCTTCACCGCTTACACGTGCACCTAGTTTCATTCAATAAAGCCGACAGAGAGGCCGCTCTTAAAAATATTACAATTTTTGTGTCAGGAAAAGTAAAAAAAAACTAGCTCGAATTTTTTTTAAATGCTAGGGCTAATCTTATTTCTCTGATATAATTAAGTAGGTAGATGTTTTGTCAAAATATTTGCAGTTGATAAAAAGTGACCTTATACATATAGGTATATACTTTTTAACGACGATATCCAATATTGCTACAACTATTATGTTTATGACCCGGCTTAGCATTATTTGCAGCTTTGAAAAGCTTCAATTTCCCAAATGCTGCAACGTAAATTTACAAAAGGGATGATGATGTGTGTTAATGTTATAAAAGAGATTAATTAAAAGAAAGACATTGAGAGTAATCGTAATATAACCTATATCGTGCTTGTCTAATAATCTTTAATTCCTAATCCATCATTATTAATTCTAATCTTTTATGAAAAACGTTGTTTAACAATGAAGCATATTTTATAAATGAACATAATTTTAAATATTTCAAACACAACACAATAAGCCTAAACGTATAATTTAAATATCATTCATAGGAGCGTGACGTTCCGCATTGTTGACAATGTTTGTTTCTATTGTGTGCTATCGCTCGCACGAGGTGAGCTGGCATCACTATTGAAATTAATCGAGAACATTTATTGGAAACACGCGCTATATAGTTGTTGTAGCAAACAACAGTATTGTTATATTACATTGGCAATGATAATATTTAAATAGAAATTAAAACAACACTTGACAAAAAGCAAATGATTTTCTTGTCTACCAAGCCATTGATTTTCTTGTACACCAACTACGCAATGAAATCTATTTTGTTTCATCTTAATACATTTTTCACTATTTGTAAAAATATTAATTTTAGAAGGTTGTTTTGAAGTTCTAGTCAAACAAGGCAAGTTGATTTTTTCAAATGTTATATTCATTTTCGAAACAATTATTTAGATCATGTAGCCGACTCAGGTGCCAAACAACCTAGGGGCTTTTCAGAGGTATTCATAACTCCCATACTTTACTAGGTTCTCTGTGGCATCTGATCTGGAGTATCAAGAGACCGAGAGTGCTCATTCTACTCTGTGGCGTTGTAGGATATTTTATAGATAGTCAAAGTCAAAATCAAATATTATTTATTCAAATAAACTTTAGAAAAGTGCTTTTGAATCGTCCAAACATTTTTTTACCTACTACCCATTCAGGAAGTCTATTTTTTTAGCTGTGGAAAAATTGGCGCAAGAAACTCCACAGCCGCACGAAACTACGCATATTGCCGCATATTGTATAACTAAAGTTTTTAGAACTCAAGCAAAACGATGGGAGAGTTATTCTGTGAAACGCCAACACACAGCTCATATTAAATGTAAGTGATATTAATTGTCATTGGAGTAGACCCAACCGGTGAGGTTAACAATCCAATCATAATCACTATAATTATACAAAGTGTAACTGAAAGGTGTGGTGAAAATGAAATGATCCAAAGTGTCCGATCTAGATCTTGTATGTGTTGTTACTGAGACATAATTATTAACTATTATTTGTCATGCATTTTTAAATTAAACCTTTATATTAGTGAAGTCATGCGCGTCAGGCTCGTATAAGCAAGCAGCAGTGATCATAAGTGTAAGTACACAGAGGTTACTTACTAAAGTACCAGGGTTGTGACTTGTTTATTTTGATGTGTCGTCACAATAAAATTATTTAATTAAAAAATTGCATATCAAGTTAAAGTTAATAATTATGCCTTAGTAACTCTGCATAAAAGATCTAGATCGGATACACTTTAGATCTTTTAATTTTGACCACACCTTTCTGTTACACGTTGTATAGGTACAAGTAGGCTACTCTTGACGCAAACTCAATCTCAATACAATTCCAATGCGATTAATATGTATCGATATTGGGATAAGTTTCGCAATTTCGGAACGCCCCATCTCGATAATAATTTGTTCACTCAATTTCCACGCAATTTAATACCAATGTAGCGCTATTATCGCTTTTAAGAGTGCTATTTGAATTTTTTAGATTTGGGATTGGAAATTGATTATTGCAATTGTGTTTCAAGAGTAATCCACCAGATGTCTGCACATCGACCTATCCAAAACAGTCAAATTTCTTCAATAAATATTCAACCATATGCCGTATAAACAAAGTTCAAAGTCAATTGAAGAAATTTAACAGTTTGTGGTAGCCTGGTGGGTTACTCTTGTAACAATTGCAATAATCAATTTCCAAACCCAAATCTAAAAAATTCAAATGGCACTCTTAAAAGCGATAATAGCGCTACATTGGAATTTAATTGCTAGGAAATTGAGTGAACAAATTATTATCGAGATGGGGCGTTCCAAAATTGCGAAACTTATCCCAATATCGATACATATTTTTTTTTTTTTATATATTGACACGTCATAGTGACTACATCCTGCCTGATGGTAAGCAGCCGATGCAGTCCAAAATAATGAGAGCGCTCCTCACCGTGGAACACGCACGTTAACAAGCGCACCCATTCATGACGGCCTGCATAAATGCCGTTTCACGCCCCGCTTAAAAGACCCGGGACTATAGGAGCTGGGAAACACATGCGCCGGCAAAGAATTCCAAAGCCGAATGGTCTTACAGAGGAACGACTTGCCAAATTTTTTGGTACGAGTACTGATTGTCTGTACAGTATGATGGTGGTTCCTAAGACCAGCACGTGTAGTCCGGGAGAGGAAAGGCGAAGGCGGGATTAGATCAAAAAGTTCTTCAGAACACTCACCGTAGTAATTCCGGTAGAAGACACTGAGAGAAGCAATGTCTCTTCGCAGCTGGAGGTCCTCTAGAGAGGCTGTAACCTCAGCATCTCCAATAATGCGTACCGCTCGCCTTTGCAGTCTGTCAAGTGCATCGAGGAGGTATTTAGCGGAGCCATCCCATAGATGGGAACAATACTCCATACTCGATCGCACCTGAGTCTTGTACAGCAAACAGCGCTGCTCGGGAGTGAAAAACCGCCTCACCTTATTGAGAATACCCAACTTACGGGAGGCAGTTAAAATAACACTCTCGATGTAGCATTTTGGATTCAGTTCCTGGCCGATGTCCATGCCAAGAATGCTGAGGTCCATCGAAATGGATAACGGAGAGTTCTGAAGAGAGGGAGGAGTAAGGAAGGGAGTTAGCTTGGACGAAAATGCACAGACCTGAGTTTTACTGGCATTAAACTCGACCAGGTTTTCAGATCCCCACCTAAAGACACGATCGAGAGCCAGGTTCAGTTTGGCAACCAGTTCTTGCCTTTTCACCACGATATCGGCTTGCTTTGCCGCAGGATGTCCCAAGTACCGCTCATGCACCGTACTGTCATCCGCATAACAATGAATATTGCCCAAGGACAGCATGTCATTGATATGCAGAAGAAATAGAGTAGGTGAGAGCACTAATCTACTAGAGAGTAATCGCATTGGAATTGTATTGAGATTGAGTTTGCGTCAAGAGTAGCCTACCTGATGTGCAGGCGTGTGTACTTTCACAAAGCGTCAATTAAACACGGCTTTTACTAGCTAAATAATAAAAACTAAATTCATTACATCAAAGAATTCAAAGACAAAAACAGATGTCAGTAGCTCAGTTGTCGTTCGGATCGCGGAAGACCCTAAGGTAGGTTAATTAAGTTCTTTTTTTAAGGATTTTTTGTACTTTTTTTGCCTCCTGTACCTTTAGCATGGAGTACCGACTTGCACCTGTCCGTATTTACTTTAACATTGAACTTACAGATCATTTACGATGAACATACGTTCCATACTGTGAATACTCGATATAAACCCAGATAAGAGTGGCAATGTATAAACAACACGCGAAGAATGAATAGCACGTGCGAGTTCAACAACCTGCGAATGGAATCATTTATTAAAAGGATCCTGCAGTTTTATAGCCGCGCATCCCGCGTCAGACGCCCGGCTTAGCTCACAGCGTGTCACAGGTATATTAAAACACCCTCCGAGCAAGGGTAGTTTATGGATAATGACCACTCATAATTTTACGAAAATATGTTTATTAGCATTTCGTACAAAGCAAAAATAAAGCTATTGCGCATCACCTTTGAATGTCGACACGATACATTTTTGTATAAGTTCACGTTCTATAGACAACCAAGGTGATGATGTCGCAATAAATTATTATCTGTGAGGCCCTACTTCATTACAAACATAGGGCCAAATAACTCACTAATAATAACTAGCACTAATCATATTTTAAAACTTCAGTATGTGTCCAGGAACTTTAAATCATCATCATCATCAGCTCATTTTATGCCCCACTGCTGGGGCACGAGCCTTCCCTATGGATGGATAGAGAGAACGGGCCATAAACCACCACGCGGGCCCAGTGCGGATTGGTGGTTGTTAACGACTGCTAATGCAGCCGGGGCCAACGGCTTTACGTGCCTTCCGAAGCACGGAGGAGCTCGAGATGATACATTTTTGGTCACCCATCCGATGACCGGCCTTTACGAAAGTTGCTTAACCTCAACACTCGCAGACCGGGCGCGTTAACCACTGCGCCATCGAGCTCATCAGGAACTTTAAATAATCGACTGCAATGCAATGGTGTCATTATATTATATCAGCGCTACTCGAAGTCAGTAATATTTCCCATATCAATTTAATTAAGTTTCTTATCTTGAAGTTATTTCTTAGCTAGTTTCTAAATGTATTTGTAGCGTAAGCAGAAGCCTGGAATAAAAAGTAGCTTATGGAACTTTCAGGCCTCTAACGTAATGTAAAAGACGTCAAAACGGAACAAACTTTCATATATATATATATTTATTACCTAGGACGCATCTCACAACTACCACTTATTAAACTCCCACTTATTTGATACGTTTAAGATTGATTGGCTTACTTTGAACTGTGCAATAAATAGGTCAACGCTTTCAGAAGCATTTATACGAGTATTATTAGTTTCAAATACACTCCAACTCAATTAGTTAGAAATAAATTCAAAGGTTAATGCAGTTTTATTTGGTTGACCCAAATTGAACGGCAAATTGAAAATAAGGAATAAAAAAGATAGCTAGTCTGGTTTGATACAGTTCAGTGACCCATGTATCGCATCATTAGCTGTTTATGAGACATTGCGCGGTCACGGGCGACGCAACAGTCAATAAAGACGTGCAATATAAGTTCATCACTAAGAAGGTCGGCGAGGACAAACGAGAACCATAAATTTTGGAATTCGCAAGTTGACGGTAACGAGGCTAGACTTGTTTGCTCACCTATATACATGCTAGATGACTCAGGGCGCACGTGGTCGTCGACATATGTCGTGCCGAGGGTCAGCAGGGGTGAGCCGCCGCAGCCAAGGAGGAGTTGGGCAACCACGAATATCATAACAGGCATGAACGTGCTCGGAGAACTCTGTTTAACAAAAAAAGTTTTTTTTTTGTATTTTCTGAACTCAACTCAAGAACAGTTTTTAATTTTAACATATAATAAGGTAGCTGACAAATGTAAGGCTCTATTTTCAGACAAAAAAACGTACGACGTTATCCATATCGTTTCTATACGCTAGGCTGCATAGGATTAACAACGAATGTAATCCATACGATTACGTAGCGATCATATTTGTCTAAATGTAGGCAACAACAATACAAAGAACAACGTCGCTATGTAACTTTAGAAGCACATTTTTTAACCCATCCTAAAGAAACAAAGACACAGTCCAACAATATATTATTTCTACGTACTTTTATACAATTGTCTGGCCTCAGATTGCTCGGCGGTAGGGCTTGGGACAGCCGCCCTAAGCCACCCATGTCCTGCTCAAGAGCTCTTGGTAATCGACAGATATTGTCATCTGTCTTATTGTTCATTAATGTTTCACTATTCACTTCCGCGATGAAATGTGGAAGAACAAACACCAACGATCCAATGCCCATAATAACAGCACCTGAAACAAAAGTAGGAGAATTAGATACAAAGCAGTAGACTATTATTGAAGATGGAAACGCAGTTCACCCGGAATCTTCAACCTCTGTGGTGGGAATAGCTATATTACCTTCATTTCATGGAATACAACGTGTTATTAACACTGTTTTAATTGCGACAGACTTAAATAAGAATCACGGGCGGTTAAAGAAGCACTTAATAAAAACTTTTTACGTTTTCTAATTGTATAGTTTCACAACTGTTCTTAAGGATTCAGAAGTATTGCTATGGAAAAGCATATCAAGCACTTACCGACTGCGATCCAGACTGGAATGTGTCTTCTGCTGCCGAGATAAGAGACGAAGATTACGGTGATGACATTCCCGATCTCGTAGCTGCTCGCGATCAGCCCCGAGAGACTCGAGGGAATTTCGAAGCGCTTTTCGATTGTTGTAATCACAGAATTTATGTATCCCGAGCTCAACGCTTGTTGTAGCGTCACCAGGAACGAAAGAAAAAATACAAATACCTGGAAACAGTACAGAGTCGTTAGCAAATCTTTATACAAGTTGTGTAAAGTGTTGTTTAACAATAGGTATTGCAAAAACGATACGTACTTTAATACTAGAAAATCTCTGGATAAAAAGCGGTCTCCACGACAGGATACCGCAGTCCCGTGCGTCATGAGGAATGTCTAATATTTCTGGGAACAATTGACGAGGTTTCTCTTTTTCCCTCTCGCGATCTCTACAACAACGAATATTTCATTTAGTATACTTGACATTCCTAATATGAATGTTGAGCAACATCATCAATGTGGTAATCAGGGTCATTTGGTTAGCTGCCTTACCTGTCGCAAATGCCAGCGGAGGGGTTTCGGCTGTGGCATTTTCCGGGTTCCCGGGGCGGGTGTGACGGGGGAGGAGGCGTGCTGGGCCCAGGCACGTTGTCCGCCCCGGCTTCTGCACAGCCTGACTCGGCATACAAGCCCGTCATAGCATACATGGACTCTTGTCTCCTAAACAAAAATATGGAACACGTAATGCATCATGTGAAACAAATTTGAGCCAGATTCGAACGAAAAAGCAAATGGTGTTTCATAATCCGTCTCGTTAATAGGATTTTCTTCTCGCTGTTTGGGGATTATGACCAATCCAGCGGAACAAATTTTAAGATATGAGCATATCACAATTGAATTGCCGCACACACCGTGCTATTGAAGTGTTGAGT
The DNA here is from genome assembly GCA_963082485.1 of Eudonia mercurella. Taxonomy (NCBI): domain Eukaryota; kingdom Metazoa; phylum Arthropoda; class Insecta; order Lepidoptera; family Crambidae; genus Eudonia; species Eudonia mercurella. The sequence continues at coordinate 8,040,151 of OY720023.1, read as the reverse complement.
CTTTAATATTATGTTACGTAACATTGCCATAATAATACTTATTACAACAATGAACAGTCAGATGAAACAGACGATTTTGCAACATTAAGAGAATAACACGGCGTGCAAAGAGCCCGCTGCTAAGGAACTTAAAACTTTTTTGTGACAATTTTCACTTCTATTCGCTACAATGGTGTAAAGTAATTTAAACTAATAATACGAAGTATGATGAGGGGAAAGTGCACAGGAAATCGTGGGAAACAATGCGCTTTGTATCCAAACAAACTCATACACCTTGTAAAGGCGTACTCAACTATCGCAATCGATAGTGCTAGAAAATTGCTTTGGATTTCATTTGTTTAGTTAGTTAGTAAGCCAGTAGCCGACTGGAGCGAGAAATCCGTGTCTAAAAAAGATTACTATGTACTAATACGTTTTATTCAACGCATTAAGTTGGATGGAAAATAAGCGATACCAATGTTTATTAAGTCTAAATATTTTAAACATAACGGTTTAAGCATCATCGATGATAATACCTTGCCAACAGCATGCGAATTTCTGCAGATATTTCCGTTATGTTGCTGTTAGTCACGAACATTTTACAGTTGTTAAATAAACACAACTTCCTAATCAAATTTACGAAATACACATCACGAATTTACGACTATTCACGAGTCAAAGTCAAACTTGATTCACAAACCTAACGGATAAAGCAATAATTAATATCGTATTTAACGGAAAAATACTAATATTAAGTCTTCACTTTCCGTTCGTAAAGCTCAACACTGAGTGCATCTCGAATCCACGAGCCACCTGAAAGCTGTTGGGAGATACGAGTAAAGCGCGATTAGACCGTATGTGGGCCATGTGTCGCAAACCACACTATCTGCGATATTATCTCAGTTCAGACACTTGACAAGACTTATCAGCACTGAATCGTTGAATGAATTTGGGCGCAGTTCCTTCACAAATGACTCAGGTCAGACTAGGTAGTGGCACCGTAAATGTTAAAACTCATTTGTTATTTGAAAAGCTACAATTTACTTCGGGTAAGCTACTAACAAATGACCGTGAATTTCTGACAGTTAAACCTCAGAAGTAAATAAAATTGCCACCGAGTTGTACGTCGTTCAGCATTAGCACGGTAAAGTTAGTTTATAAATAGTTTTGATTTGATACATAATATTTTACAAAAACATTCAAAGTAAGTTATTTATTAGTTAAAGAGTAAGTTATGTTGTAATATGTCACGTAAAAAAGGAGTTTTTGAAAACTATAAAAGTAGTTTTATTAACTTTTATTTACTAAGTGGAAACGGAGTTCAGACGCAAGAACTGGTGCAGCGTGAAAACAACGCAGTGCAGCATCAGTTACCCTCACACACCACAAGGTGCCTCTTCACGCCTCGTTTGAAGGACCCCATGTCATAGGAAGGAGGGAAAACTTGTGCTGGTAGACTATTCCATCTTATAGATGGAATGACTGAACGAATGAATGGTATGGAGCAACAAAGAAACGAGTCACCAAATTTCTTTGTGCGCGATGGATCTATAACGAATTAGAAGAGATATTCGTACAGCTAGGAGTTAATATGTAAACAATCGCAAGAAGTTCTATATAAAGTGTTTCATTTGAATCTGTAGCGTTTACGTAAGTCGAGGAAACAATATATTGGACTAATTCCTTGATATGTAACATTTGTAACCAATACTAGTCTTTCTTTTTCTCGAGGAGCTCGATGGCGCAGTGGTTAACACGCCCGGTCGGCGAATGCTGAGGTTAAGCAACTTTCGCAAAGGCCGGTCATCGGATGGGTGAACAAAAATGTATTATCTCGAGCTCCTCTGTGCTTCGGAAGGCACGTTAAGCCGTTGGTCCCGGCTGCATTAGCAGTCATTAACAACCATCAATCCGCACTGGGCCCGCGTGGTGGTTTATGGCCCGTTCTCCCTATCCATCCATAGGGAAGGCTCGTGCCCCAGCAGTAGGGACATAAATGAGCTGATGATGATGATGATGATGATGATGATGACTAGTCTTTCTTTTTGGTGTGTTTGTCAATCAAAGTTGTTAATCGTACTCAATATTTTTCGAAACATCACTGCGTAACAATGGAATGATACAAACAGTTAGCAGTGCAATATTCAATTTTGTGTGTCGTAACTTCAATTAATCTGCCAGTAAACGGTTCAGTACATTTACCAGACAAAGGCTATTACTTAACAAGCAATAGTCAATTACAAGTAGGTGAGGTCATAAGAACACACATAGTGAAAGCTCGACGACTTTAGTTGCCGGAGGTCGGGAAGGACATAGCTATCGCAACGATAGCACTTTCCTGTACGGGATAATATTGAAACTAGAAATGGAACGGACCAACGAACGCAAACTATCACGTAAATATTATTGAAAGCCAGATGTCGATCTGGCTAGTCCCAAACATCCTCATCGTAAACATCAAATAAAACAGCATGATCCGAAGTTTTATAACCCTCTACATACATACATGTGAAATCTATACTAATATTATAAAGCTGAAGAGTTTGTTTGTTTGTTTGTTTGTTTGTTTGAACGCGCTAATCTCAGGAACTACTGGTTCGAATTGAAAAATTCTTTTTGTGTTTAATAGTCCATTTATTGAGGAAGGCTATAGGCTATATTACATCACGCTATGACTAATAGGAGTGGAACAGTCGCTAATTAACGCGGGTGAAATCGCAGGGCACAGCTAGTTGTGAATATGTTGTGCTCAATGCAGATGATATGAATCAGATATGAGATTGGGATAATGTACTCCTAGGTTTGTTGTATCATATTTTTTCTTTACAAATAAAGCTTTTTAGTTTTCTCTATTGTTGCTATAGAAGCTCACCAGGTCCCATGTACCACCACAGCAACAAGGAAATCAAAGCTGCAATTACATGAATTACATGGCACAAACATGTAATCAAGATGAATCTGAGTCAGCGCACAATCAGCGCTTGTCCGTTGTTTGTAAGTGGGTCATACCCATTTTACGGGTGTTGAACGCCCATAAGGACGTTCATTGGCCTATGGTTGAAACATGAAATATATAGGTATTGAAATGTCAATAATAACAACTTATAATTGCTCTTGCTCTTGGTCACATTATGGCCAAGCCCGTACCCTGTTTGAGAGTGGGTTTTGTACCAAGCTGTTCTAGTTTTTCGAAAGTCATGTTAAGCCGTTGGTCCCGGTTGTTGTAATAACGCAGTCGTTAAAAACCACGAAACCGCATTGGGTCAGAGTGGTGGGCTATATGCAGCTCGATCTTCTCTGTGTGATATTCAATACGTTAAAAGGCCTGAGCCCAGCTAGATGCTGATGATAATTTATTTATAGAACGTGTAATTTTCATGGTCTGTGTTTTGGGTTGAAGTGTGCTTGACGGGGGTTTAGCCTACAAACCTGTGTCCTTTTCTGTGTTGTGGGGCGGCGTTGGTGCCGCCGGCGCTCTGCTGCCTCTCGCCCTCCGTCATATCGATGATGTTCGCTGGGTCTCACCGCGCGCCCATACCACACGCTACGAAACTTCTCCACCTGGACAAAAAGAAAACATTATTATGTTATTTTTCGACATAATATTTTAGGACATATTGATGTCTATTCAGAACAGGTACAACATGCCATCAAAGGTGGATTCATAACTTTTTTATATTAATTTGTTTTAAGAAAGTATTTCCTTTAATTTTTTTTTTCCTTCACTAGTTGAGATTCAGTTAAAAAAAACCTCCGGCAATAATTAGAAGAAAAAGTTTAGTACATAGGGTAAAACCGGGATAGATGCCACAGTGGGACAGGTACCGCATTTTCAGAAAACCTAACTTCCCAAAATCTCAGTAAATAATTAATAAGTTAAATATGAAGCTTAGGCGCCGCAACTTCATCCCCTGCGGCCGTTTTGCAGAACAGACGCGTCTCGCCTGTATGTGCGATCATCTCCGCGGCGAACGACACAAACGCCATAAAGTTTCAGACGTAAATTTTTACGGTTGAATAACTTTATAGGTAGTTATGAAATCCGTTTCATTATTATTATATAATTATACTGGTTCATTGAGAACACACCTAGATATCAATTATCGATCTGTTGTATTAAGTTTAGTTTAAAAATAAAAGAGCATCTATCCATATCAAAAAGGATAGTCACCACATTTTTCGAGGTATATAGGGGCATTTATACCCATACCCTTATACATAGGTCAGCGTGTTTTTAATAATATTTTAATTGCTATTTTTAATCAGATTGTAGAACCTCGTGAGCCTGATGAATAGACTACATCGGCAAGTCCGATACCAACTCCATTGGACAAAGTATCGATCAGGATCGATTAGAAGACCCTAGTCTTCTGATTTTAGAAAATATTAGTGTTGTTGGTATTGGTCTACCTTTGCACTCGCTTCGTGCGAAAAAAGAAAAGAAAAGAGACATTGCTGAAAGGAAGAAAACTCTGTAATATCTGTAAACTACATTTCTTGTGTTCTTTTTTGGGGCTTAGGGCATGGTCCAGGGCAGCTCCGCCAGTAGTCTGATTAGGGGACACCACAATTGAAGTTTACAGAAAGATCTTCTTACAGGGTTTCCTTCTACACTTCAAATTCTCATACAGCTCTCAATTTCGATAAACCTCGTAAGGTGGTACTTCTTCCTAGTGCAAGTGCATCCGTTTGAGTTAGACAACTAATACATGTCACGTCATTTCAACATTAAAATTTTAATTTGAAATATTATTAATAAAAAGCCCATATCTATGTGAGGTAGTCTCGAATAAATTTGTTAAAAATGCCTAACACAAAACAACGTAATGAAGATCACTCTGTATAAGTAATTTTGGTCCGTTTTGAAACCTCATGTAGAAATTGTCATCCTCTACTTAATGGGAGGGATCATTCTAACAAGGTCAAATACCGAAATTTAAGGAATGACAGATTTCCATACGAACTTCCCACCCTTATTTCACCCCTCTAGGGGAAGTTTTTCAAAAAATTATAAAACACAACATTCTTTATTTTAGTTGGAAAATCTATAGATCGATTAAATAATTATGTTTTATAGTTATTACTTTAAAAATAACGATTTTACCAAAAAATCTTTTTTCCGTTTTTTACTCCTTTAAAGGAAAATAAACAAAATTCCAGAGACATGTCATTTATTTCTTTTCAAAAAGCCAAATACCAACTTCAAAACTAATCAGTTTTGAAGTTGGTATTTGGCACTGGCACTTTCATACAAACTTTCAACGCCTTTTTGACCCCCTTATGGTATGATTTCCATAAAATCCTTTCTTAGTGGCTGGTTACGTCACTCAATTAACCTGCAGTACAAATTTTATCTAATTAGCTTCAGCGGTTTCGGCTCGGCGATGATGAATCAGTCAGTCAGGAAAAGTCATTATATGTATACAGATTGCAGAAGAATGTTATTTTTCAAACTCGTAATATATAATGCAGTAACTGATTTGAACGCTCTATAGGTGCATGTATACTTCTGTGGGCGTTGAATCATTGATCGGCAAGCATAACTAAAAAAATACTTAGTATAATTAGTTTTTATTTAAAATTTCAATGAATATTATCTGTGGGACAGGTTTGGTAGATGAGTGATTTAAAATTGGGAAAGGTATATCAAGTCTACACAGCAAGGTCGTTTCGATTTTTGCCGACAGTCCGCTTAACAAGCTAACAACTAACTTGGTTCACGGTCACGGGCCACGGCAGGACTTTGGCGAAGTTAAGGCTAGGTATTCCTGCAGAGGCCGCGCTATTGAGTTTTTTCAAACAATCTGAGACATAGAAAACAAGGTTTTAAATTCTGGAAAAAAAGTATGTATTAGTTAAGGATCTAATCTAGTGGAAGTCGCATTCAGTTACAAGATCCATTGAACTTCACTTGATAAAAAAAAATCCCAAAGTTACCCCTTTTTGTAATGTTTTTTCAATATGATGACTAAACTACTGATATTTTCCATTTATTTTTTGTACTCAATTGAAGACAATAATATTTCGCAGGGGAATTCGCAGAGTTTGACTTGATAAAATGATTGTCTTATTTACTATGTTTAAATATCTACGAAATGCGCGAGTACGGCTGCTCGGCAGGCCCGATCAGTCGCGCTCGGGCGCTTACGGACGACGGACCTGTGTCAGTTTTTTCCGTGACTGCCAATCAATCCGTTTTTGTCGTAAATAATTATATAATTATTGCAAGTTATTCATAATGGGCAATAAACAATAAACGCTTACAAAGATTCATGCATTCATGTCTAAAACTTATATTATGGTTATAATTCGATAGTATAAGAATATCAGTATGACTATGTACTGAAGATCGCATCGCTACGATTTTTGATAATTCATATTTTGTCTATAGATATCGGTACCTCTGCCGGGTTGGATTTAGAAATAGGTCGCCTGAATCTGAGAAAACTGAATGCGTAGGGGGCTCAGGGAAGCTCGTCTAAGATTCCCTAAAACAATTTCGGCTGCCGGCGTTACGTTTGAATATTTTTAATAAATTTTTAAAATTCGTATAAAATGTACTGTGAATGCGTGAAACTATTTTCGATGCTTCTTTAGTCAAAGTCAAAGTCAAATATTTTTTATTCAAATAAACTTTAGAAAAGTGCTTTTGAATGGTCCAAAAATTTTTTAACCTACTACCCATTCTAATTGGTTCTATCAAATACAAGGACAGCTTCACGTTACTGAAAGACGACTCTGTCTGCTAGAAATCTGGGCTGGAGAAAATAAACCTTTGCTTACAAAACGCATCGAAAGGGACGATAATTTCTGGAAAACGCAAATGGAGCCAAAGTTGGTCCAATTTTACATGAAATTTTTATTGCCGGAAATGACGATCAATCACATAATAGCTAATCTGATTTTTACTATATACATCGTATGCGCAATCAACTACTAATCATTTTATTCATAAAATATTATAATCCGTCAAGAAATGAAGAAGTTATTAATGTTTTTCTGAATGGCTATTTTGAAACGCGCGCGCCTGCTTGCCACTCACGATGATGTCACAGTACATAAGTCGTGCGGACTCGTGCGACCGTATGTACGGGTCAAATCGTACAAGGAATATTTGGATCACTTCCCGAGGACCGATCGAGATGAAACTTGGTATATCTACGCAACTTCGATAGCAATTCAATAATATGGCATCATGGAACTGGTCTGATGATGCAGTCGGAAGGTGATCATAGGAACTGAGGTTATAGAGTTTTATTTAACTCATAAGAAATTCACATTTCACTTACTGAGCTAACTAGGAACTTTGCAATGAAACAAGGTAACCCCGCCATATTTGTGCTTATTTTATTTGTCTTGATAAAAACTAACCTTGTGTGGTGCTCAAGATCTGATGATGAAACTGAAAGGAGGTCAGAGGAACTCCTAGACTGTACGTACTTACATGTTAAAAAGTTAAAAGTGAAAAAAAATTTAAAACAAGCTTTTTATTAAATTTTAACCGCTTCTGTGGTCTAGTGGCTAAGCCACCGGTCTTACACCCAGAGGTCCCGGGTTCGTTTCCTAGCGGGAGGTACATCTTTGTGTACCTACTCGGTTTGGCTGATAGTAGGGCTTGTTAAGTCCGCCTGGATTTTAGTTTTTTAAATAAGTTCTAAGATGCTGTACTTTTTCGCAGACACATTAATAAGTAGGTACCTACTAACCTAAAGTAAAAAAAAATCGTTTTTTTTTGTTTTATATTTTGATATGTTTCATGTTTTGTGTTTGTGTTTTAAACGTTTTTTTATTTATTGATTTATCATCTGTGTGTGTTAGCTGAATATTTTGTAAGTAAATAAAAATAGTCCTATCCGGGTCTATCTATGTGCAAAATTTCATCTAAATCTGTTCAGCCGGTTCCACGTGATTGAGTAAAAAACAAATAATAAACATTTAACCGCCTCTGTGGTCTAGTAGCTAAGCCTCCGAACTTAGACCCAATGTACCAATGTTCAATTCCTATCAACAGCGCGTTCTTGATTTGTTTGGTGGTTGGGCTTGTTAAGTTCGCCTGGCTAGCTACCACCATCTTATCTAATACCGGCGCCATAATAAAAATGTTAAAAGCATTGTTGTATTCCGACTGTTTAGAAATCCTTTTGGGTCTTTTGGAACACAAAAAAACAATTTGACAACAATAAACAAATCGTATTTCTATTTATTTATTATTAAATATTCTTTTTTAGTAATAAATATAACTTATGTTACTCAGGGATAATGTAGCATTCTAATAGTGAAAGAATTTTTAAAATCGGTTCAGTAGTTTTTGAGTTTATTCGTAAAATACAGTGGCGGGCGGCAAGCGGCAACTGCCGAGCTAGTGCGAGCGTAGCTGATGACGTCTGCGTTTTTGAGAATGCAGCACAAAAATCGCTCTAACTTCGTCATTTTTGGTCCAATTTCAATAATTCTTTTTTGGTTAATTGGTTTTGATGTGACTGTAAATCTACATATTTAAATAAAAATTCTCGTTGATCTTCATTGTAGATAGTGACAGACAAGCACGTGGAATGCCAATAAGAACGTTGTCCTTACAAGATGACAAGGAAAATGTAAATTATGTAGACTCCACAGCCTTACCATATCAAATTTGCAACCAGGTACAAGCACAAGAGAAATAAATTTTGAAGAATTTTGAGATTAAACATAATAATATTTTGAATTTAATTTGATACCCTTGATGTCAATGATGTCTTGATGTTGTTTGATGCCAAACATTCTTTGAAATAAATAACCGTGCAATCCTTTCTGGTGGATACTTAACTTAGCCCATGAAATTGAAGTAAGAAAAATAATTTTGAAAATAAATAATAATATTATAATTAAATGGATACCAAAAAACATAAATTCATTATTAATTACTTACTTTATTTATTTACGAAACTCGTAACTCTACTTTATCACTACTAAACAAAGTTTGATCATAAAAATGCACTTCTAAAGCAAAATAAAATTACCCTACTGCTTATTTCTATACTGTATCGGTGGCGAGCGGGCGGGCGGTGTCATGCGAGTTCACTACCGCTACGTCCGCGCGAAACGCCGCCGAGACATCGCTAAATGCCTACTTTGACAGGAATACCTAGCCTTAAGGATTAGCGTAGGTCGGGCTGTTACTCTCATTTATTAACCAAATTCTGTTAGCCGTCTATCATGAGTCGATTTGCTATTTATTAACGAGTTTCTTTTTACGACTTTAGCATTATTTACTTTAGCAGCCGTCCCTGAAGCTGGAGTTCTTCTTAAGCTTCTATGCTCTGTAATTTCGCTGGATTTAGTACCGCATTGCAGTGCAAGACAATGCTGCTTATCGGCAGAAATAGATATTAGGGTATAGGCGCCATCCAGTCAGATTCTAGGCAGCATCCTACCACCAAGCAAAAACATGGAAGAGATTGTTTTCACAGAAAGGTTGGAAAATGTCTCTTTTCTCCCTGATGTTATGCAGAAGAACCCAGATGTGTTACAGTGCGATTCAAAAAGGGTTGGCGGCTGTGAAGTTAGTCACAAATCGCGTCACAGTAGCGAATTTAAGGTGTCAGCGGGACGTTACAAGGCGGGGAGTTTAGACTGTACCTGCGCGCACCGGCGGCGGCGCGGCGCTCGCAGCATACTTCACAGCCACCATCCTATTTGAATCGCACTGTAACAGCCAGTAGAGCAGGATTGTGCCTCACTAGCTGTCCTTATCCCACCCAGACCCGCAAGCTACTTCTTTATACCTCGTTTAAAGGACCAGATTTTTCCATTTCAGTTTTCGATCAATATTTTAGTGCATTATAAAAAATACTGATGCTTATATGCCTAATACTGCTGTTTATTATGTATAATTTATATACTTTTCTGATGACGAAAATGTATTTACGACAAGCCTCCCACGTGGACTTACTCGTATATTTGTTTTATAATTAGCATTAGAGCAGCTTTAAATCAGTCCTGATTGCGGTTGACCCCCCGCGTGTTTCACTTACTGAAAATAGCAAACATCGCGTTTTGATGACTCACACCAGATATAAAAATACACATCGGACCTCCATGAAAGACGGGGATGTGGGGTCTTTATTCTGAGCTGTTTGTTTAATTAACTCAACTGGTAAGGTTTGGTTGGGCTATTGACTGACTTGTGTATCAAATTGTTTCGCAGAATGAAATACTCGTAGAAATGGAACGATCAAAAAAGGAGAATGGATGTTGTCGTGTTGTATCTTGGATGAATAACCGACCGTCTAATCGACTCGTCTAAGTATTTGGTGTTACATAGGTATTATGATATGTGACTACATAGAGTTAGATTATACAGGTAACACCTTTCTGCACAATAGCTAGCGGATGATGCAGTCAAATATACGGCGTCGTAAAGATTTCTTTCAATTGTTTTTGACTTTTTCTATTGATTATACCCTTGGCCACAAAGTCCACAAAGAAAACACTAACTAATTTGACAAGTCCGTGGTTCTAGAGCCCATAGAGTAAAACAGGGCTCGTGTGCCTCATAGGGTACACAAACTCGGCGGAACCGCTCCCTGTGTACCATATACGGTACACCGGACTATTAACGTGTGACACTGTCAACCTCAATAAAGGTCTTAATTTATAGTTTTTCTTTTATATTTCTATTTACCATTCAAGTTTCAAGGCATAGGTTCTTACTACCCGACAGGAACGCCGCCTTGAATAATCTATTAAAGATATGGAGCGGTATCTTTAAGGGTCGCTCGCGTGACTAACCGACACCAAGAAAACCCCAGGTTGTTCGGTCACCACGACTTGAGAAACCACTGAGCTGCCGCCCATAAACCCGGTTACGCGAAGGGTTCAATCAACCTAACTCAAGTCTACTAAACGTGACCTCTAAACACAAGCGTAGCTTTCTGGATGGGTTAACAGGACAATTGTGTTATCAGTACATTAAATACATTTTAATTTGTGAATCTATTTACGATGTAAGGTTTCTGTTCAATATTCTATGAAGGGAAGGTAATATGACACAGTCCCAGTTGTATGGAAACACGATTGTATTGTTCTACAACGCAATTCGTCATCAATACGTGTTATACTTGTATATTCTTTAAGCAGAACGAAATCAACACGCGTCGATTTTAATATTTAATTGAAACAGTGTTATTCTGTTAGGGCGTCAGAAATGAGACCACCACGATACGACTATTTGTGAATAAACTAATTTTCGAGAAGCGGATTGGGTGGATTCAATTAAGGCGAACAGGTCTGCAGCGGCACCCGAATATTCGGGTCGAAAGAGTTGCTCGTTTCAATCGGTATATGGCGTGTTTGCGAAACCAGCTACTCGAAATAAATTTCTAACAAAAATGTTAAAGTGACGGCTCGCGCTGAACGTGGCACACATCAATATTAGCATAACTGGCAAGAATTCAAGGTTCGTCTGCTGTCAACCCAACTGCTTTATCGCATTCGTTTACGAAACGGAATATGATTGTTCGTAAAAACAATACACCGCAATGGAAAACGGAACATACAAAGTGATCTCTCACGGTTAGTGTGACGAGGCGATATAACTGTCCATCCCGCCCCCGTGACCTGACCGCGGTTCGAAGCTCCGTGATTACATCAAACACCACCTGGGTTCTGGTAATCGCTACTAAAAGAGCACCGCTCTAGCGTTTGCATTTACGCCAGCTTTGTTACAAGCCATAAAAATATGCCAGTTAAGTTGACGGCAATTAAAAAACTAGGGTTAGATGTGTTTATATTAACGAAAGTAATTAGACTCAGGATTAGTATTACCATTTTCGCTGGTTATGTAAGGAGCGGTATTTCATAAAGCTTTATTATTAATTGTAACACGTAACTATGCCTGCCAGGTGTTTTAACAGCGACGACCGTCGTTACTCGTTTACCTTATGCCACGAAACGAACACGAGAGACTTGGGCGCGGTGTCGCGGAAAGCCAACGCGACCGCTATGGAACTTGTGTCTTTAACGGGACCAACAGTACAGTACGCTCCACCATGATCTATTCTTCCATCGCTCACTCTAACCTCCATTAAAAATGGTGCGTTCGACAGGTGGCAATGAAACGAGCTGTACCGCGTGCCAATTCGCTATGGAACATACACCGTAATGCGTATAGTTGCAGTTCGCAGTGCAGCAGCGAGCGACGACAAAGCATGCAGTTTCATTATATTTATAGAAATTTAAGACATCAAAGACTTGGATACTGAAATCGACGAAACATCCTGGACTTTAGCGTGGGCGCAAACCTGCATTATTACGTAACAACTTTGGTGAGCGGAGCCGATGCCAAAATTTCACTCCCGCACACATGTTGCTGGCAAGCGGGAGGGAGGGTGTCCGCAGCCCGTTTTTACATAATTTGAGAATGGATGGCAATAATGTAGTTAGGTATGAAAGAAAAAGTATGATATTTACATGAAGAGGGTAAATTACTAAACCTTTGTTAGAATTTCCATACATTTCCGTTTCAGTTTTCGGAATATTGAATTCCTTTTCGCAAATTTAGAATGATTCTGTTAATCATAAAATAAACTAGATTATGCTGAGGCACATTGTAACTAAAGTCAATTACATAACTTCGCTGTAACTAAACGATTTCACACATATTTTTTTAATACGCACGCAAGTAAGTTACTAGATTAATGGGCAATTGCGCACATAATATTTTATTTGGCATTATTGTGGTGTTAATCATTGAGATTCTACAAGTAGTTTAGTACAGTATTAGTATTGTAATATTCGGAAAGAGTACAGTACGCTGCCTTCTGAAAACCTACGAGAAATTCAAATAATGTTGCTAGTGAGCGTGTGGACAACTAAGATTATTTAAACCGATGAGGTTTTGGTTTTTTTTCTTAACTATACCTAAGTAGTTAATGAAATTAAAGCCCTACAAGTTCTAGAAGACATAATCGTTATAAGCGCTAATGTTGGGGAGTTTTATGTGAATCGGGGCGTGTGTCCAAGGTCAATGTCGTGGCCCATTGCGCTCGGTCGATATTGACTACGACACCATCAGATCTTCCAGATAACTATATCTTAGAAACAGATTTTAATAACTTTTAAATGGTTTTAAAATTAGGATTTTTGGAGATGGTATCCCCTATTATGTATGTACTACTACTGCATAAATGTATTCTTGTGTTTTCGTCGTTAACCGTAGGTATAACGGGGAACTACTTTTCTATTCTTCAAACTCTGCTACCAGTACAATAGCTTGGAAACGTTTCTAATACCTTTATTGTCTTAACGATGGGAATAAAGGCTATTAATAAATCTGTTGCAAAAGATGCCAATGTAACGTTTCATCACAGTTCATCGCATCGTCATCATTCTAGTGTTCGCTCATTTTAGTAACCATAACGCTTCTTTGAACAGTTTTACCAACAAAACACAGACTGGCGTGTGGCGTTATACAATAGCAAATAGGGACACAGAATAATTCTTTCAATGATTACACTCTTTTAATCTCTTATATTCCTCTAAAGCAGCATGTTTGATGCTTCACACTTCACAGTGTGAAGTTTACACACATTTACCAAAATTTCTCATACTCATATTCATTTCAAAGCAGACCAAAATTAACTTTTTTCTCACAACGAGTGTTCATAAATTAATTATTCGCTATCGTATACTCAATATTACGATTCTACAATCAAATCAATAATTGCATTAATTGCAATCTACCGTCACAAAAACTACAAATGGCAATATTAATTAGGTACTAAATTTGATTGAAGACAGAATTTGGTTTTTCTTTCAAGGCTTATTGTCGTGGCATTCTAATGTAGTGATTGCGATCGTATTGTCCAGCGTTCGCAGGATCGTGTGTGACATTTGGATCGATCCGGTCGGTCGCCGGTCGCCCACACCGTGGCCTCGAGCTTCGGAGCCTTTCCCTCGTGACGTGCGTCGCAGCGACGACGCGAGCCTAGCAGCGTAGGTCCAGCAAAGCGGACTTGCCAGAGACTTCTGCATATACGACTTAAGGCTGTACATACATATATCTTGTGGTTTTCGAAAAGTGCGCATGCGTCTAGCAAAAACTTTCGCTATAGGCTCTTTTTTCACTCCCCATAACTATAAATAAATACTGCGGGAGATATACCTACGCATGAAGAAATTAAAAATTAGAATATGTTGAAAAATCCAGGAGGATGGGTCCTTTGCCAGTCTTAATGAATCAACTAACTTTAAACGAGTGTCTAGTGGGGTTAATAGCTTCAAGCCAATCAAGACGGAATTTGCCAATCTTCATGTTCACGCAAACTGTGCATAACAAAAGCTATCGTTTCAGGCTCTTTGTTTACTTCCATAATGTTTAAATACTGAGATGAAGATGACGAAAAAAAAGGCAGACACAAATAAAACATCCAAATAGGCCTAAGTACCTACTGTGAAGTGTAAATGACAAAGACCTAGTTTTAAAGATCCAACTAACTTTAAAGAAGTGTCTAGTGGAGGTAGCTTTAGCCAATCAAGATGGAATTTGATCATTCTTCATAAATGCTTATAACATCCACTATTTCTTTATATCGCACTTTTTATTGTTGCAAAGAGTGCAAAAGGGCTCTTGTTGCGCCTCGATCGTGAGCAAGACTCGATTTTACAGCTATTTAACCGTCAATAACTTTATTATTATTTTCACTCGACAAGTATAATAAATAACTCATTGTCAATTTTTTATGTTGCTTTAACTTTTAATTTCATTTGATATTTATTTTTTGTATCTAATTAAAGATGGATTCAATGCTGCTTATGCACTTTTTTGCTTTTAATCACGAAACAAATCAAACATTTCTAAATCAGAATGAAGCATTTGCATTTTTTGTTTTGATCCGTATAGCGGGGCGATACATCACAAGGTGCCATCATGCAAATTATGGATTATAATAGGGCTAACTAAGAGGGTCATCAGGTGAGGGTCAGGCAGCGCTGTGGTGATGTGAAACAGCGAGTGCGCAATGAAACCATAATTAACGTCAGTTAACAAGGAGGGCATTCAATGCAGAAATAAATAGGTGCTGTCGTATTAAAGGTAATGAAAAAATCACTGGGTGAAAAGTCTATGTTTAACGAAATATATTAAATAAATAAATAAATGTTTCCCACACTCACACCAATTAAGTATCTAGCCCCCAAGAAAATCTTCCTTAAGAAACTCGTTATATGGTTAACTAGACAACGGATAAACATACTTAATATACTTAAATACATACTTATTATACATAGGAAACACCCAGACCCGAAACATAATACAATATAGAAAAACAGGTATTTCTAAATTGATCCGACCGGGGATCGAACCCGGGACCTCAGAGATAGCGACACCATGAAAACCGGTGTGCAAGCCACTCGACCAAGGAGGTCGTCTAATTATATATTAATTTGATAACTTTGTTTCTATACAATATAATTATGTAACAAACATAACAAGCATATGAATAAATTGAACATTTTTAGACAGTTCTGTAGAACTTTTCTTAAATATCACACCATAGTATTAGACGAATCGAATTGGGGGAAAAGCTAATTATCTAAATTGCTTAGCGTTGTCATGTCAGAAATATCTCTCTAGAAAATGTTGACACGTAGCGGTATCCTTGTATTATATATGATTTCACCCGCGTTAATAGTCATAGTGTGATGTAATATAGCCTATATATAGCCTTCCTCAATAAATGGACTATTCAACAAAAAAATATTTTTTCAGTTCTAACCAGTAGTTCCTGAGATTAGCGCGTTCAACCAAACAAACAAACACACAAACTCTTCAGCTTTATAATATTAGTATAGATATAATGCAAGTTAAAATAAACGACTTCAAAGATTATAACATAATGTGCTGAGACCTGAGATGCTATGCTGCAATATGTTATATTATGGGTATGTTCCGATATACACTGCGAGCACTGTCCAGTGCTCGTACTGGTGAGAAATTTGTTCCGAAAAGTTCCGAAATTTGTTATGGACTGACAGTATACCGCCGCAGTATCCTAGGGAAAAATATGACGTCATAAATCGTCGCCATTTTTGTTCTGTCAGCACTGGCATTTGGAGGTAAGGTGCTCTCAGTGCTTTGAACACGTGATCAACAGCGTTCAGAAATGACATGGATGACAATATACTGGACTGCGTTCCGTTTTAAACAGTAACCAGTATAGCTAACTATAAAGGAACGGCTTCGCAGTATACTAAATTGACGTCACACCTTACAGTGCTCGCAATGCATATCATGCACCTCGATTCTCGACATCTGAGTGCCTACTGTGAATTTTGTTTACTATTCGTATTCACTCAATTAACGAAAACGAAAACGAAAACTTGTATGGAAAAATGGTAACTCTTCTCGTATGTCGCCAGGAGGCGCTGCTTCAATGCCATACCAATTTTCGTTTTCGTTAACTCGATCGAATGTCAAATGTTACTCACACTACAAAACAAGTAATAAGCTATGTAAGTGAAGTATATGCGACGGGGGATTATGTATAACAAGATCACAGCTCCTAATCTTTCAAATTGTCTATGTAATCCCACGGTATTACCACGAATTATGATTGAATACATATTTAAGCTTTCGATTTATATGTATTCATCAAAATTCTTTGATATTTGATTTAAAAGTAAATACCTATCTACATATTACTTATCCGATAGATCATCATTTTCATCATCATAAAATAGAAAAGATAATTTAGAAAACGTCAGAATTTGCATAACGCTGGAACTTGAAAGGTAAATACGCTGATCTTTCACACTTCTTCGCCTTTTTATTTCGAATGAAAATTGTGAAAACAATTTAAAAGCTACGACAACGACTTGTTAAATGCCATAATTGAAGTTAAACTGCAATTTATAGCTCGACGAACTTCTGGTCGAAAATAAGGCTTAATCGACTGGCAGTTCCTGGGTCATAATTCATTTACTTTAAAACAGTTCTTCATTCATTTCTGACAAAATATATCGCAGTTGTTCAAATCAGTCCTGTATGATTATGATTGACCTATGATTTTGATTTGTAACCCCCATATTCATAAAAACTATTTAAGCATAATTTAGTTAATCATCGTTTTGTCTCTTTTTCTCAAATTCAAAATGACGTTTGTGTGACGTTGACAAAACAATATTTAACTAATTAATGCTTAAATAGTTTTTATGAAATGTTCAAAATGATTTTTAAAGCAAATTTTGTTGCGAACAAATTACAAAAACACAAATGTTGAAAAAATTTCCACGAGCAGGATTTGAACCTGCACCCTTCTGACATTCCGGGTCAGGTGCTCTTCCAATTGAGCTATCGTGGTTCTAACCAGCCCGCCGAAATTATTCAACACTTTTTACTTTGTAAGCCAAAGGCGCCCATTCAATGTCAACAACTACCGTCATTAACATCCGATCATAATATTTTTACAAATATTAAAGATCAGTTAAGAAATAAGCAAGCTATTTTATAAAATGTTCAAAATGATTTTTAAAGCAAATTTTGTTGCGAACAAATTACAAAAACACAAATTTTGAAAAAATTTCCACGAGCAGGATTTGAACCTGCACCCTTCTGACATTCCGGGTCAGGTGCTCTTCCAATTGAGCTATCGTGGTTCTAACCAGCCCCGCCGAAATTATTCAACACTTTAAAAATCATTTTGAACATTTTATAAAATAGCTTGCTTATTTCTTAACTGATCTTTAATATTTGTAAAAATATTATGATCGGATGTTAATGACGGTAGTTGTTGACATTGAATGGGCGCCTTTGGCTTACAAAGTAAAAAGTGTTGAATAATTTCGGCGGGCTGGTTAGAACCACGATAGCTCAATTGGAAGAGCACCTGACCCGGAATGTCAGAAGGGTGCAGGTTCAAATCCTGCTCGTGGAAATTTTTTCAACATTTGTGTTTTTGTAATTTTTTTTTTAGTTTTTATGAATAAGGGGGTAAGACAAGTATACGCTATAAGTGGGAAGGTATCTATGGCATATCCAAGTTGAATAACCTTTGAAAGAGGCACGTCTAAAGATTTTAATGGCATCCTAACTAAACATTCTTGGTGGTTTCCATCAAACCTCGCTAGGAGCCGTTGTTTGTGCACCTCTCGGCGTTAATGGAGAATGCAGGGGGTGAGAGGCAGGGGTAGCCGATTGTGATTCACGCTTCAACCTGCCGTGGATGTAAACACATGAGATGACTCATGCAAGGAATTTTATTTACAAGTCGTCGACTGCTTAGTTACAGTTAGGATGACTTTCTCGGAATGACCTTTTGGGAAGCCCGCAGACAGGCGTGCGTTTGCATTTAAATACCTAATTAAATCAATATTAATAATTGTTTTAATGTTATCATCATCATAATGTGTCGTTGTAATTTGCTAACATTGATTTATTTGTGCGAAAATATTTCCTACTTCCTTATAGGTAGGTACACAGTGTACACACGCCTGCACATCAGACTATCCAAAACTGTCAAATTGCCTCAATAGACTTTCAACTTTATGTCTACTACTTATGGTTGAACTTTTATTGAGGAACTTCTTGGCGGGAAAGTGAGGTCATGTCTGCGGTTTTGTTTTAAAGTCCTAAATTTGTGTTATGTATGTCGAATATTAATGTGAAATAATGGTGGTTCGTGAGTGTGCATGAGTGTTGGCAAAAAAAACAAAACAGTGCAACGTCACTTTTCAAATTCTCTCAAGAAGTCCGCCTGAGGACTCAGTAAAGCCCCACATCTTCACTGAGATACTCGAGGGGTTGAGGGAGTATATCATTTCTCAATTCTCATTTCTATTATCATTCATCATCATCATACTAGAAAGAAATATTGTTTATTTATGTATTATTTGTAAAAGAAAAATTACACTTTTTCATTGACTAAATGCTTGTGCAAAGCCATAAAAAAAAACTTTATTGAAGATATTTGACAGTTTTGGATAGTCTGATTGTGCAGTCTATACGCGATGAGACATTCCTGGCCGTTCGGACCACAGAAGTCCGAAATAAACGATTAATAATTTTTAAATGAAGGTTGGTATGATAGGAAGATGGCAATACTCTTTAAGCCACATAACAATTAAGATACCACGTACCTTCACTGAGTTTATCTGAAGATCTGTTTTGTGGTCATTCCCGAATCTGTAACAATTCAAATAAGCAACGTTTAGTAAAGTATCAGACTTACTTATAAAGAGTTACCTACCCAACGTATATCATTATTTTAATATTGTACTAGAGAATTCGAGCACGTGTTGAAAACTCGTAGAGCTCGAGCCCAAATATAGAACACGCACTAGGAATCGATAACTCGATATCCGCATTACGACTTTAGGTGACCTAACAAGCCGTCTGTCTTTTATCACAGCTAGTTACAATTGAAGGAGTCAACTACTGACCTGTAGTTGTATGAAATTGGAGCACAATGTGTTAGTTACTAGCGTAGCTGCGGTCATGTTTGTTCTATATTACATAATAATCGTTCTTACACAATTCACCTCAATATATAATACATTAGGTATAACGAACAGATGCAGATGAGTCAGATGGAGCGTGTCAGTTGCTAAGACAACAGTGAAGTAAAGAGCATTGTTCATCTAGACGGGTCTATCTACACAAGTATATCAGCGAAGTAAGCACGTTTTTACACCGAAGTTAGTCACATGTTGATGAAATTTATTAATAGTAGGATAGTGTGCTCCGTTACTGAAGCACCAGTTGTAAACATCCTTACGGTAGCCTCAGCAGTGTCTTTATCAGTTTGTCCAAACAAACATTGGCTAAGATCTGTAAACAATGCATGATATTTTTCGTTCACGTTAACATTATCTTCAGTATTACTGTTTATAGCATGCCATATAGATATTATATTGTCTAATATTCATAATCATATGATTTTGCCATATATGTATACATAAGTCGATGACAAATTAAAAAGCCTATTATTATTTTCAATGATATATATCATTAAAATACTTTTATATTTAAATTCTATTGTGTCTCTTATTTACGGCCAACGACAGGTTAATGTGATATTTGGTATGACTTTTTGACGGTTGATCTTAAATATTTATTAATAAACTTGCATAGGATGTTTAGAAAATTTATGTTTTAGGGATCATACAAATCTATTAAAAAAGTAAGTAGTAAATTTATAACAATTACAGGGAGAATTTTTATAAAACCAAATGAACGTTGGTTGGTTTTTCTGCAAGGTTGCATTTTTAAAACATTGTGTCCCTCCTCTTATATATACATAAATAATACAATGACACCGGTCGTTGTGGAGATTCTTGAGGGAAGGCCTTTGTCCAGCAGTGGACGTCTTTTGGCTGAGATGACGATGTTGATGATTCATAAATACAAGCAAAAGTGTCCAGCAGAACCACACGGATTAGGAGCGATTTTGGCATTTGTAATTATAATTTGTAATTATTAGTGACGCAAACTCGACGACGACGATCTCTTGTATCATGTTGTTCAAGACGGACATAAGTACAAAAACAATACGTGATTTCGTTCGCGGGCAGCCAAATATAGAGTCATTATTTCCACAGTACTTTTTGAAGGTCACTCCATTATTTTTAATGTTAGCGTTTAAAAGATAACGAAATTTAAGCTTTAATTTATTCGGTTTGTTTTTCCATTAGACAATATTCTGGTTACGGCTTTGTAAACTTACTACTTATAGTATTTAATTTTATATCATACAGTTGTTCGTTTATGCCCGTCATATGTTGGTATACTTATTATGTACGGTCATTATTTTTACTACTACTTAAATGTAATAAGCGCTAAAGCGCATTGATTTTTATAATTATCATTTAGTGTACTTTGCGTACCAATTAACTTATGCTTACAAAAAAAAATGTACTAATAGTAATAGTAGTAGTAGTAGTTTCGAAAGTTTTTAGAGACATTTTGGACGATTGCAAGTGATTTTCACAATTATACTGAGACGGGTGGGTCTTGGAGTTCGCGCTCAATTATCTGCAACATTGCTAAGAAGGTAACGCGGTGATGTAACGAGCTTGTAGCAACATAACAGTAATTATAATTAGCGGGGCACAACCACGAGAACAAAAAGATACCGCAGTCGCGTAACAGTAGTGCTATAAAAGTAAATCCGGCGATGCGCCAAATATTTTGGAATGTAAACTAATGTCATGTTCTTTAAACTCTTACTGCTTACTTACACTTTCCGTCCACTAAGATATTTGGTTTTGTCTTGTTATTTAAATCAAAATCAACGTAAATTTTATAATAATCAAAAAGTCCAAAGAGCATCACACAGCACTGACATATTTTAATATGGCTTAACTTCGTACAAATAAAATCATCATAAACCAATGAATGAGATGCCTATGATAATACTTAATAAGTAATAATTTTACCAGGAGACGTAAATGCACACAAAAGTTAAGAAGGAAAATATGATTTAATCATAACGGAATAGGCAGCAAAGTAGAAAATTGTGAACACAAAGTCAACAGTAGATAATAAAAATGTGGTAAACATAGGCACACAAACACAAGACGAAGACAAGAGCATAATGACAAGACATCAGCGTTTGCGCAGGGATGGGGAGAGGTGAGCGACCGCGAGCGGGTCAACGGCGGCGGTTGCTTCTTGCTTGCCACCGATTCTGATTCATCTCCCGTTGTGTAACGAACGAATACGAGACGAGACGATGCGTGCGACATGTTGTCTATACTGACACTTGACTTGACTTTTTGTTGCCCACCACGTCACTGTGACAATGCAACTGTGATGCAACGTAGACCGATAGTCACGGCTTCGACCGTGTATTCATTCGATTTATGTGTGTCGTCCAGGAGGTTATCGGTAATTCGCTTAGAAATGTTTCACTCTTGATCGCAAAAAACCTTACCTACCTTTAGAATTTCTACTGTGTCTGTCTACATACAAAAATACATTTATAGGTATACAATACACGCACGTTTGAATAAAGCAAGCAAGCTGAACCTCGTAGTGAAAAAATGAATTTTAGTAAAGTGTGTCAATGTGGTGTCAGTTTTGCTGTTGCTTGCTGAGTATAATGCTAAACCAAGCTCGGTAATTAGGCCGTCCGCAAGTATTCCTAGAACAACTGATCGTATTCTGCTGAGGCCGCGAGCCGCTGGCCGCGAAGCATCCAATGGCTTCCTCTTCCTCCTCATCTGTTTACATCACAACGATGTACATCCTCACATACATCACAACACACACATACTCGCCACCTTCAAACTTTTCGAATAATTGACACTATCAGATACTTGAAAAGTAATCTGCAATATTACAAGAGATCCAATCAAAACAGAGAAAATGACGTATAATAACTAACTAGGTACTTCATTCATTCATTCAAGTGTAGCTATTAGGCGTAAACATATAAACTCTTGAATATCAATTTTGTTTGCTTTGTATTTCATTAATATCATCAAAGGATAATGATAAATGGTACCTACTTTAAAAACACTTAATTCAATTTCTTAATTTTAATTGCAGTTTAGTAAAAAGAATAATAAATTAACTAAAATACTCAATTGAACCTTTGCTAGAGTTTATCGATGTTTTCAAATATTTAAAATTTTAATGAATCTACTACCGATTCTAGGGGCGAGAATTAGGGAAACCTTGAACTGCGAGACGATGTCGATTTGATCTACATTTTGGAAGTTCGGTGGAAATTCTTCAAGCATGAATAGGAGGGGAAGCCGACGACAGCGGATATCCGTCAAAATTTACACTTTTCACATCCTTCATAAAACGTAGGTAGGTACCTAATAATATCATGCTCCAACTCTTTATAACTCTATAGCATAATTATTTGAGGTTCTCAAAAATAGTACTTAGGTAACTGAAAGTTTATAAGCTTTTAAACCTATTTAGTTACTTAAAAAAATGGAAACCAAAGCATGAAATTGATTTGAAATGTTTCAAAACGACACTAACATTTTAGTGAAAGCTAGAGAATTGTGCAACTTGCTGTTATTCTATAAATGAACCAAATCACGTGTATTTTTTGTTACAATATATACGAGTGTGTTAGTGGACGTTTTTTATACATATTATTCACCAGTTAGTGAGATTCTAATAATTGTAAATACCTATGTGTTTTCTTATTGAATGTGAACATGAATGAGGAATTTCTTGACGACTATTTTAATGGAGAAAGCAAACATTAAAAGCGATTTGATCGAAATTTTGCTATAGATAGAATCTAGGCGAAGCGTTACTCCCACAAAAACATCAGCAGAGGCTTAGATTCTGGTGCAAAAAGCCTTAAGTTTACAGGGCTTAAAATGTATGAAGTAGATAGGAAAACCATCCAACTTCTCGATACAAACGAATAAGCTATAGTGCGTAGAGTGCGTACGTACTATGTAATTATGTATGCGTACATTTACAAGTTGAAAGATTATGGCGGAGTAGCCGAGTGTTCCTTTCGTAGAATGAGTTCAATTAGAATGCTCGCCATGATCCGACCTGTGTGCTGCACTTTCTATAGCGAACAATAGAGCTCCAACTTGCATAAAATACAGTCCCCGAGGCTAGTAAGTAAAGTTTTATTTTAGTTTCGGTTCATTCAAAGGAGCTGAGGACAAAAGACGACATGCAATAAGGTAAGAACATAATGACACAAAAGATGAACTCAAAATCTGATTCTTGAATGTACATACTAATTGTGCGATATGTTCCTTAACAGCTGACGTTTCCACCTTTTTATTTTCTTGAATATTCTTATTTACTCCGATAAATTAAACGTCAGTCAATAAAGTAATACATTCTCTTTGCCCTGCAACAGGAAACATTATTTTCAATTTTTTTAGCACCACTGGAGGCCAATTGAGGAGCTGTTATCAGTTTAGTAGTGAGCCGATGACCTCGTCTTGTCACCGCATTGCGCGCAGTATTGTTTGAACTATGTCCTGCTATTATATTTGCCTTTCAAATTTTTGCCAATAAATTAAGTTGTATATTAGAGTGAAAATAATTATGCGTGTAGGTACTAAGGTAAGTAATAGAAAATGTTTTGTTCTGTTTTAGCAATATTCGTAATTTTATATTCGCGTTTTTACGTTTTTGTCTGTAATGAGCAGTGGTCGGAGTAGGTATATTGATTTTAGATACTTGCGTCATGATATCATAACATGGACATGCATTTCTTCCGGAATGTACCGGAGTTTCCAAAAATTTGGTAAATAGAGTAATAAAATAAAAAACCATATGTAAGCAAACAAAATTGTTTATTGTTAATACAAATAATCATTATTACAGTTTTATTAAAAATAATTATTTTTAATCCTCATCGGTTACAAGTTCTACATTTTGATTTTCTGTCTCTATACAATTAAAATAAATAACTATAATTTTTTCAATATTTTCTAATTTTAAGCTATTTCTTTTAACATCTAAGATCCATTTGTAAGTGGAAAATGATCGTTCAACATCTGTAGATGTCAATGGAGCGAATTTGAAATAAAGTTTCTGATTATTTGCTACGCTTTTTTCAATACTCTCGCTGTATTCTCTAATTGTATCTAAATCTGGATTTCGTTCCATAACTGATTCTATTTTATTTTTTATATTCTCATTATTGCACTCGTTAAGCGTAGCCCTTACTTGATCAAATACTAAAAGTGAATCGGCTAGAGATAAATTTTGTTTTTGTAACTCTTTTAGGGCTAGTAGTATAATAGAGTAATTTTCTTCAATATATTTTAAATCATTTTCTAAATTTTGTTTTTCCAAAATGTTTTTTGCGTTTCGTATGGCTATAGCATCAGAACTGCTCAAGCAGGATAAAACTTCTTTTATTTAAAACTTCTTTTATCTAAATGTTGAGCGTAGTAAGATGCTGCCTGTAACCAAGTACCCCATCTGGTAATGACTGGTTGCGGAGGCAACGGTAAGTCAGGATATTTTTCTTTTAAAATGTTTACCCTACTAGGAGCCTTTAAAAATACTTTTTTAACATTTGATATAAGAATATCAACATCGTTGTATTCTGACCTTATCTGCTCACTTACACGATGAAGAGCGTGCGCCAAACATGTCACATGCTTCATTTCAGGTAAGTAATGTTTTAAATTTCGCCCTGCAGATAGCATGTACGCTACACTGTCAGTGCAAAGCATTAAAATATTGTCAACTTTCGCTTCAAAAGTGTTTTGCCATAAATTTTCTAGACATTGCAGTACAAATTGTGTTATTGTTTGTCTATTTACTGCTGTTAGCATTTTACAAGCAATCAAATAAGGCCGGCCTGCACTATTACTAGGATGCAATGGTTTTATTAGGAAATTGACTATGTATCGACCAAAAATGTCTGTTGTCTCATCCAGCGATATCCATAGTTTCTCATTTTTATTAGTTTCATAAATCGAATTGATTTTATTCCTATAAAACTTCTCCAAATAAACTTTTCGTAACTGTGATTCGTCAACCACTTTACGATTGGTACAAACGCAACAACAAGTACTGCACATATATTTCTGAAAAAACTCTTTGAACGCTGGATTTTTCATTTGCGACCAAGGAATATTGCATAGAATCAGGAACTTAATGAGGTCGAAGTAAAATTCCTCTTGCGGTCTCTTAAATTTTCCTTGATGTACAGCGCCTTCAATGTGTTTGGTAATGTTGCCTCTATTCACAGCTTTCAAATGACTTTCACACTTTGTACAGTATATAGTGCCACTAGCGTTATCGTAAAGTAGCTCAGGATAGTGCAATAACCACTTTTGCACTGTTTCAGCCTTGACCTTTGCCATATTTATTTATATCTCACCTAAAACAATGATTTAAATTTACAATATATACATACACAACTGTAAAGTCGATAATGAAATTCTGTTTCATATAAAGTGTTTTTTTTAACTGAAGCGGTGATAGCCCTGCGGTGTGCGTACCGGACTCTCATGCGCTGTGATGATTGCTATAAAGTGATTTTTTTAACTGTTTCCAAGTTCTAAAACCTTCTTAAATAGTGAAAATAATTAAAACTTACCCGTACAAAAACAACTTCAAATGGGCCCAATCCAAGAGTAATAAATCGATGTCCGTAGTTATAAGCCAAATTCGTCGTTTTAAGTAGATTTCAGAAGACAGTAAACAAGCCAGGGTCAAGTCAAGATATTCACAACACATAAAATAAGCGCACTCCACGAACCGAAATAAGTGAGTGAGCCACTTGGTCTGGATGTCGGTGCGAGCGCATTGTTTTCGAACAAACAGTCAATGAGTCATCCTGGATACTTGATTCTAATTGGTCAGATGCGTTGAGCATAGAGATAAGAGGACAAAAGACCCTGTTTGCCGGATGTCGTGTGTTGAAATGAATATTATTATTATATCATTTTATACATGCTTAGGCTTTTACTCCAACACTTTTACTACAACAAGGTTTTTACACACCAGTCATTTTTTACTATTAAATTCTGGTCATCTACGCCACTAGCAGCATAGCGTTGAGAGTATTGATACATTTTTAACTAGTTTCATGTAATAATTTCGATGTTTCGGTATTTTTATCATAATAATCCGGAAACTCGGAGGAGTATCCATATTAACATATACGTTTGATGTCAGTGACCTTAATTCAATATACCTACTCCGACCACTGGTAATGAGTTAGTTTGCAAATTAAACGTTTCTTATTCATAAATTTAAAATTGATATTAATTATTATATATTCTATGTATATATAAATTTAAATCTTTGCATATCTATACTAATATTATAAAGAGAAAACCTTTGTATTTTTGTAGGTATGTATGTATGTGTGTTTGCAATGAATAAACTCAAAAACTACAGGACCGATTTAAAGAAATTTATTCACCATTAGAATCAAATCATTGTTGTCGCAGAAGTGGCTGCACAATTATTAGTGATTTTTTATTTGTGTTTCATTTAACCCCATTAATACCTAGTTTTTTTTTATATTTTAATAAATATTACTAGTCTATAAGTACTTAAATGTTTCTATTGCATGAGGTGTTTACCTTTAAGTGTTTGCAACATTATGTTACTTAGATTGTAAGAATATACAAGAATATTTATGTTAGCAAATGTTGGTAAGCCTATAAATAAATAAATAAATAAAGAATGCTACATTAGCACTGAGTAACATAGGCTATATTAAAAAAATTAAATAAAATACTAAAAACGACAATTTAATTTTCCAATACAAAATGATTTTTTTGTTTTGTTGTCATGGAAACCATTGATATTTATATAAACTCAATGATGGAAATTAGAAAGTGTCAAAGCGGTACGAAGTCCGCCGGGTCAACGAGTATTCAATAAAATAACGTAAATTAAAAAAAAATTGGTTTGCCTTTATTTACATTTTACGTAGTTACTTATATAAAATGTATTGGTATACATGTACATTTTATTAAAGTCGTTCTATAATAAAAAACGCTAAATGCAGGACATCTACATCGTGTCGTTTATGGTTGTGAAAGTTTTAGCAATTTAATTAAGTGGTACATCAACCTATATTTTCAATGAACCAGCGGCGCAGTAGCGTTAACTTTTAATTTAATTCAAAATTGATTTAATATAAATAAATATTTCTAAAATATTTTTCTATATTAACCTTAGTCACTATAAAAATCATTAATATATTCAGATTTTAGTAATTAAATATTAATCTATCTAGATATAAAGTCCGTAAAGAATGCCTAGTAAAGTAAGTAAAGTATTAATCTATTCATACCATTAATTATGTGGAGGTCACGTTCCACTTTGTAGTTGAAATATATTTTTGATTTAACTGATTCGTTCAAGATTCGGCCAGTGTTGTTGTACCTACCGCTGCTTATAAGCCGCGTAACTGTATTATCTGGGGTCACTGGGGACTTCTTTCAAATCGATGTATCAGCGACCGGCGTGACGCTAGCTCTGTTTTCGTCACACATGGTTGGCTCGTGTGTTGCCGCTACTTTTGCAATAAACGTTTGTTCGCAATGCCTTTACGAATTACGACAAAGAAAGCCATTGAGGTTCGATATTTTGTAGTAAGCCCCGCGTTTATACGCACTACGGCAGCAGGTAGCCAACGACCTTGCAAGGTCGCCAGCATAGAGTTCACCCCCAAATATTGCGCGATAGCCTTTTCGCAGCTGATTCAAAATTTGCTACTAATATCGAGGTCGACATTATTGTTAGTAAGTATCTATGTTGATATGAGGAACACCTACTTACTTTCCAGAATACATTTAAAAGTTAACCAACAGATTTAAAAGTGGGTACTGCCGACCACATATCAAGTGTAACAGAAGCATTTCAAAAACTGTTTCTATTACGTACGGGACAAGGGCGGCCTCAAGGACAAACTGTTACGCTCTGTGTGTGGTCGACTGGTACAGAATACTCAATAAGGTATCTTATACCAACTATTAATAATTCACTGATAATACCACTAAGGACATTATTAGAAGAATCTATGTGACAGTTTTCATTCCTCAGAAATCAATTGGTAATTTGTCGTTAAAAAATGGGTACCAACCTAGTACCTAACTATATTTTATTTTAAGGTAACAAATAAAGGGGCGAGGTTAGGGTAGGAGCTTTAGTTAGGTCATGGTGATGTTGAGTCATGATGATTTATAACTTCCATACCTACCTACATGGACATGTAGTTTGGTCTATAGTAAAACCTTAATTTAAAAAGTGTACTATTTCTGTTTGCCATGGTCTTCTAGAATTGACACAACACAATCAATCTTAATTACTGTACTACTTTTTACATTCGACATAATAGATAACAGAACAGATATCGGTAAGTAAAACACGTTATGAAAGACATTGAATCACGTTTTCTTTTTGGCCATCCTTTTGTAAACCGGTCCAAGATGCACTTGAAAGAACTGGATATCCTTACGGAATTAATTACAACATCGAAGATAAGTACCAAAAATTCAAAGGTCAATCGACTAGTTAGTAGGTAATTTTCTTACCCCGTTTTCGATTCATCGTTCAATAATTGCAAGGACAAATATAAAGAATAACATTCTCTTGGATTCGTTTTCAAGATTTTATTAATTTGACATTCAAATCTCCAAATCAGATACTGAGCTGAGACACAATTGTGGAAGTTTTAAAATCGCAGAATCGAGATCTGGGGGCCGACCGCCTCGCTCTCGCTTTCGATTTCTATGAAGGCGAGGCGAGGAGGAGGCGTCATCTTGTCATTTCGAAAGGAATATGAAAGCAATATCGACAGCTATAGGCTATAGCTTTCGATATTATTCGATATTATATTTAGATATTATATTAGAAGGCCAGGCGAGGGCCTCGCCTTCTAAGCGATCGAAAGCGAGAGAGTTAGGCGGTCGGGGGGCTGGTAGGTATGACAAAAAGGCGTACGTAACAAACTCTTAGAAATCCAGAAAACATCAAGAACAAGCCATTTTAGTTAATTTAAAAGATGAAGCGAGAAACTATGATAATGCTATCTCAAGCACAATACGGAGGCAAAACAAACAAGCGTCGGTCGTCGGCGATAGCCACGCTCCGGCCCGTGTCCTTGTCCAGCCCATTGTGTTCCAACTTGCGAATATGAATGGCGACCGTCTGCTCTGTTTTCCGTCTCCGATGCCGCAATGGCTAGTAGGTAGGTAGGTAGGTACAGTACCTATCTTGTCATTCACTGTTATATTCCAGAATGAGGTAAATAAACATCTTAGATATGTATTTTAACTAGAATTTTTGATTAACTATTTCTTGATTTCTGAACAAATCTTTGATGACAATCCTACTAATATTAAAATACGAAGGTTTGGCTGTAGTTTTGCTCCTCAATCATGTCTTAACGTCTGATTTGGGTGTAATTTGATACACAGGCAGAGCATACCAAAGATTAGCACCTATGACATTTTTCACTTCTGAAAACCGTAGTAAATACAGTCACCGTAGGTATTCATTCGTTGTTTATGACATTGTGACAGAACGAATTTCAAAAGCTCCTCTTACTTAGGACACACATTTGGGCGTTTTCTATGCAAGCAACTAATGCTTCATTCTATTATTTTGTTTGAAATAAATGCTAAAACACACTTTATACGCAATCAATTACGCATCAACTCGTGTTCACACGGACGTGGGGCATGGTCCTGGTCTGTGGTCACGGAGAGATAGGAAGACCGCGCCCTTGTAAATGGTACGAAATGTCAGACTACAATAAAAATTAAGAAATTGAGTGCGTGATCGATCAACGCACTGCCCAAATAGTGGGTGGGTTGAGAAACATTAAATATTAGCACAGACACACTACCTATAATGAAAGTAAGAATTTATGTAGATATTTTAAAAAATCCCCAAGAAAATCAAATGCGGGAGGAATAATTCTGTTCTGTCATCTGTTTTCTGTTTTAAGTTAAGAGAAAAAACCTACTGACGGAGACGGCTGGCTGTTTGGGCAGTTGCACCAATCCTACTTAATGCATCCTACTCACACTTCCACATCCGAAAGGGTTTAGCGCTTTGATGAGGAGTGTCCGTCCTCAAGGACCAACGCAGCGGGTCGTGAAAGACTTCGAGTACTCGTGGTCCCGCTCAGCGGTTGAGGGATGTTGAGCAGTTTAGTGTGTAGTAGTCGGTCACATATCATCCTATGATCAACCTCACACACCTCCCGGGTGCTAGGTTCTGGCAACAATCCGGTTGAAACGATTCGGATGCGGACTCTGCTCGTTACCTAGGTAACGTAGGTACATGAAAAATGAAAAAATTGGAAGCTTTGTCGCTTGCTTGTTTTTTAGTTGATTTGAATACTAGTACGCAGTCAGGATCGAAGGGACTGGCACGAAAAAAGGGAGAGGGAGGCCTATACCCAACAGTGGATAAAAAGTAGTGCTGCGGATGTTGATGCTGACTCACTACCAATTAAATGTCTTTGCTCACTACCTAGCTGGTCTGTATTAATTCCGCGTGGACGAAGGCGTGTGCGAAAACTAGTGTAAAAAAACGGGAGTCCTGTAGTGTTTTTTGTTTCTAAATAACTTTCAGCTCAGTGTGACTGTTTTTATTATATTATAATATCATTGTCGTTTTGAGGACTATTATAAACTCCCTCCATGTAGATTAGGTACTAGGGTTGCTATAGCGCCCTTGACTTAAATCGGGTGCTCTTTATATGAAAGCGGGAAAACAGGCGATTTCGTCACAAAAAATCGGGACAAAAAAATTAATAAAAATTTAAGTATTTGAATGTTTTTATTTGTATTTGATTTATTTGTACCAAACCAATCGTATTTTTTTGAAGTGCGAATGTCTTTCAAAAGTGTGCTTTTGGATTTGATATACCTAATCATAAAAATCAATGCTAGACATTTCCTTGAAATCATAATGAACCATCAGAATACTTTTAACCGAGGATACCAGTAAAAGGTTTCGCTCATCAGACCACTGACGATTCATAAGCGAAAATAAACGTTCAACATAAGCATTGCTGCTTGGTAAACAAAAGTAGAACTCACATAACCTCAGTAATTCAACTCTTATGCTCCACCATGCCGCTCACGCGATATGGTGGAGCGTGCGTGAGAGGCTTCTGTTCTGCGCGCTGCGCATACACAGAAATCGGGACAAATTAAGACACCTTTTTAAATTCTGGCGGGACGTTTAATTTTATTCAAAAAGCGGGACTAATCCCGCTTTTTGGGACGTATGGCAAGTATGGC
This sequence comes from Eudonia mercurella, assembly GCA_963082485.1. Lineage (NCBI taxonomy): Eukaryota > Metazoa > Arthropoda > Insecta > Lepidoptera > Crambidae > Eudonia > Eudonia mercurella. Next base: position 8,008,462 of record OY720023.1, on the reverse strand, counting down.
AACCCTATTAGGTACAGACGCCTGCACATCAACCTATCCAAAACTGTCAAATTTCTTCAATACAATATCAACCATATGACTTAGGGATAAAGTTTAAAGTCTATTGAGGAAATTTGACAGTTTGTGGTAGGTATGTGTAGGCGTGTGTACCTACCTACAATCGCAATATCTGGTTAGGTAGTGTGTGAAGTCATTATTAACTGAGTTGTTAACAATGTGTGCAGTAATCAGATAATGGCTATAATAGAGAAAATTACTACAATAACCGTTTTATATTATGTGAGTACCTTACGTTTGTAAGAAGGGACTGATTCGTCCGCTAGTAAATCAACATCCTAGAATCTACAAGTAAAGACGAACTCAACAAATATTTTACAAAATCGTGATCATAAATATTAAGTTTTCGAAGGTAGATAACGCTTTACGACTATATGAAAGTGGAAGCACACGTAAGCAGTTGAAGAACTTAATATTAATGATACGTTTTATACAAACATTTATTAGGCTCATGGAATACGATAGCGAGCGACATATCTTGCAAGCTCTTGTTTGGACGACAATCGGCGAAATGAGTCTTCTACGAATATCTATCTATCCTAATCCTTACGTTTATATGAAGCTCACTACAGTACTTCTAGGTTCAGCGTTTATTTTAAGACGATATCTACATGAATTGTACAACAGAAGTTGCAGACAGAATGCCTGCCAATAAATAGGAAGTTTAGAGAACTTTATAATTGGGTACTTTCTGAAATTGCCGGCAAAAAACTACTTAATGTACCTAGTTCTAATGATATTATCTTTTTCTTTATGTTATTCGTAGATTTACTGAATGAAGCTTCAACAAATCTTTTCCAGATTTACCTTATACACGATCTCACATAAGATATTTGGGAAATAAATACATCTTTAAATGGAGAACAAATGCCTTTATTGTGAGTCTTCTTGAATAGACTTGATATTTAATATTTTCTCAAATATTTAATTTCCCATATGAATTCACTCTCTTATAAGTATTTGCATCCATTCTCTTTTGGTAATATAAGCAAATTGTGGGAAAATCCTTGACGTCGTTATTTTGAATACAGTTTCTGTCAGGCATAAAATAAGTTCAACGTATCCTAATACATTTACAATGTTATCTTTATTCGGAGATCATGCAACTCACGACACTCGGACTCATAGCCTTGTTAGCTAACTTTCATACAGAGCGGTGACGGTGAACGGCTTTGTATAAAATTTCATTGTTGTGATCAAATTACACGATATCATCATAACATCAGGACCTTCATACAGATTGATGACAATTTATGCATCCGTTCCGATTTTACTGGTAAACAACGGCAGTCAGAAATTAGATCTAGTGGTAGAGTGTCTGAAAGTGGATTTCAAAGCGTGTTAGCTGCACGGTCGGACGCGGCTAAGGCAATGCGCTTGCGCAACCGCTGTACTTGCGTCAGGGCAGGGCCGGCGCGCCCCACCATTTGAGTATCTTTGAGACTGACTCAAGGAATCGACTCTCCTCAAGTCGCAGCTTCAACTAAATACCTACATAGCTTAAATTATAAGAAAATTACCCAAGTAGGTACCTATATTGTAATGCAATTGAATACTCTATTCGTGTAGAAATACTAAATGTGCTCAGCAGACATAAGAAAAGCATACCTAATAGGTATGATGTTTGTTTAGAATGATATAAAATATAGTTATTTATTATAACAGAGAGTAAAGATAAAATGCTACCTCTGTCTATGATCACAAGTTAGGAATTATATATATATTTTAGTAATAGTTTGTAGTAGTACCTAGTAGATAGGTAGTAGGTAACTAAGCATTTAGCTTAGCAGAATAAAGTATTCTCTAGAACTAAACCATTTTGCTATACATGTCATACTCGTACATAAAAATTTAGAATCGACATTTAGAATTAACGATTCAAGCTGCAATCACTTTCAGTTACATCATTGTTGTTGATGACGCACATCTAACCGAGTTCCGGCAGTTAGAGACACTTTAGGCACAGAATCACTTACCTTCAGGCACCTTTAAGCTTTGTTGCGTATAGAAAACCTGCAGTTAGATGTCTGTTTTTAGGTCTTTTATAAGGCACTAGCTTTTGTTCGCGGCTTTACTTACGCGGGCTACACGAGTAACATGTCACGTTATTTCAACATTAAGATTTTCATTTTTTATCAATATAAAGCCCATCCATGTGAGCGAGAATTAGTAAAAAGTTTCTAAAGCAAAACAACGTAATAGATCACTCTGTATAAATAATTTTGGTCCGTTTTGGAACCTCGTGTACAAATTGTCATGCCCTACTTTCATACAAACTTTCAACCCCTATTTGACCCCCTTAGGATACGATTTCCGTAAAATCCTTTCTTAGTGGCTGTCTTACGTCACTCAATTAACCTACAGTCCAAATTCTATCTCATTAGCTTCAGCGGTTTCGGCTCGGCGATGACGAATCAGTCAGGACAAGTCATTAATGTATATAGACTAGCTTTTGTCCGCGGTTTTACTCACGTGGGCTACACGACTTGTGTATATTCGTAATAAAAGCCAAACTTATTAAAGGTAATCATAAGGTTCATATCATAGGTATCATAAGGTTCTAAGTAAAAAATGTAACACAAAACAACGTAATAAAGATCACTCTGTATAAGTAATTTTGGTTCGTTTTGAAATCTCCTGTATAAATTGTCATCCCCTACTTAAGGGGTCATTTTCCTAAAATCCTGAAACACTACAATTTCTTACCAGCCCCCCGACCGCCTAATTCGATCGCTTTCGATCGCTATGGCTACGTGTCATCTTGTCATTTTGAAAGATATATGAAAGCAATATCGAAAGCTATAGCCTATAGCTATAGCATATAGGTAAGAAAGCAATATCGAAACACAAGATGACGCCATAAACTATACACGTAGCCAAAGCGATCGAAAGCGATCGAAAGCGATCGAGTTAGGCGGTCGGCCCCCTGCCCCCCAACCGCCTAACACTCTCGCTTTCGATCGCTTTGAAAGCGAGGCCCTCGCCTGGCTTTCTAATACAATATCGAAATATAATATCGAATAATATCGAAAGCTATAGCCTATAGCTTTCGATATTGCTTTCATATTGCTTTCGAAGCGATCGAAAGCGAGAGAGTTAGGCGGTCGACCCCCTGGCCAAATACCGAAATTTAAGCAATGACAGACCCTAATTCACCTCTCTAGGGGAGATTTTTCGAAAAATGCTAAAACACGTCATTCCTTATTTGTATTGAAAAATCTACAGATCGATTAAATTATTCATTTTGATAAAAAAAAAATTACTTTAAAAATAACGATTTCCTCAAAAAAAACCTTCTTCCCTTTTTTACTCCTTTAAAAGAAAATAAACAAAATTCCTGAGACAAGTTATTCTTTTTTTCTTTTAAAGAAGCCAAATACCAATTTTCATGTATTTTACTTCAAAACTGACGGACTTTCATTCAAACTTTCAACTTTCACCCTATTTGATTAGGGTGTGATTTTCGTAAAATCCTTTTCTTAGTGGCTGGTTACGTCACTCAATTAACCTACAGTCCAAATTTCATCTAATTAACTTCAGCGGTTCAGCGGATCATCGCCGAGCCTAATGGTATATAGATTATCTTATAGGTATTTATTTATCCTCAGTTTCTATCTGTTTGTAAGTGAGAACTTTATCATGTCATTGAAAACTATGGACAGTCGTTGAATTGTTTGCAATCTTAGAAGAAAATCTGGAATAACTCCTTATTTCAAATGTTACCTAGCTGACTTTTGTTTGAATATTATTATTTCACGTAGGTATCCCCTAATCCCATGAGGTGTTGACACTGTGTCCGAAACGTCAGCAACCCTCAATTAGAATCAGAAATCTAAGAATAAATGAATTATTTACTTGTTAGTAATATTTGTGCCTGCAAGCAACGACGCAATGTCCTGTTTATACGCCGCCGCCGGGTCCGGTATAGGTACGAAATTCAGTCACACAGTCCTAGATTCACGAGCATAGGTACTTATATATAGGGTACCTAGGCATGAACCCATTATGGACAATTTGTCATATTAACATTTACCCTTCAAGTTGTCACATTTTTACCCGACTGCGTCAGGAGGGTTATGTTTTTCGAGTGTATGATGTATGTATGTATATATGTATGTATGTATGTATATATGTATGTATATATGTATGTATATATGTATGTATATATGTCTGTATGTATGTATATATGTTTCTTTGGCACGCCCGAAACGGCATGGTGGATTTTAACATACGAGGTATCGTTAGATTTGTTTTGACTGTGGGAGTGGCATAGACTTTAAAAAAAAAAACTACAAACATTGGCCGGGTAGTACGTACATTAGTAGTCTTGTAGTCTTGACCCCAAAAAACTGTTAGATCGACCACACGATCAAAATTCTTCAAACTACAAGCAACGTCTACGGAATTTAAAGGATATGGCTATTTTTTCTATGGACGTAGATAGATCATAGATGTAGAGTTAATCATTTTCATTTACAGCAATGTTTTATGGTGTTTTGTTTTCAGGAATATTAGCAGATTTTATTCTCATGTTTAAAAAACTCAAAGAACTTGTCAATCAAAAGTACTAGACGTCAAGAGTTTCGTTTTTTCGCCTTAATCAGATTATTGACAATTGGTGTATGTATGCGCTTTGACTTTGCTATATAAAATAGTAAGGCGTATTAATATAATTTTATCTAGGTTTTGATATGCTCATGGTTATTTACTTTACAAAACTAAAAAAAGTTTGAAATAAACCAAATTAATAAAACAAAAAACCCGACTGCTAAAACAACTGAATAAAAAACAATTTTAATACTCGTAAAAATCGGACTTACATAAAAAATAACTGCAAAAAAAAAAAAACTGAAAAGAAAAAAACAAGCTCTACGATCCCAGAATTCAATTTGAGCATTGTTGAATGCAACATGAAATATTTCCTTGTCCGATACCTATACTTAAATAATAAAATCTATAATAAATGAGTATTTATTAATTTGAATATTGATAGTTGTCGCAGACGGGGACAATCATCAAACAAGCGGCCGTGGCTAGCTCAATTAAATCCGCACTCTCTTTGGTTGGTGATTGTCCCCGCTTGCGACAATTATCAATATTCAATGTATTTATAATTAAGAATATTACTCATTTATTATTATGCGTTCATCTCTTATAGAAGAGACAGAACAAACCAGGGAAGATGACTTCTTGTCGGACGTCATGAGGCGTCGACGAAGTGGTCGGAGGAGGCTGCTGCACGGTGGAAACCTAAATCCGCGGGTCGATTCGATTACAAATTTTCTTCAAACAAAAAAAAAAAAGGTTAGCTTATTCGTGAAAAATAGGATATTTTTATCCCTGGGAAACATCTGTGCCTAGGTATTAGGAGTTTGTACTTAGGGCAGTCCCTAAACCACAGATTAAGTAATACTATACCCCCTTTTTTTTTTTTTTTTGTCCCAGGGGAAGTCATTACGACTACCGGAACCTTGATGAGGCACCCGGTTATGTGGGACTCACCCGTCCGCCTTTCCGCACCCACTGACAAGGCTAGAAGCCTCAAGTCAGCTGCCAGGAAGAAGTCCCGGCTGGGAGGGCGAGACGGAGGGGGATACCCACTAAACCCCTGGGGGACCACAATCCGAGCACTAAGTAAGGTGACAATCACGTTATACATCCGTTGGGGGAATTTAACCGCGAAAATACTATACCCCCTAACCTAACTTGAATTTCACGCAGGTGAAGCCGCAGGCGGGAATTAGTGTAGAATGAACCCGAGTTGATCCGTATAAAGTGTTTCATTTCAATAAATTAAACTGAATTAGAAGCGATCATCTGGGTCAAGACTGCCAAGCACGTGCGTAAGTAAAGGTGAATTGTAAACAATTCTTTTGAGACATTGTTTATGAAGTCGTAAATTTTGCAAAAATAGACACCGCCACTGAATCACCTTGAAACAATGTTGGGGAGTTCTATTGTGCTGAATCAATTAGTTGTTCATGCAGCAGCACGTATCTAATTAAGTAAATGTAAAAAAAGGACATTTACCTATAAGCAGTTACGGAATTTAATTAGATAGATAGACATCAATAGCCAACAACGGGTGCGGATGATGATGAGCGATCAGCAAAAGTGGTAGGGATAGTTGCACAGACAATCCAATCACACACAACACATGGAACAGCATAATATGGAATTATTAAAAAAAAATAAGAGAGAAAGGCGCAATTAAAAAAAAATTCGGCGCTCGCTCTTCTTCACCGTCAAAGTCAAATAGAGACTTCTCTGGTAACTCACCATAACAAGATCTTCCCTGGCCGTTTGTTTACGTGTGCATTTCAGTACATTGTTAAGGGCACATGGAAAGGTGCAGAAGCTACATTTACAAGCTACCTATATCGTTACATAGTCAAAAATGTAATTGAACCTGATGGCAAATCTCGATCATACCTGGTACTAGCAAACTTATCTCCAAACCCATATAAAATACCCTAAGTGTAGGTACGTTTATTTATCATTCATAGAACACGAATAGTTGGCAAGGCACGGACGGACATTTCTGCGCGGGTGACGACGACACGGAAGCGCATACTGACCCACAATACTAATCTGCTTGTTACCGATGCAAAAACCAAACACTAAAGCTAGCTAATGCGGTGGATCGGTGCTACGGAATAAAATCGTACACGCACGCGGTCTAGCGTGCGAAATATGTTAAGGTAAATGTCAGATTGAATACCTACCTACCTACTACAGAAAAAAAAATTATTTGTTTACTGTTATCAAGTGCAATTTTCAATTTTGAATTAAATGACAACTTTAAAATAATATTATAAATAATAGACTATTTATAGAGGTAAAGTTTGTTTGTTTGTTTGTTTGAGGAGGGTAATATCCAAAGAAGAAGAGAAGAGGGTAAAAAATTCTTTCACTGATAAAATAGTGCATTTCTTGCGGGTAACATATTTAAAAAAGAGTTTTTTTAAATATGTTACCGAAGTAAGTCTCTAGTAAAGTGCCAGTAGACTATAAAGTTCACAATAATTTAGCCTTTAAATTATTTATGAACAATTAGGTACTTACCATGAAAGGGTTTTATCATCTTAATAGTCTAGTGGTAAGCCTGGCCTAACTAATTTTAAGCTGCTCAAGAGCCATCACTGCCCAAAGGAACAGTTTGATTCCCAATTACAGTAGGTACATATTGTGTTCAGTGTTTGGTATGGTAGGAGGTAAGACTTTTTCTTAGTCTGCTTGGCTTGCTTTCAACGAGCACCTAATCTAACTATATAGCCATAAACAATGTAAATGTATAGTATTGTTTTGTCAGTTAAGAGGTACAATAGCCAATTCCTGAGCAGCAGTGGATTCTGGGTGAAGTGTGTTTCTATATCTATCCTATTCTACCCACATTATACCTAGCTTTCAAATTCTATACTTTTAATTTTAACACAAGATCTACGAATGGGTAATTGAGTAAAATTATAGTCGTAAACATTTTCAATTTTATTAATTTAGTGTTAAAAGTTACAAAAATAATGTTCTTAAGAGAAAAAGTCCGCTGACTGGAGGTTTCTTTGCAGCTTGATTGTGGCTGAAGTAAGGATGTTAGAAGAATGTTTTTTGTTTTGGTGAACAGAACAATTATGAATCTAAAATTCTATACCCATTTGGCTGGAGGTCGGTTAGAAAAGTAAATATATCAACTTTTTATACGGAACAAATTCTGTTTTCAGCATAACTCAGTAGAACATATCCAGATTTAATTCTCTGCATCACTCATAAGTCTTCACTTATCTTCTGAAGCACTGAGGAGCTCGAGATGATATATTTTTGGTCATCCATTCTATTCAGCCTTTGCAAAACTTCAGTAATTACAGTAAGCAAATAACTCTTACTTAGTATTATTTTACACAATTAGTATTACATTAAAATAAGGCTTAGTTATTAATTTTGTATATGGAACACTTTACTGCACAAGTCTGCACAAGGTTGCCTTAAAAAGAAATCAAATTGTTTATTGTGGTGTGGTTAGGTACTAGTTTTACAGGTAAGAATAAATTATACCATGTAGCATTATGATACATTGATGCTCATCTATTATCTTTATTGTTTTCTTCTGGGTGCCTTCTGACATGGGCCTGCTACAACCATTTCTATTTTTCCCTATCTCTGGCTAGTCTTGTCCAAGTTGTCCATGCTAGCTTCACTATTTATCTTTCCTATCTCTTCTGTGGTTTCATTATTTCTCATTCACTGGTTTTTTTTATTAATACTATGACCCTTACTTACATTTTATGATTCTTTAAGTGTGAGTAAATTCTTGGGTAAGGTGGTAAATTTTAAGTATAGATCAACCATAATCTAATAACATCCGAAAGTGTATCACATGTTAAATAATGAACAAAATGAAGTTGTAGTAAACATTACTTAATACATAGGTACCTATACTTAGTAAAGAAAAAATTGACAAGAGTTGATAAAGGTTATCAACACAAGCAACTTAACCTAGTTCTGGCATGCACCACAAAGAACATTGCAGGCTGCACTAGGTACTTATTGTCTGAATAAATACAACGAACTGCTTTGGCACAGTACTAAGTTATGTACCTACACATACATAGTGAACCATTTGATCTCAAATAATCAACAATGAAGATATTAATGACAGTGTGAGAGAGATGAGAGGATAATGGGTGCAAAAGAAAAAACTTCTTAGTAAAGAAGTATTTATGATGATTGTAACACTTCTATGATAATAAAAACTGAATAAGAATAATAATATTTAACGATCGATGATACCTTTCAACAAAACTTACGACAGCAAATCAATAGTGAAGATTTTTCCATTACACATACCTAGTACATTTTCATTTAACTAATCTATACAGTTAAACGTAGGTATAAGAAGAAAAAAACTTACGTTCTCTTACTTTTTGTAGATGTATTTTTGAAGAGATGACGATAATGGTCACTCGTTTATCCTTTGTGGTGAAAGGAGTCAGATCAACACAAGATTTTTGAACACTAAAATTGTAGTAAATGCTTTTTGATCAAATCACACGTTGAATAACGCCAAATTACGGATGCAAACATTCACTGGTATATGAATTTGTCAACATACAAACTAAAATTCGATGCAAACTGGCACAACTCACAAAAGCGAACACGATATTCTTACTGACTGACTGACTGGCTGATTTCTGTGTGGTGCGAACGAATGGTATGAAGTGTTCAACGAGTGACAAGCAAAACATCATCAGCAAACAGCTGTTTAGGTCTAAATTGTTTTAGCGACCTCTGTGAATATATTCTGCAACGATAGCCGAACTGTGTAGTACATAAATCATACGTACAGATGGCGTGCATATATAAGCGCCATCTAAAAAACGTAAGCAAGACTTTTTCTCTTTACAGCAAATTAAACTTAACATTTCACAAATTCAACGCTAGGTGTCATCTTGTGGGAGCATCAACTTTGTTTCAAATAAATAATAAATAATCTAATTGTCAATTATTGACAATTACATTATTTATTATTTATTTATTCGTCCCACTGCATATTGTATTAGTATAGTTATATATTAAAATAATGTAGAAAAGAAATAAAAAGTATAAAATAATATTTATGTTTCCTAAAACCGTATAAAATGAAAAAAAAGTAAAAGAAGGAAAACATGTTTTGTGAATAAACAGTAAAGTGTAAGACTTATACTGTAATTTCAATGCATTTCATGTGCGGCCTCTTGGTCTAGGGGTATGATTCTTGCTTTGGGTGCAAGAGGTCCCGGGTTCAAATCCCGGAGGGGCCCTGTTTTTATACGATTGGATAGTTGATGTAAACCCGTTTGCTTTTTTTTTTGTTGAATTAAACATTTTTGTTATCAAGTACCCGATATTCGATGCTTTGAGAACATGAATTCTACTACTCTGTGCTTTTTTTTTTTGAGGTTACCAATTGAAAGGGGTAACCAACCCCTATAAAAATCAACCCTTATCAATTCCTAATTCGAGATGCGTAATACTAATGCCAGCCCTTGATTAGATTTAAGTATAAGGTGAAAGATTTACTATTTATAGCTAAGTACAAATGTATTATGCTGCCCGTGACTTACTTTTTAGAGGACAGATCTTATATTCAGGCAACAGAAAAAAGCGATCAAACTATGATTTAAGATACATACTTACATTAAACCTATGATTTATATATAGAGACAGTTTTGATGAATATGATGACTGATATATTTCTTGAGTATACTTAGATATTATTATTAGGGTATTGCAGATTAGTGACACATCTAAACTTAGGTGACAGAAAATATTGTTCCCGATTTGAAATATCTTATCCGTCATGCTTGGTATTTTCTACGGGAACATTTTTTTAAAACACCAAGTTTTAGGTAGTTTTAAAAAAAAAAAAACATTTATCCTACGGTTAGGTATAAAACTTAATTTTTCTATTCCAGTGACAATATTAAAAATATCTGAAATAACATAAGCACGAAATGAAAACGAATTTATTCAGAGCTATTGGATTTTGCGGATTCGTATTTTAGATGGACTGGGTGCCAAGTGTGAGTTGTGTTTACTGTCCGTATTCATTCGATTACGTTTACGAAAACGACAATTTGTATGGCAAATTTTTAACTGTACAGACGGCGGCAGATCAACTTACCCCAAACCTGTCAAATTTCTCCAATGAATATTGATCCTAATATCCAAACATTAAAGTTCAAAATTGATTGTAGAAATTTGACAGTTTTGGGTAGGTTATTCTGCCGCCGTGTGTACATAACATACGAGAATGTTTTTTTAAATATTTAACGGGTAAGCACAGAGCCTCGCTCTCATCTGATGTTTAGTGATGATAAGGCCAATTGGCGGAAGTGCACTTCACAAGGAATCCTGAACTAGTGAGGCACTGGCTATCTTATCTTAAGCTGCCGGAACACAACAATGCTACAAACAATGATGTTATGGCGACATATTTAGATAATATGGTGGTAGCTAGCCAGGCGGACAAGTCCTACCACCAACCAAACCGTGTACACGCAAAACATGTACCCCCCGTTGGGAATCGAACCCGGGACCCCTGTATCTGAACCGGTGGTCTTAACTACTAGACCACAGAGGCAGTAAAGTAAGTATGCCGCCAGAATAGGCGCTGCTTCAATGCCATACTAATTTTCGTTAGCGTGATCGAATGTCAAATGATACTCAAACGAGGCACCCTGTGTATTTTAGACTAGCTGTGCCCCGCGATTTCACCCGCGTTAATTAGCGAACAATCTATAGCCTTCCTCAATAAATGGACTATTCAACACAAAAATATTTTTTCAATTCGAACCAGTAGTTCCCGAGATTAGCGCGTTCAACCAAACAAATAAACAAACTCTTCAGCTTTATAATATTAGTATGGATTCAGAAAGGTAGGTAGAATCTCAGTGATTTTTAAGTGAAACAGTATACCAGTACTTATATAAATTTCTATTTGTAGAGATCTGTAAAATTATTAAAGGGAACATTTTAATATTGTTTTAACCTTAGAATAATAAGTTTTAACTTAATTAATGAAATCCATAATTTATTGGTAAATAATTAAAGCGTAATTTTGTTGAATAAAATAAAATAAAAGAAGCAATATTAAAATTGATAGTTTGTCTCTGACATATTCCATGAAGTTTATACATGTAGGAAGGATTAAAAAATAATTTGTCATTTTCTTAAAAAAAAAAAAAGTCTTTTCAAGAGCCTTTTTTCCAAACGTCGCATATTCCAAACAGACTTTAAAGAACAAAGATTCAATTGAAACGATTCACTTAAATTAACATACACATTTATCACTCCATCTCAAACACCAATTCGTATTCGACCGGGCGAGAGAGAATAAGCATCTTATTTACACGAACTTTATTTACTGCGTTCACTTTGTACGACAAAAGTGCCACAGGACCTATTCTAAGTCCTGGCAGGCGCCACACGCGCGGGCCAATAAAATGCAAGAGCCTTATGTCACTTGGACCACGCAATTGACGTAATTGCAAATTACATGAGCATCGCACACCAAACCTCGAACCAACTAGGAAACTAGTATTACACATGCCGAGCGCTCACCCACGAACCTTATGCAATAACTGTGCTATATATTTTTTTTGTAGCAAATCAAGTTCATGAATGAAGTTGTTGTTGAATTTACTACTATTAATAACCGCATACGGAATATACTGTGATGGATGAAATACATTATAAAGACTAAGTTATTTTTAAGTCAGAAAACAAACCTATTTTTAAAAAATGAAAGAACTTTTACGGATCTACTCGCGTTTATTTTACACATTTACTTTTTAATGTTTGTCATGACGTTTAAAAAAAAAAGTTAAGTGTAAAATAAACGCGAGTAGAACCGTGAAAGTTGTTTCATTTCAATGTGTAGTGTTCGCGTAAACTTTAGATTTTTTTTTAAAATTCATTAATATAATAACGTTTGAATATTACATACATACTTACTACCTACCTATGGAGGTTACGTGTGTAGTATTGACTCCATATAAAACGTCCTGCTTACTTCTTCTTATCTTCGTGGGGCCTGCTGAGGTTTCCTTCGCCCAGTAGCACTTCGACCTATCGGGATCTTTTGTGCAATCTAGAAGAATCCAGCTTACTTACGTACTAGTGTAATGTCCACAATACACTTAAAATATTCAGAAGGAAAAACAAATGAAAGATAGATAGCACAAAACAAGCAAAAGCACAAAATACGCTAATAGAATCGGAACCAACGGCTCTACATGCCTTCTGAAGCACGGAGGAGCTAGAGGTAAAAAATTTTTGGTCACCCATCCGATGACCGGCCTTCGCGAAAGTTGCTGTACTTCATCAATCGCAGAGCATCGCGTTAACACTGCGCCATTGAGCTGGGATATATCGATGATATATTGAGTAGGCATATGTCATTTTAATTTTTGTTTGGAATGTGATGAGATGTGAATGTGAATGGATATTATCTACTATACTGTTTAAAGCGTTATTAGCATACCATTTCTAATGAAATCTCCATACGGTTTTGTAACAGATGAAGTGTCAAGAATAAAAAAAGATTTATGGTTAGTGACCTTCAGCCTTTATTTGATTCAAGGTCAAAAGGATTATAAAAGTGTGGATGTCTTAATAACTGTCTTTATGCAAATTAAAAAGAGTTTTACAGGTGACTTTTACAAGTTAATCGAAAAGTAATAATCTTCTTACAAGTAAAAAAAATCAAGGCAAGTTTAAAATTATACAAAAACTCGTTATTTACTTAGCAATATACGAGTATGAAGAGTGGTACTTGTAGTTATTCAGACAAGAATAATTTATTGTGTTAATAAGTTCCGTAATCCGGACTTAATTTCTCGGGTTGCTCATATTCCTAATTGTTATATGCATATATATATGTTCTAAAGTATTAGTAACCTCTGCATTGCCGATAATACGTGCAGCGCAACGTTGCAATCAAACCAAGGCATCAAGGAGGACCAAAGGTGCGAGTAATACGGCTCCCGCTGTGGCTCCCATATTGTGGTTTTTACTAGCTTGGGAGCCAGGGTTTCATTAATTGTATAAGTAAAATAAGTACAAGTAAAAGATACAAACATACATATATTTATAAAAATCATGATATTAGTTCTGAATTGAAATCCAAAAAATATGTACACTATATGCTTTAACTTAAAAAACTATAGAAATCATACTAATTTATTATATTCATTTACAATTGACTGCAGTGATGATAATGAACTTATAATTAATTTCGTAGATGATTATGATAGTGTACATAGGTCATTCGATAAGTTTTGAGATGCTCGTAATTTAAAAATGGAACGCATCTGTATTATATTTTTAAAAAGCAAATTTATTTAAAAATAGAACGTAAGTAGCCAGGTTGCTGGTTTAAAAAAATAATGATGTTTCAGTCATTGTACTACGACGGTGCCCGTGTTTTTCTTTGCAACGATGGAGCTTAACCGCGAACATTTGCGTGCTATGATATTTTATGATTTTAAAATTGGTTTAACTGAAAAACTTAGCCTTCAACGATTACAATCAGCGTTCCCCTAACGTCTGCCTCATCTCGAGCAACAGTTTTTAGATGGTTCAGTGAATTTAAAAGGGGTAAAACAAACCTCGAAGATGGCCATAGAAGTGGTCGACCACAAACGGCAGTAACTGCAGAAAATGTGTGGACTACTGAAATGTTGGTGCGAGAAGACCCACGAATTACTTACTCGGACATCGAGAAGATCCTTGGCGTTAGTTCGGGGAGCGTTAACATTATTTTGCATCAACATCTTGGAGTGAGGAAGCTTTGCTGTCGTTGGATCCCCGCGTTTGCTCTCAGATACTGAAAAACAGGCCCTTGTGGATTGGTGCCGCGAAATGCGTCTACGATTTGAAAACGGAACGTCAAGACGTGTTTCGGAAATCATCACAGGCGACGAAACGTGCATCTATCAATATGATCCGGAAAATAAGAGACAGTCGTCATCAGTATGGGTCTTTTCAGAAGGAAAGTTGTCGACAAAACTGCAAAGACCTCGTAATGTTGGTAAAAAAATGGTGGCTAGTTCTTTTTCTCGCAGCGGGCGTGTATCCACAACAATGTTGGAAAATCATAGATCTGTTAACTCGGAATGGTATACAACAGTAGCATTGCCGAAAGTTTTCCAAGTTCTGCGAGAGAGGAGACCAAAGACTGGGCTTCGGGGAATCATGCTGCATCACGACAACGCTTCGTCACATACGTCCCTCAGAAAAAAGGCGTTTCTTGAGGAATCCGGTGTTGAAACCTTGCCTCATCCACCGTACAGACCTGATTTAGCTCCCTGTGATTTCTTTTTGTTCTACGAAGTCGCAATTTCAGACCTATCGAATCAAGAAAGTGTTTTAATAGTTGGTTTAGGCGAATGGAACTTTGCATGAGAGAATGACGGAGAGTATTTCGAAAAAATATAATATAAATATTGTTAATATCTTCTATAGTTTTTTCTTGTCTCAAAACTTATCGAGTTACCTACGCAGCCAGCCACATTATACGTCTTGCTCACGTACGCTAATAACACGTAAACCATTTTTTTTATAATTCCCACATTCAACTGAATAAAGACGATACCTAGATCTAAACGGTACGTAACTTTCACGTTATACGTAGAGTAATGATCTGGAATTTTGGATGCAAAATTGTAAAGTTATGATGCCATACATGCTAAGTTCATTCACAATTCTCCGCGTGGATCATTAAAGCTTCCAAATTCAGGCGTAGTCATAGAAATCATCACACAAGGCCATAAGAAAAAAATATAATATGCCTAACACGATACATTATTCAGTTATCTATTCGTCATAATGGTCATCGAAAGTTCGCGGTTAATTTGTAAGTTATTGACTTGCAAGTCACCTCTGTTGCGAAATTGTCTTGACTACTTTATAGGCTGGTCCGCCTAAATAAGCATTTTACAAACAACAGAAGGTCATCCCAGTTTTTCGTTTGAATACGCAACGCCTACACGTGAAATAGTTGGCTTTTTTAAAAATTTATATGGATAACACGTTACTAAAAATATAGGTTGATGTATGTCAGAAAATGAATCTCGAAAATTAAGAAATTAATTCTAGAATGTTCTTATGTTTTTTATTACCAAAGACTATCTTATGGTATAGATTTCGTTGTCGACAAAACCGTTGCATGGTTGTCCAAAGCAAAGTATAAAAGAAACTATTCCATTGGCCTTTAATAGAAACAAAAAGAAGATTTAGTTGTGTGAAAAAAAATGTTTTCAAATAATTGTAGATTCTTAAAAACGATATGGTTAGATGTGTTAGTATATAAAAACAGATGTTGCAGTTCAATGTTATAAGAATTTAAAGATTGGAAGTAAGTTGTTTTAACTCAGAATGCCAACGCAAATGAAAAAAATGGCGCGAATATGTACTTATATCATTTCCTGTAAAACAAGAGACCTTAAGTTTAGTTCTTGATACAGTTCTTTTAGTAATTCAAGTTTTTAACATGTCGGCGAGTTTAATAAATACATATGCTGGTATGCATATAAAAAAAACAGGGTAGAGAAATATATAGGTCTGGCCGAGGTTTTTAGGCCTCTTTTCGGTTCAAGGCTTTACTTTAGCGTAGTTTTAATGTAAAAAATAAGGACTTTGCTATTTAATATTTAAAAAAATATACGTATTATCCCTTTGAGCGTCAATCGACCACCAGGTGGCCGATAACAATTAAAATTTTATTGTGTCTGGTATTCGCGCGCTCGAGCTCATATTTGGCATGTAATATTTTTATTGTTATATTCTATTCTACGTAAAACGTAATATTGTAAACTTGAACTCAAAAAAATACAAATTATTAAAAACACAGGTAAGTTAGAAAAACTATATTAAGTTAAGAGTTGAAAAGAGGAGTTCGATAAACATTTCACCATGTCAGTTTGTCATCTATATATTAATATGTGAAGCAAACACTTTGTACCCCTTTTTACGAAAATTGCGCGGACGGAGGAGTATGAAATTTCGCACACTTATAGTTTATATAGAGAAGGATTGCAGAATGTTAATTTTTTTTTAATTATGCATAAAAAATACATTAAATCAATAAAACAAACATTACACACACTACCATGTATTTGACACACGCATCTATACTCTTTTCAATAATTTCAAAAATGGAAGAGGAGCGGCCGAAACCTGTCAATGCCAATCCAAACTCACATTCTATCTTTTTTAATTTTTCATTGCTTAAGATACAATCCGCGCAGCCTTAATAAAATTACGGTCGAATTTCGACCACTGGGCGACCACTAGTGGTTATAAAAACAGAATGTATTTCACGTGTCTGTGTTTGTGTACTCGTGTTTCAAGTGTTAGCTTTAGGCTCTGCGTATGTTAAAAATGTATTTATTCTCTCTTTACTTAGTAGGTCGCTTATTAATAGCATCAGGTTGCTACAACACGTCCATCGGTAAACCAGTAAATTATGAATCGATTGTTAACTTTGAGGCCAGTAATCATCGTTATCATCAATATCTTGTAAATTGTAATGACGTTAATAATACGCTGACGAGCTTGTCCCGTGTTTCCGAATAACCTGCCCAATTGTAGTAAGCCGGAAGTCATAATTCTTACCATCAGTTACCTTTTTTGACTAACCGTGTAAGTCGCTTCGTAAAATAAATAATGATTTAATGAATCTTCATGCATCGCCATAAATAAGCATGCCAATAAGTCTTAAAAAGGGTGTTTCTTTCTTGTGATGGACGGCGCGATACCTGCGACGAGTTCCTGCATCGAGTTATCAGCGTCAAGGCTGAATATAAATTAGATAGCATCTGCCTCTGGATTTGTGAGCATGCATAAACGATGGCTTGCACAAAATATAAAACATTGTTGATAAATATTTTACTATAGTCGGAAACTGATCCATCATTGGAGCTAGATCAGTATCAAAAGATTTTTATTTAATCTATTCTTTTAGACGTAATTTAAAAAAAAAAAATCTTTTGGTACTTAATGATTGATTGGTTGGTTCCTACAACGTACCGATACAGGGTGAATAAGGTAATGAACAGTAGTTTTTACGTGATATCGGAACTACTTTTATAGTAAATGCTATTCTGGATATGATAACGCACAGAACCTTAATGAGGGTTGTTTAAATAACTTTCGTATCTATTACACACGCTTATATATTTACATCAAGACCTGCAAGGGTTTCGACCACAAAACCGAAGGTACGGAACAATCCTTTGTATTAGATGTTATGCTTTGGTTTTAAGGAATCAGAATCAAGAGGTAAGTATGTTTCCGATTTTGTCCCATCTGGGTGCCAAGTGCGAGTTAGATTTGCCATTCGTGATCGCATACCGTGATCGTAGAGCAAATAAAACTCACACTACCACCTTGATGCTCATTTTCTTTTTAAGTAAGGTCGTGACATTGAACTCAAAAATTAAGTGGTTGTACCTATAAATGGGCAACAAATAAATTATAGAGTATCAGGTTAAAGTTTTATGTTATTTTTATGTCACAACGGAGAAGCGCTTTGCTATCACCTCTCCATGTGGTAGCTAGCCAGGTGGATTATAACAAGCCCTACCATCAATCGAACGAACATTATTTTGTCTAGAAATTCATGCTGTGCACACTTTTTCTAGATTATTGTCTTGCCTAGTTAAATAATAACACCAATATTCTTCCATGTGTCCACTGTAATCTCTCAGTCCTACGTATTTTAAATAAATTTAAAAGAAAAATGTACAAAATGTACAAACAAAAATACAAAGCTTTCCTCTTTATAATATTAGTATAATAGACTAGCTGCCCGGACAGACTTCGTTCTGTCAAAAGCAATTTTTTATTCTCTTTATTAAAACTTTCCATGTGCCTTAAGGAACATACTAAAAAAATATTTGCCGAATTGGTCAAGCCGTTCTCGAGTTTTGCGCTTAGCAACATTCATTTTTATTTATATAGAAGATAAGATTTCAAACGTAGGTCCATATCCAACTTGACCACGGAAGATGTTAAATGTAACCTTAGAGTACTCCTGTTATTGTGCAGATGTTAACAGTTTACTTATCATGTAAACTTATCTTCATACCAGAACCGATTCAGAACTTCTTGGAGAATTTAGTAGGGAACAGGGCACGCACTAGAGCGTGTTGCCAGTTCCTCTAGAAAACCTCTGAAGGTGTTTCGATCACACGGCTTGAGGAACCCTTTAAGTTTCTCGCCGTCTCCTAAAAAGTCCGGTGACGTTGAAAATAAATTTACATACGGGAACCGCAAAGTCGGAACAGTAGCTAGGCAATTTTGGATCAAACTTTGGCTCATATGATGTTTGGTAATATCTAATAATCCCGAATATGACAGATAGGGTATGCATACAACCCCGGAATATTATGAACATGCCTAAAAAGCACCATGAGGTCGAGATTCTGAGGTTGTCAGTTACAAAGGAAAATTGCAAACTGACAACCCTAGGTCCAGGTGAAACATTGTTCTTTCAACCTCATTGTCCAAAAAAACAGTCAGGATTCAACCAAAATTATTATTATTATTCTCTTTATGAAATATACATTATCTTACAATTTTTTTTTTACAATCTAATATATAAAATTCTCGCGTCACAGTTTTCGTTGCCATACTCCTCCGAAACGGCTTGACCGATTTTGATGAAATGTTTTGTACTTATCCGGTATCTATGAGAATCAGCCAACATCTATTTTTCATCCCCCTAAATGTTAGGGGTAGTCCACCCTTAAATTTTATTTTTATTTTTTATGGCAAAACAACGTTTGCCGGGTCATCCGGTATCTATGAGAATCGGCCAACATCTATTTTTCATCCCCCTAAATGTTAGGGGTAGTCCACCCCTAAATTTTTTTTTTATTTTTATGGCAAAACGACGTTTGCCGGGTCAGCTAGTATTTTATATAAAAACATATTTACAATATAAATTGTTATAAAAAACTTAACCTAGGTTGCCACCGGCAGCGGGGAAGGACCCAAGCTATCGGTGGTTAGGGCTGCAGAGTGAGGAACCTCCTGACAATATGTGCCGTGTCAAGGAGTACTGCCTTTTGTATCTGACCCTTGACCCAACCTTTCAGCGAGAGCGCGAGAGCGTCTCTAGGTGTTGATCGAGGCTCTTGGCTAAAGGACCATTTGCCGAAACGACTATCGGTATCGGTATTATTATTATTATTATATCAGCCATAGCTGTCCCACTCCTGGGCAAAGGCCTTCCCACACTTTTTCCACACCTTCCGGTCCCATGCAACATCACGCCATTCCTTAATGAACCCATCAAGGTCGTCCCGCTACCTTCGCCTTGGTCTACCTGGTCGCCTTTTGCATTATGTGGGGTCCACTCCGTTGTGATCCGCGCCCACATCTTTTGCATATTATCACAGGGTTCTTTATTGGTTGTATGGCTAGGCTATGTTTCGGGATTATATACTTACTATTACCAAACAATCTGTGTACTATATTTTGTAGATGTTGTACTATTTCTTTCATCATCATCAGCTCATTTCATGTCCCCACTGCTGGGGCACGAGCCTTGCCTATGGGTGGAAAGGGAGAACGGGCCATGAACCACCACGCGGGCCCGGGCTTTACGTGCCTTCCGAAGCACGGAGGAGCTCGAGATGATAAAATTTTGATCACCCATCCGATGACCGGCCTTTGCGAAAGTTGCTTAACCTCAGCACTTCCAGACCGGGCGCGTTAACCACTGCGCCATCGAGCTCCTCTATTATTATTATTTTCTTAAACTATTTCTTTGAATTAATATAAATACTGGAAAAAAGAATGCGCCTAAACAAGTAAGAGCCTGTTAAAGTCGATTGATTTTCTATATTTTTCTATGCAAAGATGGTCTAGAAGAGATCACTTTTCATTGCAATAAGACTTTTTATTATGTTATTTTTTTTTTGTTGTGGTTTACAGTAAAGTATATTTCGCTTGTATCTTATCTTTCAGAAATAATGTAACGTGTATTTGTAGGTCATAAACTTTAGTTTACAATTTTAATGATGTCAGTTTCTCACAGAACAGTAACCACAATGAGCCACGAACCTAAAGCGGCACAGACACAGGTGTAGTCAAGTCGATATACAGTTTCACATAGGACTTATGACTATAGAACTCCGGTAACCGAAGTTGCTCCAACATTACCCAATGTTTACCAACTTTAAATTGAAACAAGACATAATAGTGTATACTCCTGTATACAGAAAAACTTATTTCAATCTGAACCCTTAATTAGTACTCCAGCATGTTTCGTAGGTTTGTTGACAACTCGTTAAAATTTAAAACTTTTAGCAGACCGGCACGACTCTTTTTTTACATTTTGTCATGCTTTCTAAAGTAAAGAAAATCATACATTTTTTTTTCTGTATAGTTATGTAAGTAAAAATCGAAGTTGGAATCAAGATTGTCGAGTTTTCCACAGTTCAAGGGAAATACGATGCGTTTCGTGCCCAACGCCACGCGACTAAAGGTATGCACCGGCCATCCGCCCCCCCGAAGCTTCGCTGTTGCAATCTATATAAGAATTGGGCACCAGCTCTTTGTTATCTGTGAGCCAGTGACCACTGCAGTGTTGTGTTGTGTACTCGTACCGGTCCAGAAGCCAAGGTACCTACTTTGTTTGTGAATGTGCATTTGTTTTTTTATTGGAAAAATGTAAATTCGCACTGTAACGTAACGGTAAATTCAACGTACGATCAACGTCGCGTCGCATTAAAAAAATATTGTTGATATCGTTAATTTTATAGAAACCTATTCGAATAAACTTTGGGTCGGTATAAAAAAACAGCGGGACTAATACCATGAGGTAGAGCTAATCAAGAATACCTGTGATTGCTCATTAAGTCTAATGACAATAATTATTGATAGAGGACCCGCTTTTGACACCATACTGATTGCAATTAGTCTAGCATTGTTACTGCAACAGTTACATCGTAGCGTAATATATTACAAATCGCGTGTTTACCCGTTTCGCATATAATAGAAGACGAATAATTTTTATAAAGCCGGTTTGTTTGGATATACAGTCGTTCACTTGCCGCTAATAGCTATCCCCGTTATGAATAAAACATAAACGATACTGCGCCACTTTGCATTGGCAATAGCGGATATTTCTGGCGAGGTGTTGGTGCAGTATATTTTTTATTCATACCTAGTTTTCAATAGATGGGGGGAAGCAAATGTTTTCGCCGCCCAGCCAGCCGCAACCGGATCGCCGCGGAGATAGCTAGGAAATGTTGAACGAAAACCAAATAGAAATGTCTCAATTTCCGTAGCGACGCTTCCTTGCGAAAATTGTTAGATTCTTTTTGCCGTGAAGAGAATCTTTCCCTGATGGTTTATTGCTTTTAAAATTGAATTTGCCTCTAAAAATATTCTATTAATCTTGTATCTCCCAGTGACTCCATATGGAGCCATAGAACAATTGAATTTCTATTGTGTCTAGTTTTATGGATAACGAGACGTTAAGCTTTGTAGATACATCTCAGTACAAGATCTCCCGCCCAGAGACTTACGAACCGATGGCATAATGACGTTCATAAGAGCTATTTGTAGCCTAAACTGAATAAATGTTTTTGAATTTTGAATTTTGAATTTTACAGTTAGGTATACAAAATGAAATTCTGAAGTAACTACAAATTGTTATCGTTAGATACTTAGAAGGCTGTAGGGTAGCGGCACCAGGGTTTGACAGGAAACAACGATCAACACTTTTTTCCTTTAATAACCAAAAACCAACTGTTAATTTTCAATGAAATCTAATATTTTTTTGCCGGTTAAAACTGTTATCGAGCACTAGGGTACTGTTAATGATAATGATAATAAATAAAGTAATAAATAAGGAGGGTTATGTCATCATCATTGCTACTTATCTCCCGACCCGTATATATTGTTTGAATAGCTGATGAGTGCCTAATGAATCTGCAATAACGCGAGTTCCAATTATGTGGCGATTAATTAAACTAACAATAGGGATAGAAACAATTTGCATAATTAATAATTAATTTTCGTTCGGGGGCAATAATGTTAATGAAACACATGAAAATGTTGTAGATAAAAGATCTTGATTCCGTCTTTCTTCTCGGATTCGTAGATACTGTATAAGTAACAACCGTAACTTGTTATTATTAATTTTAGCATGATTAAATTCCAACCAAAATTACTTATAAAGGTAGGTAAGTAGTACAGTATTCTTTGATCAAAACTTCGATAAAACGTACGAGTGTTATATGAGGATAAATCACATAATGACAGAATAAATGACAAAGTTTTCAATCGATCAATGGAGATGTCAATTTAATAAAATTATCCATTAACGTTCATATTAAAGTAGGAGATGAAGTTGTTGGCGTTAAAGTATTGGGGTTACAATCGTGCTAGTTAACCGATTTTGCAAAGCCTGAAAACCGGATGGGGTGGCCAAAATGTTGTGGAATGCAAGTCAGGTCGTTGCTGGTCTCAGTATGGGAGTAAATATCTATCACCAACCAGCAACCAGTATATATCGCACCTCAGATTTGATTGTGTAGCCTTCTGCGTCCGTCTACCTGTTTGAGATCGCTTTAAAGCGATAAAACCGCCAAATTGTAGGTCTGTTTTATTTTTGTAAGTAATTTTTGTAATCAATGTAAGGTCGTCGGATGATGCAATTTAAGTATAATTTGATGTGCGTAAGGAAGGCTCATTGGAACAATACGCTAGCGATGTTATTGCTATTAAATTAATAGTAAATATTCGATGTTGGTCACATCGATTTGGTACTAAAACTACATAATTTCCACTAAACTGTGAGTGTGAAGCTCGTTCAAATATTTTAATAATTTAACTTTGAAGAAATGTTTGCGTAGAAACTTGACCGCTGTTGTTTGAGTAAACAGTCGCTGTGCCTAGTTCGAGGTTCGAGGTGTCCCACTGGCCTCCTCTCGCGCACGCGGGCACGATGCGTATAACTCGTTAAATTAACAATTTAATGAGATTTATCGGCGGCGCAAAGCAAGTGCCCTTTATGGGGTTAATTACCTTACGGCCAATTATTACGCCTGTTGACGTGAACGCTTCACTCTTTTTCTCCTACACTAAATTGTTCTTGAGTTATGAATGCCTATTTCTATTTGGCTTGAACATCAAATGAGCTAAAATGTTATATCGCTAAACGACTCGTAAGGCTATGTTCTTAGATATTATTCGTTACATGAAGAAGGCTTATGAGGCATGTAATATGTAAATGTTTACATTTGTCGACACTAATAACCCAGACACTCTTATTAAATATTACGTCCTATAATTGTTAGTCATATAAACGTTGTAAATGTTTCAAAATTCAAAACATGTACACAAAATATGTTTTAGAAGTTAATGATGAAATTATTGGATATTTGAATGGAACCAATAATAAAACATAGGTACGTATTGCTACACAAAAATTCTAGAAAATATAAAAACAAATATTAAAAGTAATAAAGATTTTGGATTGAAATGGTGACACGGAAATATCGTTTTAATTCTTAGTTACATTCACACAATCCTATTTATATCGAAAATGAAAAGAGGTTGTTCTTTTCTACAATTACAATATTTTTGTTCGCAGTTTCAAAATGCACTCCATGACAGTATTCGTCCTCGCGTGTCTGGTGGCCGTCGCACTTGCGCACACGCAGTACGAAGGCTACCCGGTTGTGGACGCTGTCAGCCTGGATGACGCCGTGAGGGACGCCCCGCAGCACGAAGGCAGCTTGAGAACAAAGAGGAGTTTGCTGCTCTTAAAGAAGAAGTTGCTGCTTGGTAAGTTTACCCTGAGCTGACCGAGTTAACTATCCCGCAGATTATACGGCACGTGACTATTGATTGATTGATTGATTGATGGAGCTCGATGACGCAGTGGTTAACGCGCCCGGTCTGCGAGTGCTGAGGTTAAGCAACTTTCGTAAAAGCCGGTCATCGGATGGGTGACCAAAAGTTTATCATCTCGAGCTCCTCCGTGCTTCGGAAGGTACGTAAAGCCGTTGGTCCCGGCTGCATTACCAGTCGTTAACAACTACCAATCCGCACTGGGCCCGCGTGGTGGTTAATGGCCCGTTCTCCCTATCCATCCATAGGGAAGGCTCGTGTTCCAGCAGTGGGGACATAAAATGAGCTGATAATGAGATGTTGACTATTGATTTAACCATTGTAATGTTTTTAGGCTGTAAACTTGTTCATATGTAAGGCTTATGCGCAGTCTGAATATTGCAGTAAGAGCCCATTATATTTTGTAGCTTATTGGAGTAGTGTGTTAAAAGATTCTGCTCCTCAAAAAAGTAAATGGTCGATAGTCTTGGATTTGATCGCTGTACTACACGACACTCTTTAATTTACAATCATCATAAGGCTTTGAAAGCGTAAAAGAGATGAAAGCACGTGGATTGCGCTTTTTATATAACACATTTGATAAATTTTGACATTTACACGCTTATACCGCGCGTCTACCACAACGCAGTCTAGTTTGATCTATTCTGAACTTTTATATCGCCGTGTGTTTCTATAAGTGCTTTTGTTTCTTCTTTCTTACTATCGAAATAAAGGAGTTTTTCCAAGTCCCATTTTGTAGCGGCGTCGAACCACAAGGCCGCAAACGAAGTTTGTTCGGAACAGCTAATTCATTAGCATTAGGGTAGACCGTAATGACAGCGCAAACAAATACACCGTGGAAAAAAAGCAGAAATCTTTTTCAACAAGAAATTTTGCTGATTTTTTTATGGTTAGGTATTCGTATATAGTAGATAGTATACTCGTGTAAGTCGTGTATGTTATCAGGGAGCTATAACTAATGAAATAAGTAATATATCTCTTCAGAGCATATTACCAAATTCTCAATAATATTCTTCAAGTTAATAATAGGAAATTGAAAGCCATACATCAACTGTATAAAGGTCTCGCTAAATCGTTTGATAGTATCTTCCCAAATATCAGCGGGACTTACCTATCCAATTAAATTTAAGGACTCCAAGTTCATTATGTCGGCAACGTGACCAAGGCAACGCGATAGAAGTAGGATTTTAGTAAATCGGGTCATTGCCACTTTAGCATGCGCGAGGGTCGTTATTAAACACACATGGATAAACAAACTGCTCTGATGTCACCTTAATACTGGCGACTATGTGTCAAATAGTAATTATTACTCGTAGTTCGTTAAGTTTGCGGCATACAAATTAGTTATTAAAGAGTTATTGAAAGAAAATTATTTTTTATTTATGGATTGAATAAAGACTACATTGCTCGTTCGAGGATTTATTTATTACTGACTAATTGAAACCATCGAACGCGTCTTAATAACGGTAGTAGTTGTAAAAATAATTACCAAACTGTATAAACTTGGAACTGTTCCCAACGTTCCTGGGAAATTGGAGGTTTTACTGGCAAATTGGCAATTTCGAATATTTACTGGGCACGCGTACATACAATATTCGCTTTGTCGTATGTATGTATGCCTGCAGCCTGCCGCGACAAAAGCGATTAAAAGTAGCAGATATTGGTTATTGCACCGCGTATCGGTACAGTATACGGTAGAGCTAAAATTGTTAAGCTGTCTGCTCTTTTTAGAATTCTTAAACGAACGGTGGATGTACCAAACTCGCAGCCACTAGAAAAAAAAACATTGAACCCCGCGAATCGTTCTATTCCTGTGAACCATTTTGAAAGTTTTCAATTATTATTTTTCTCGTGTTACGGCTTTATTCGTTTGGAATCTGAATATCTTTCTGAAGCGAGCATGTTTTTTGATTGACAACTTCGTATATGACAGTAATGATGAGATTTCTCTGTACGTCAAGGTGTATGACAAGAGGAAAATTCTGACATGTAAATCAAGGTGTTGCATGCAAATTCCATGTGAAACCTATTGTGTGCGTTCGGCGATTGCTTGTGGCTCATTCATTGCATTGAGATGTGCTAGAAACTCATGAGATGTGGTAATTGAAGATCTTGGTCATATCGCGAAGTTAAATATTGCTAAGCAAGACTAACTAACATTGTTAGTAGTATGAACTACATAATAGCAACATTAGTAAAATAGATCAAACTCCTCCTTTTATACTACGATGATACTACGTACCTACTGGCAAATTTGACAAATATTTTCATATCCAAAATATGTTGCGTTGTTAAAATGTAATACGTGGTAAAGATTTACAAATAATTGATTGTCGAATACATTTTTCAAATTCAATTGTTTAATTCGCATTTATTTCTAGATACATAGAGGATAATCGTTCGATTTTTTTTGTGTTAATTTTTAACAACGTAGAGCGCGATAACTATAAATCTTCCTCAGTGACAAATGTAACTGTACAGTTGTACACAGACAACTCCTTTGCTCAACTGGTTAAGAAAGTCCGTCGCAAAGTGCTCAAGTGACTCATAAATCTGATTTTCCCAGTCTAATTCTCGAGTGGGTTGTCTGTTACGTAATCTCGCCTTGAATACGATCAAAAGGCTCAATAAACAACTTAATATAGGCTATGGGAATGATAGAACTCGCACGCAAACAAATCTCATGTGGTTTCTAACTCCAAATACGTTTTCCGATTCCAATGAATAATTTCTTTGACTATGTATGTATGTATATATAAGAGAGGAAATTGTGTTTGATTGATTATATAAACCACATATAAGTATATCGAGCATTAAACTTACAAATAAATGTTTTTATTAAACAGTTAGTATTGTTATATCTATCTAGTTTAAATCTAATAAACTCTAAATCTAACATTACTTTTCAAGGTGACAGCATTAACTAGTTTTACATAATACGATAAAAAACAAATTAAGACAATTTCTATTACTTAATTATGACAAATGTATCCAATGCATAGTCAAAACTAAGGCGAACCATGGCCTTTTATGAAATAGGATAACCCCGGCAATACGTTATGAATTTCGTGTTTTATTCTGTAATTGTTAGAAATATGATGCTGACTTAAGTTAATATTTTCAATTTATAATTGTATAACTTTAAGAATGTAACTAAAACTCTTTTTTAGACGATTTTCTATTGGCTTGTCCACAGGCGCCCTTGGTCTGAAGGCGGCGAAGGTCGGCGCAGTCGGAGTAGCGGGCGCCCTCGCACTCAAGAAAGCGAAGTCAGTTCACCAACCTACCCGTCACCACGTTGTTATACCCCATGGGTACATGCTTTTATACTAACGCATTGTCATCCACACTAACACAATCATCACTATCTCAACATTATCAACAGAGTTACCAACATTTTGATTCGGTACGCGCTTGCCATCTTCAAATCTTTTTTATCCATCCTAAGTTTAGACATTATCTCCGCAGTACAGAATCTTCGTGCTCTAAACCCTACAAAGCACACTAATGTTCATAATAAATAAAAAATGTGAGGGGAAAAATTTCTATCGCCCGCCCGTGCTAAAATCAACAAAGCATAAGATAGTGAATTGAAATTTTTCTAGAATTCGCATCTGACAGGTTTGTGTCTTTGTTAACGTATTGATGAATTAGAATGATGGCAAGTCAAGGAACAAATACATATTTCGCCAACCACATCGGGGCAATACCTTTGAACGACACATGAACATCTCAATAGTTGTACGCGCTAAACATCACAACAGTCGAAAAAATACGATTTTGCCATCACAGAAGAGCTCTCGAAGTATTCTACGAAATTTGATAACGTAATTAGACAACCTTGATGTCACACCTAAAGCTTAATGACAAATAATCTGTAAAGCATATATCATGCAACGATGTTCCTCAGCTTGTGCAATATGTCAATAGAGAGGTTATAGCTATAACCTATAGCGTATAAAATACCTCGGGCGTAAACGCCATGGACAAGACGATTACAAATAACATTATTTATCATCGTTATGTCTAATTCGACAAAAGTGTCAGTCACGATGACTTGGCGGATTTCAATTCACATGATGTGTTTGTATTTAAACATTAACAATAAAAACGCAATTCGAGTGACCTATAAGTTTTATCCGATAGTTATTTTGTTGTTAAAGAAGGCTCTTAACTTCGGCGTAACTCTTAGGCGTAAATTGCATACATCATGCTAACTTTGAAGGACTCCCAATGAGTCATTATTTTACCAAAATGTATGGTTGCAAAATATGTAATTTAGAATCAATTTTTGATAGTAGTTTTGCAGATAGAGCTAACCTGTTTTAAAGGCTAGGATGACCTCAGTTGTTGCAATCGTATCTATAAATAAATTTAAATAATCGTAATAAAATTTCGGATATTTTGCAATAAAATAACATTTAACTTTGAAAGCTTTACTCTGAACAAACATAACAAAACTCAAAGACTGTTTGACGATACATACATAAACAAACAATTTTGGTTATTTGTATTTTTATGTATAAATGTTAACTAAGAAATCTTTAAAAACTTACAGTCATGGTTCGCATTCGCAATGGAGAGTAGAAGTACACCATTGGTGAGTTCACGACGTGGTTTCGTTACTGGGGTTTGACAGGCCCTTGAAGATTGTTGCACTGTCATTTGTATAGCACCAATTTGTGTAATTCGCACCGTAAGCACGTTGCTACAGACATCTTCTTATTGACACCGACACATTGGTGGTTGCTGATGAAGATTAGCATTTTGTTGACTGGTTGCTTTACCTAATATCTTTAAAGAATTTATTTTATAGTCACAAGTAGGTGAAAAAAATGTTTTATAGACAGGCTCACACGCTGCACCCTTTTTTGGTTTTTACGAGTGTCCACGCTTAATTCGAATCGACGCTATCCTTTTCATTTTGTTGCTTTATTTTGCATGACTCCAACGATATGTCATATTTATTTACATGCGATTTGATATTTATTTGTTTTATTTACTTTTTAAAATGTTGTATTAATGTATTTTATTAAGTCATCTGAATATAAAACCTGATTTTACAAGGTTAGCTCGGGGACCAGTTCTATCTTTTTTCTTATTGTTCTTTATATCTAAATGTGTTATTGGCAAGGTAACATTTTTGACCTTTTCTTATCGCCCTTTTGTCGTTATCGTAAAACAGAATTTAATGACTACCTATTCCGATTCAAACCTATTATTTGACATTGTAGACTTTTACGACTATTCATAATTCTAAATTTAACTCAAAACTCCGATATTGATACATCTAATGATGTATGAATAAATTTGAATATCTAGTTTCTTGTAGACATCTGGCCGAAGCGATAATAACGTCTACATAACGTTTGGGAAAATCCAATTGCTATGGTATTTGTGGAATGCGGATTTTGACACTTATTTCTGGATACAAATGACGATAGTGATAGTAATTACTATATCCTTGTCTAAAATAAACATTTAAACTTGATTTTGTAATAGATACTTTATGTTTTTAAAGTCAAGTTTGGTAAAGAAAGATTATGGACGAAAGGGATGGAAACGCTCTTCACCCAGAGTTCTCAGCCATCGAGAAACCTGGAGAAACCTACCGAGGTGTACCTAACTCTGTGTCATTTATTATGTTTTCTATTTATAGATCGGGTTGGTCCGGTTAAGACGATGGCGGTGATAAGATCCTGACTTGCAAGTTTTCTGAATACTTCAGAGGAGCAACGTTCAGGCGTTTATTGTAGTTGCTAGTTATGAGTCTATGTTTTGTGAGGCTTTAATTCGATATAATGGACTGTTAACAAACGGTAAAAACACAATTTCTATTGCTTTAAATGCAAGATTGCCTTAGTGTCCATTTCACTTTGTTGAAGTACTGATTAAATAAAATGCAAGTTTTTATTTGAACATAAGTTCTCTGAATTCTTAATTGTCTCTTGCATGGAGAATGTTCAAGTTGTTTTGGGAATTTTCTGTTTATATAAAAACTAGACATTTTATTTCATGAAGTGAGATGTCACTAATGTTTGTTTTGAGTCATAAACTTTACCCTTACTAAACAAAGGAAGAGAACCTACACATCTGAGCCATTGTTCAGAAGATTGATAAAATTAATAAAATTGGATGATTACGTAGGCTCGAGTGAAGCAAACTAATTAATTGAGTACTTAGAGTTCTTTTGTTTTAAAGTCCCGTCACATATTGTAAATAATACATTATCGTCCTCCCTGCCATATCTGCTGTCCGTCAGAACATTGTTCATTTACCGGTGTGTTAATATTTGTTATAATATTTATAACAACTAGGGGTCTGTTTATCTAAGTATGTAGTTAGGTGTGTTACGTTTTCAATTAAATAGATAAATAATTATACATATTGTGTTTTATTTTTGAAGTTTGTTAAAAAACGTGCTGCTAAATTCCACTAAAACAAGAATTTAAAATTTTCATTTATTTTGGGTGTGTGAAAAAATTTGTTTCTTGCAAATAACGAAGAATTGACATGAGCATGCTCAAAGCAACGTTTGGTGTCCACTCGAAGGTGTGGTGAAATATACGATGTCCAAAGTCCGCTAATATTTAAATAGGAATACTTCTAAAGCTTCGTCACCGGAGGACAAGTATGTTGCTATGTTTGCCAATATTTGCTTGTTTCACTCATTAATGGGGCAAGTCTCATACTAAGGAGCACCACACACATAATCTACAAATGATGATCATCCATCACACATTACATTTATCACATATTTACATTTTAATACCAGTGCACTAAAAGAAGATTTATCATAATGTTTCTCCATATGAAAATTGTGCGTTGCAATACAATAAAAACACCTATGTGTCTTTAGTGTGTGATTATAGCCTAAGATATTTGATGAGTTTGCTGATACATGTAATAAATAACTTAAAACATTAAAATAATCTTTTACAAATCTGATTTAATTAAAGTAACCAACAAGTTTGTGATAACAATTTTTAGATACATGTCGAGTAACTTGATAGTTCTGTCGTTTTAAGCGAATTTTAGTGAGTTAAGTTAAAAACATTTTCATAAAACTGTTTGTGTCTTTCAATAACCTTAAAACATAGTGTAAGTTTCAAATTTATTTTATGGGTATTATAGTGACGCCAATGTTCGACACAGTAAGCCCAGATATCGACACCAGTTTAGTCGCTAAGAAATAGTATAGAATTAAATTAAAATTTTCTTAGTTGACAGCTAGGAAAAAAGTAGTCGGTATAAAATTTTTGCTAAATATTATATATCAATTGCTGGCCCTTATTTTTAGTGATTGAAGGAAAAAATGACGATTACTGGTTCCTGTTGAAAACTGAGGCCAATTTTCTGCCATTTAAAAAAAATGGTTATGTGCTTACCCTAGGTATACGAATGCATATTATGCATAGCATTGGTAGGCATATACATAACAAAACATACAGAAATCGTGGTTGTACGAAGTTGTAACCAATCGAAGCCTGTCTGCGAGCTTGTTGAGCGACTTATTATAACTGTGTGTTTTGCATTTATTCAAGCATGCCATACAATTAATCATACTTTCCTTGTAAGTAACAGTTATGTTCACCGTTGAGTGGAAATAAATACAACTTGTTAACAAATTAGTTACATTCAACACTAATAGGTACATCTTCAATGATTTATACGTATTGTTACGTATGATTTATTGACTGCTAAATAAACTATATTCATTTCAACAAATATAACAATATTGTCCATTAGGTAAGTAGTCGTCTTTGTTTTAAGTTTAATATTTATATGTATATGTAAACTCGCCATAAGAGTTAGCACCAGTAATCATTTTTTTCTTTAAACATTAGAAATAGGGTGACCAGCAACTGATTTGTGACTTCTGAAGCAGATGGTCTCTATTCAATTGTCGTTGAAATCTTCGCACACGGCGTCGTATCGTAAGCGTATTGTAATACGCGCGCAGGACGAGAGCAATACGAGCGCGTACCGTACATGTTCAAACAAGTCCACACACGAAGCAATGCTGCAGCGAATAAAAGCAAGCGTAAAAAATTAACTGTTATTTCTTTAAAACTTTTTTTTAACTTCTTACGACTTTTAATTTCAATATGACTAAAAAAGTGATTGAATTCGTGATACTGGTTGAAGCGTCCTCTTGTCTATATGTATAATCGTTCATTAAGCGAATAAAAGTAAGTTTACAATAAATATTAATATAAATAAATTCACTCTACACATCTACCGTTGACCAAAGTTACTCTATGCCGTTGACGCCATGATTTCAACTGAGATCTTACAAGACGATATCATCGTCTACTCGACGATTCTATTGTAGAACACTGCTGAGTGCCTAGTGTGTGTGAGTTTTGTTTACTATCCATTTACGTTTACGATAACGAAAATTAGTATGGCATTGAAGCAGCGCCTCCTGGCGGCATAAGAGAAGAGTTAACATTTTGTCATACAAATTCTCGTTTTCGTTAACGTGATCGAATTGCCAATGAAAGTCGCACTTGGCACCCCAGGTCTCGTACGCGTTGCGTCGTAACGATACGCTTACGATACGACTACGCTTACGACTAGAGTGCGCGCCTTAGTAAGCGCCTTAAACTTGTGCCACTAAGGTACATAGTCGTATTTGTTTTCAGTTTAATATTTATATTAATAGTGTAGTTGTTTTATGTATAACGTAATGTAGAAATCTTTCTAGAAAAAAATAAAACACTAAACACTTTACAATAATATGGTATTTTAATAAAAATAAATTGATATAATTTTTAATACAATGTTTAGGTGAATTTAGGGTTTAAAGTTCGTAATTAAAAAATACAAAAATGGGAACAGCTGCACTACCAACTATGCTATCGTGGCTCAATCCAACCCGCCAAAATTAATCAACACTATCTACTCAGACCCGGCATGCCATGGGGTGCAGGTTCGAATCGCGCTCGGGGAAATATTTCAACACTTTGTCTTTTTTCAAATTGTAATTTGTTCGCAACAATATTTGCGTAAAATTATATGTAAATAATCTTAAATAAAACAATCAAATATTTCCCTTTCTATATTTTTACACATACTCATAAGCATGTTACTCCCAAATGATGTAGCCAGAGATGTTTTGCACTAGAATGGACTTAATTGGATTCTCAAGCACCCATTTGTTTGTTTGCATGTTCGAACACCTCCCAACATTTTGCTTGCTACGTTAATTGCCATTCAACGTGCAATGAAGAACTTTGATGTTTAACATAAAATTAAAGAGACAAGTTACATAATCAATAAAAAAAATTTTGGTAGCTAAGTGGCATAGTTATCGGCCCGATATTTGGAGGTCCTGGTTTCGATTCCCAGGACGGGCAAAGTGTGTTTCACCAACCAACCCGCATTTAGCAACCATCAGCATTACCACGCGGTGATAAAGCGAATACCTATCCATTGCAGCGATATCTTGCTTTCAATGATAAATAAATAAATAAATATTATACAACATCGCATAGAAGAGTGAGCAGAAGTTTCCGCAGCAATCACTTCATACACATAATGCAAAAATGCAGCGGCATTTGGGCAAGGTTCTAAGGGTATTTGAGTTGTAAAGTAAAGTAAAGTAAACAGCCTATGACTGTCCCACTGCTGGGCAAACGCCTCCATCATTGAAATCAAGTCATCCCTACAATTGATGGGTAATGGCCACCGAGGCGACTCGTTATTAAAGTTGAGATTCACTGTATTTGAGTTTGACCTAGTGCCATTTCACTCAACCCCAACTTTCCTACAGGAGACCTTTCACAAGAGAAGAGTCTTTCTGTAACGTTTCTAGAACATTCCGTCAGCAAATGGTAAATAATACTTCCTTAACTTTGCAACAAACATCACAATTTGGAGAACTAGGACAGTAGGTAGGTACCTCGTAAGAAAAAAGGCCTTTATTTAAGTTATCTCGCGCGTTGATATAATTACACCTTTTAGACAATCTGAATATACACTTGCAATTTGTATTTTTACACGATGTGACCATGAAATTGCACTAGACGAAAATATGTCAATTAGCATGTAAAGTCAATGCAATCATGTCATTTAATGACTGGATACCGGAAGGTAATTAGCACCGGACATGCGGTTGCGAGTATTGGTTTTTTGACTTTAACAACGACAAAATGAGGGCAATATCTTGTTGTTTGTTTGCAATGGTTCAGCAAAACAGAGGCAAGTTTTTAGCCTCGCTTACGGCCGACGCTTCTGTGACAGGTCGATGACCTTATAGGCTGTGTTGTCAGGCGGGTAAGTTTGTTGTTTTCGACTATTTATTCGAAATGTATGTTTTGTATTGTATTGGAAAGCTTTATATGAGGATAGGTAGTTGGTTTGTCTACATTGTGATTTGATTCATCCTAATGCTCTTTCACGATTGGGAAAAATATTTAATATGGCTTTGCGAAACCACTTATTAAGGATCTACTCGCGTTGATTTTACGTATAATTTTTATTTTATGTATATCCTGACGTTTCGAACCCTTTGTAGAGTCCGTGGTCACAAGGAGACTGAGGTGTTGGTCGTCTCATAATTAATTAGTAACTTGCATATCTTCATTTTATTTTTATTATGCGTGTTTTCTTTTACGCAGAAGGATAAACATTAATTATTAATGTATAAAATAAACGCGAATAAATCCGTAAAAGTGATTTCATTCATATAACTAATTTCAGCATTTTATTGAACAAGCTAATGATAATTTTTCTGAGTGGTAGAGCCACGCTGCGTTGCAGCACGAAATGGGCCGGCTCACCCGGCGTAATACCACCCTCTCACAGAATATCGGCGTGAAACAATGGCACTCGTTGCTGTTATGTTTCGTAAGGTGAGTGAAAGTACCGGAGGCCCATCTCTCACCCCTCCCCACTCCCAATTCCTACTCCCTCCTCAAGATCCAACTCCTTCCTCAAGGGCGGCAACGCATCTGCGATTACTTTGGTTTTGCGGGTGTCCATGGGCGGCGGTGATTACTTTTCATCAGGTGACCCGCCTGCTCGTAAAAAAAAATATATCATCAAGCGAAATATA
Organism: Eudonia mercurella; assembly: GCA_963082485.1. NCBI lineage: Eukaryota > Metazoa > Arthropoda > Insecta > Lepidoptera > Crambidae > Eudonia > Eudonia mercurella. The sequence goes on along the minus strand of OY720023.1, from coordinate 7,972,935 downwards.
CACAGAGGACTTCTTGGCGGGAAAGTGAAGAGTCATGTCTGCGGTTTTGTTTTGTTTTATTTTCTAAAATTTGTGTTATGTCGAATATTAATGTGAAATAATGGTGGATTATTAACCGTTAAGTGTTCGTGAGTGTGCATGAGTGTTGGCAAATGAAACAAAATAGTGCAACGTCACTTTTCAAATTCTCTCAAGAAGTCCGTCCGAGGGGTTGGGGGGTCATCATTTCTCACATCTCATTTCTATTATCATTCATCATCATCATACAATAAAGAAATATTGTTTATTTATGTATTACTTGTAAAAAAAAATTACACTTTTTCATTGGCTAAATGCTTGTGCAAAGACATAAATACACAGACTTAGTAGGGATGCTAAGAAAAAAAGTTCTAGCACCAGCTAGCTACCTATATTACATAATTAAAAACGTATTTCCAGTTTCTTAATCTTCAAATATAAAAAATGTATCATCAAATAAATAAAAAAATAAGATTTATTTGCTCTTTTTGAACGTGGAAGAGCAAAGTTGAGTTGTGTTTACAATTACGTAATTTACAAATGAGTGAACCAGTTTCTCCTATTCCCCTTCGCTAATATGGTTTCTGCCAATAATAACTTACAAGGTCTAATGATTAGGCCTTTGCAAATTTGCTTTTAAGGGAAATTATCATATTAGTCGAGCGATCAAAGAGCGTCTTCGTACTTTGTGATGTAATGACGAGGAATTCTTTTGAAAGATGTCTCTAGTAATTAGTATTAATAGATTTTATTTCTGTTTTGTTGCTTTTTGTACGCTACGAGTATTTTATAGATACAAATAAGCTTTAGTAGTATATATTATTGTCATGTAATTTGTCAGCTATGCTCACAATTTCTTTAGTTTACGCAAACACCGAGTTCGATTGTAAAATATCTTGGTCTGTATCTGGATTCTACACTCAGCTGGCATTCACAGGTTGCTCATGTTAGTAAAAAGGTTACCTGGACTTGGCGCTCATTTAATCGCCTGAGGAATTGTTTGCCGTTCAAGACGAAGGTAATGACGAAGGTAATAAATTATGGTGACGCGTGCTATTATGATCTCAACGCCGCCCTGCTTGATAAGCTTGACAGATTGCTTAACAATAGTATCAGATTCATTTGAAAAATATGACCACATCTCACAATATTGGTCCGAGCTGAAATGCTTACCCAATCGTCAGCGAAAAAGTTCACGAGCTCTAACTACCCTGTTTTCGATTCTTAATTCTCCTTCCTATCTTGAATTTTCAATTCCGTTGCTCTTCCCACAGTAAGAATCTCCGATCTCCAATAAATCTTCTTCTTCTCTGTCCTTCCCATACTTCCGGATTTGTACATTCTTCCTTTTATATCCAGTCCATTCTCCTGTGGAACGCGCTGCCTCTTGAAATAAGGATGGCTACAAGTCGCGATGTCTTTCAAAATAAATAAAATAAAAAATTAAAAACACGACTGCTATGACAAAAAAGGCAAAAAAAAGAACTAAAAGGCAAAAAACAAGATGTCATGTATTTATTTATCTATATTTATAAAAGTGAAATGTCACTCATTCACTCACTGACTATATATAAAAAATCAAAACTGCTTAATAATAAAACTGAAATTTGCATGGCATGCACCTTATAAATAAGAAAATATTCCGCAAAGCGGTCCCCGGACTGCGATGAAAATTTCAGTTTAGTTTTAGTTAATTAGTTCTTTTTTTTGGCTTTTTTGTCATGGCAGTCGTGTTTTTTAATTTTTTAATTATTTATTTTTATTTTGTACCTTTTAGTGATAAGTTTAATTTTAATAAAATATGTAATGCTAGGTAATTTAATTTGTAAGCATTCTTACACAAGAAGTAACAAAAATTTACCTCTACAGATATCATGCTAAACATTAAGTTCTAGTAAACTTCAATAATGACGAATTTTCATTATACAAAATTTCACCCCCTATTTTATCCACATAGGGGTTGAATTCCAAAATGTTTACTAGCCTATGTTAGTCGGAACGATGCAAGGATTGTTACCATATCTCATATATCTAAATCGGTTCAGGCGTTTAAAAGTTAGGGTGGAATAAAGAAACATCACATACATACATACATGAACCATGAAAACATAACACTCCTTTTTTTCGGCAGTCGTGTAAAAAGAAAGTCCGCATGCTTTTTCTTAATGAATCCTTGGCAGAATCATCTCAGTAACGACCGATTTTCAAATTATTTATAGATTATTTATTTATGTAGGTATATTTATATACTTTTTAAAGTATTCTATGTACTTATTTGTAATTTATAGAATATGTATGTATGTATTATAAGTTTGAATCTTTTTGTTACACTGTTTTCCACTTTTGTTGTCTCTCAAAATTTGCACCTCCAATGACCACCCTATGTTGGCTGGTAGAAAATGCCTCATGCATTAAGTCTGCCATGTAATATTTTGTTGCAAAAGTTTAAAATAAATAAATAAATAAACACAAACCGTTACAATAAAAAACTTTATATGGATCTACTCGCGTTTTTTACATCCTATACCTGATGCCTGAAGTTTCGTAACCCTTGCAGGGTCTCTGGGCTTATATTATTATTACTTATATTATTGTTATGTGCAAAAATTATAGTTAAGTATTTTGTCTTTAAACATTTTTGTGTAAAAAAAATAATGTTACTCACTTCATGATTTGTTAGAAAATTATAAGTATTATTAAAATAAGCACTTTATTCCATTTAATAAAAAAAAACAAAAGAAACCACTTAATCAAGACAAAAAATAAAAAACCTATAAATAAAAAATGTCCTCCAGCTGTGGGCTCATGGGAACGGTCCCAAGAATGCTGGCAACATTACCTCTTTGGATAGCCAAGCTAATACGTTGGCAGAGGTAGTTACCAGTCTTCTTGTCACCGGAGGCTTCAACAAGGCGAGCACTCAACTCTTTAACAAGCTGCTTGGCTTCCGGCCCTCATGGACCCAATGTCTCCACCGCAAACGGAACAAATATTTGGGACCCAAAAATTCAAATTCAAATTCAAAAGATTTATTCGGCGTAGAAGGCTTACGTATTTGTGCCGTTTGCGATTTTCAGCACTTACCACAGCAGCCCCCACATGAAGTGAGGTGGCGCGTACATGCGAGGGAGCCACGGTGTCAGCAAAGGTTGCATCGGATAAAAAAAAAAATAGTGTGAAAAAATTTAATGCCTACCCGACCCAGCCAGGAATCGAACCTGAGTCTTCCGCAATCCAGGCACTTACCAATTATGCTACCGATTTTATTTTCACTGTATTTTATAAATATTTAATTCAGCTTCAGTGCAGCAATTAAAAAACACTTAAACATAAAAAGTAAAAGGAGTATTATTATGAGTATCCATCACTTGTTTTTATCTTAATGAGATATACAGACTATCTAATATGTAAAATCAGTTTTCGTCGTTTTACAATATAAGGGAACAACTATTATACGTACCTATGTATACGAAAAGGCACTCTAAACTCTCCAGTCCTTAATGTAATTACACCTTTGGTAGAATAAAGCCTATTAATAGAATTATGTGACATGAAAGTACCAAGCATACCTTAGAAAGTAAGTATTATATCAGTTGCTTTTGATCTACTGCGGAATTCCGTTCCCAACTTAAGTTGTGAGTTCACTAACTATGCTCATCAACAATTTCATGTTTGTAATAACGTCTAATGAATATTGAACACCTGAAGCTAGTCGGCCTATTATTATAATGCGTAACTACACACTACTAATAAATCTGTTAGTCGAACCGTATGTTCATGGATGAAACTGGTAGAACTGAAATAGCTTCATGTTTACTTACGCATGAACCAGATCCTAAAATACAGAAGCCGGATTAGGCGTACAATTTTGCCGGACTTTATTCCCTAACAGCTAGACTTCCTGTAAAGCTTAAATAAACTTTCACAGTAAAAAAAAACATAATCATTTGGCATTTACTTAATATAGTGTTTCACCAGCTCGCTCGTATGCTTACACGCACAAAAAGCCTAAAAGGCTGGACTCGTAAATAATTGGTCGGATATGGTCTTAAGCCGGACAACTGACAGCCTTATACGCAAGTTGCTTTGAACCCTATAGACCAAGATCCCAGGGCCGCCAGACCTTACTCATTTTCTCAAAGACCAAATGTGTTGAATTCAGTAGAGTTATTATGTACTTGAGTGTATGCATATCTGCTTGCTTGGGTCGATGACCAATCTACAGAAACAAGGTGCTTAAGGTAAGCAAAAACGTGTCACTTTCTTATAGTCTCAGAGCATGTATGTTTTAGAGAATATTGTTACTGCCGGAATACTGCCCCGTGGGCGATAACTTGCCCCTACGCTAATTAGCTTTTCTTCCGCCATTTAATTCGCGTGGAAAAGTAACATACGTGCTCGTAAACTTTAATCAATTGTTGTGGCGTCAAAAAGGACTAACAGACTCAGTTACTATTTTGTGATATAGGTTAGAATTGAGTTACAGGTATTTAAAAATTAATTTGATGCCAATCTCAACGTGATTATCATTAAACTACCATTGACTGTTGCATGTGACAAGTCCAAGTGGGAACGCACCAATCGATGTACTATCGAGCTTCTCTCCCGTAGCTCTCTCTATCTACCTGTAAACGGAAACTTTAGCAGGAAAAGAGAGACGCTGTTGCAGTGACAGCGTTATGGAAACTAGAGCAGCCTATGAACGACCCATTAGCAATTATTAGTGGTTAAAACGGCTATAGCGCTATAGGCATTAACGATTATCGTCCTATTATAGCAAACAGGATCAACGATGCGGCGGGTAATTAGCGTGCGTTTATGAGAGTCTGCTAAATATAAATATCTTTAACAGACTTCCGAAATGATATAGTGTTTTCAAATTAATTTCGATGCGTTCTTTATACCTCCAGATAGTAAATAGGGGTACGATTTGTTATAAATGTTTCAGTTCGAAGTTTGCCGGTCACACTAAACAGCTTTAGTAGTACGTCTGCAGTTTTGCTAGAAAAACAAAGTGTTCCAATTACAAACCTTTGAAAATATACAGTTGAGCGTCTAGACTTTTTAAAGACTATGCGAGACATATAGTGTAGTATTCCGAAATTTCTCAATTCATTTTCAACGTTTTCGTTTTGTTTCTTCCGTATTCAATTACTCATGTAACGTAGGCGTAGAAAAACAGTTTTAGATAGAACGCCTTAGACATGTTTTGACAAGGGTCATGTTTGACAATGTCACGTTCAGACGAATTTGCGTGCGGAAGCTAGTATAGGAGCATTGTGAGGTGGGGCGGGCGTTTATCTTCCGTACGCACCGGTGACATATTGTGTGCCGCATGTGTCCGGATAGTCGACCTATAAAAGTCACTGGCAGGACCTCCGCGGACAGTTGATTTGAGACAGTGGACGAGGTGTGTTAGGCGATTACCTTATTAAACAGGTACGTTTTGTTTTAAAGTATAAAAAATATTAAATTATTAAAAATAAATTAAAAAAAAATTTTGTTTTAAAGTATAAAAAATATTAAATTATTAAAAACAAAATAAAAAAATTACCAAAGGATACAAAGGATTTCTGTTCATAAAAGACTTCGCATAACGAAACCTACTTATGCGGTTAAATATCTAGGGGTAAATGTATTAGCAAACAAAAGTTCGATTTACGTGATGTGTCATATATCGTGGGAATTAAGTAGACATTTAAAAAAGGGTTCGCAACGTTTGCCGAACGAATGTTTTATGATTTTCACGTTACATAGTAACAGCAGCGTATTCATGATAATCAGTGGATTCACATGCAAATAACTCGTCCAACTTGAATTGGTAGATGTTACGTAAAATCACGTTTTATTACTAACTTTATTCACATTTTTGCATGCCATATTTTCTTTCTGAAGTTTATTTGATTCTTGCTTGCACACGAACATTTAACGATTAATATTATAATTTAAAGTAAATAAAATTCCATGTAGTTTTATTTGTGACTGGATTTACTGTCTATGTATATCTTTCTAATTTCTCTTGAAGGCTTATACAAATCAAATTAAAAACTCATGAGATGTTTTAAGTCAAAAAGCGTACAGTATGCTTTGATAGAATGTCAAAAATTTTGAATTTCCTACCCTCATTTGTTTCTCAAAGTAAATTTTCCCTCCAGCCGCAGACATGAAAGTGAGCATCGTCTTAGTTGGTTTGTTGGCGGCGTGTGCGCTGACCCTGGCGGCCGAGCACGGTCCCCTGCTGACCGCGCTACGAGTGCAGCCTGACACCACCGAGCTTGTCGCCGTCCAGCCAGGACAGGAGAGGCCCAAGAGGCATCTGCTGCTCGGTACGTAAAGTTGAACTCTTACCAGTTGGAATAAGACTGTTTGTTGGGTGCGTGCGCTATCCCTGGCGGCCGAGCACTGTCCCCTGATGACCGCGCTGCGAGCTCAGCCAGAATCCACAGAGCTGTTCACCGTTCAGCCAGGACAGGAGAGACAAAGAGGCATCTGCTGCTCATTACATAAAGTTAGGCTCTATCTACTTGTGATAGGAATGTCTATTGGGTGTGAGCACGCTGTCTTTGGCGGCCGAGAACGGTTCTCTGCAGACCGCACGACGAGCCCAGCCTGACACCATGGATCTGGTCACCGTCTAGCCAGGACACGAGAGGCCCAAGAGGCATCTGCTTCTCGTTACGTAAAGTTGAACTCTATCCACTTAAGATAAGATCGTTTATTGGCGTAGTGTATCCGAATAAGAAGAGGTCTATGAGTTATCTGCTGCTACAAAAGGACCAACGTCAGAGTATAAAAAATGTGATGATTGTGCAGTTTAAAGTATTATGTGTTTTTCCAATGGAAAAAGTAATTTTAAACTACAAATAATGCAAATTGATTCATCACAGTGACTGTCTATTTGTATCAATAATTGCTTAGGCTTTAATGCGTGATTTGGCTATTTTGTAGAGTTCACTGTAGTGTGTTCGCGGTGACGTAAGAGATGTTAACAAGGACGGTAATTCGTAACGTAAATGACTATTAAGGGTTACCTTTCGTAGCGATCTTGTCTGTGATTACATTTATGATGAAATATAGTATAACGATTCAGTGTAATATTTTAGATTAACTCAAAATAGAGAATAAGGTTCTCAATTCGGATAATTTATTTATATATTACTAGCTGACCCGGCGGACTTCGTACCGCATTTTTTTTATTTTTTTATTTTTTTAATTCCTATGTTATTCAGCGCTAATGTATCTGATGGTGAAAGAATTTTTTAAATCGGTCCGGTAGTTTTTGAGTTTATTCGTTGCAAACATACATACATACAAAAATACAAAGGTTTCTTCTTGATATCTTCGAGGTTAATGAACCGATTAAATATATTGTTTTAAGAGTAAATTTTCGAATACGTAGGTCCTTTCTGAGAAACATTAAGATTAATTAGGGTTTTCTTAATTTGATGAATAAAATTTAAACTAACTGAAATAAAAGAAGAAACTTAATTGATTCGATGAATAAATCAGAACTGAATTATAGTGACAGTTGGTTGGATCATTTAATACGTTTAGGTGCCCTGGGGCTAACTTTCTAGGTCTCCCGAGACTCCGGGCCAATGAGTTATATAACCGCTGGGACCAGACACGTGACGGTCGGTGGCCGCATAGAAACAGCGATAGTACGTAAATAAATATTTGATCACAATTTGTATGAATATCCTATAACTATGGCTTATATTACACATTATAGATCCCAAAACTAAGATGTGTCATTCATTGTAATAATTTCAAGTAGAACTTGAATATTTTACATGAGTCTATTTATTATGTTATTCAGCCCTTGACATACAATATTTTACTGATAATATTCTCTCTACATTTCTATCTTTTTGGCTAACACCTAAAATATATCTTATCCCTGGGTCACTTATTTAATGTCAATCTCCTATTGACAGTAGCTTATTTAATTATTAACAGTATAGTAAAATAAAGGGAAAACTTGAAAGCAGTTCCAGATTTTTAAGTAGCTGCTCTGCTATTAATGGTATCCTGTCTGACTAGATCACAGACCTATATTTGATCTGTGGACTAGATCATACATTTGAAAGTCGAATAACAATATCAAGAGCTGTTGTCAATGTAACAATGAATCCAAAAGTAGCCCCCGGTTTATATAGTAAACGAGTATAATAATGTAAAAAAAACTAAAAGAAAGTGATTTTTCGTTACTTTTAATCAGCATACCCACTTTGAAAGAAAGAAAGAAAAATTCTTATTATTGGAATCATATAACAAAACACACAATTAAACAGCCTATATACCTGATGTTTTATTAATTACAGTTATTTCTAAAGAAATGGAGCAAGACACACGCATTGTACTAAAACAAAAGCTGACTGTGCAATTAATATTAGTTATCAATATTAGAGACGAAGCAAGTTTCTGATTTAATATTAATAGCATATGAAATGATGTTTGAATATTCAAGTATGCATATAACATTTACGGAACTGGTTATGGTTATGCGGACTAAAACCTGTATCTTAACAGACAATTTACAATTAATGTGAAATGGAATATCATAACAGTGAACCATTTAAAACCCTTTATTTCGACTTTAATTAATGCGATGGGTGAGTGTTTTCTTTGTAATTTTCATCAGTAAATAGGCATAGCTTAAAAACAAACAAAGATTATATTTCGACTTATTGTTCCAACCTTTTCTGTGCTCCAGTGAAAACCACCGGCCTCCCTCTCAGAATACCCGGATTAGATTCCCATGTGCCATGTGGGGACATATTAATGTGCTCGGTGTGGTTGGTATGGTAGGGTTTTTTAAAGTCCGGCTAGCTAGCTCCTAATGTATTTTCAAAGATTGTCGCCATAACATCAATGTTGTAGCATTAGCCGGTTCGCAAATTATATAAGGCACTTATCACAATTCAACCATTATTATGTTTTAGGGACTGTGTACCTGTTTTGTTCCGACCGTTAATAATAAGATAGTCAGTTCCCATGAGGATTCCAGGTGAATTAAGCTTTATTCTTGACCATATCGTCATTTACTACCTATTAGGTGAGATGAAGGTCAAGCGGTTTCCCCGTTTGTGTAAAAACCTAGACAACCTACTCAAAGATGGCATTTATATAGAGGTGTCAATATTTCGGAGAGCTGAAATTCAATCGCTTTGTCAGAGCACACACAACCTAGGAGCTCTTAAAGTAGTATTACTGCAGTTGTGAAAACGAGACAAGTGTATAGACGCTACTCCACGCTTCTCGTTACACAACGGCAGCAACACTGCTAGAAAACTTTAAGGCTTATGGTAAGGCCCCAGGATTTGCAGGACTTTTCATCAGTTCAATGGATTTAACTCAAGTTTTTTTTTATAGGAGCTGGTGCGTTGGGTGCTGGAGCACTCGGCCTCGGCGTGCTCGGCGTGGGAGCACTCGGCGCTGGACTTATTGGCGCCAAAGTTCTCGGCGCCGGCGTCATTGGTGGAGCCCTCGCTGCTAAGGCCTTCAGCGGCAGGAGCTACGGCGGAGGCTACGGTGGAGGCTACGGCGGAGGCTACGGCGGCGGCCATTACGGCGGCGGAGGCTACTACAGCAGCGGCGGCTATGGCGGCAGCTACGGAGGTTACGGAAGCAGTTACGGCAGAAGTTATGGTGGTTACGGCGGTGGTTACAGGTGAGGACGATATTCTTTTGTCTTTTGTTTTGTTACTAAACCAGCAAATGAACAGGCTCGGCTGTTGGTAAGCGGCTACCGTAGCCTATGGACGCTCGTAGAACCAAGAATAACCCACGCGCGTTTCGTCTTTTTTCTTTTAACTGGAGAAAACGTCTTTCGCGCAAGCCCAAAAGCTTCAGTTATTACACCTCTATGCCCTGTAATTTTACTGGATCTTATTACCACAATTCATTATTGTAAAGTAATGCGGTCGCCATTAAGTCGGATCATGTCATCAACTATATTTTGGAGGGCAAGGCGATTCGTAAACCTAGATATGAGTCTCTATCTGAGCTTTATATTCACGTTTATAATAGATTTTATACCTATTTATTTACTAAGTAATTCCATGAGACTGCTGAAGTATTCATTCACTTTTAATGTTTTATAGAGCTCTCTTTTAACGTAAGTGTTTCATCTTTTCAGCAGCTACCCTACTTACTACGTCGAGAGCTGGTGAATGAAGTGCAAATGATTAATTTTTAAGGAGAACTTGTTAATAATTTATGAACATTGTTATGTATTATGTGAAGATGTGTGTCGTTTCATACGACTGATGTGTAGATATGTTGTGTAACAAAATAAAAATAATAAAAACATAAAGAACAACATGCTTTTCAATTTCGATGTATGTAGTGTATGTAGTGTATACTAAATAACACGTGATTTCGTTCAAAATAAGCCTGTATACCATCTCTATACTTTCAAATAGGGGTCGGTAATCACAAGCTATGTATTGAAAATTCCGAAACACTGTTTATCTGACCTGGGGACCGAGGGCCAGGACATGTTTTCAAGAAAAACTCCAACTCCATGACCAACTCCATTAAACTCCATGGCCTCCCCAAAAGCTGAAAACTTCCTATATCTCCCAAATGGGTTGATATGTCACATTGAAAAATACTGATATAGGTATTTTGAATTTTGGATTTGGCGCGCTATTGCCGCGGTCTTGCATCGGCCTGGCTATAGTTCAGCATAGTATTAACGCTGGCAGAGCCGAGGACGCTGGCGTCGAAACAGCATTAACGGAGATGGATGACCCCAGCCCACGCCATCGCCTCTTTAATCTCGCGTACAAAAGAGATATACGACTGTGCTCCGATTCGATGGTAGCGGGCATTCCTATTTTATGAAACGCTTCGCTGCAACCAAGGTGCCGAAAGGATTAATATAGATAGAACGCCTTTTGTCTGCGATGGAAACGATGATCAAACTATTTTCTATCGGGGATCAAAATAAGAACAGCAACTGTAATCTTGCTTGGCGCACGTATGTATTGTCGTAGTAACTATTATGTAATCTGTGGTATTGTTTTCAAATAAATACATACAAATAATTCATAACCAAGACCGTGAGTTTTACGTGGCTCAGACTAGTGCAGGATCGAGGCGAGTGGCATAAGCAAAGAGAGGCCTATGCTCAGCAGTAGGTAAGAGGGGCTGATGATGATGAAGATGATGAAGTACATACAAACGTTTTAGATGCGTGCGTAAGAGATATCTACAGAAAATGGTCCGTTCCAATCCGAACTCTTCCCCAAAAAATATCTACTAAACTGATAACCGTAGTAGTGTAGAACTTAGAGGAAGTTTATTCACTATACGATCTCGTTTACGATAAAGATAACTTGTATGGCAGAGTCGTAACTCATCCGTTTGCCATGAGGTAGGCGCTGCGCTGCTTCAATGCCATACAAATACTAGTTATCGTTAACGTGATCGGATGGTAAATAAAATTCTTACTAGGCACCCTGAGAAATGTCCAAGGGTCAATAGGTAAAGCCTTTCGTGATTTCGACCCAAAGACCTTTGTTCTTATGCCTCTAAACCTAGTAATTTGTCTGGACCCTTTAAGCCCAGACAACAACAATGCGAGACATTCAGTTTACGGCATAAAAAGATAAAAAGGTCATAGTCAACCAGCCGGTTTGAATACGGCAAGCCTTCTCTACGGCTAATCAGGTTAACCAAGCTAATTAGTGTTATGTCTATAATAATCAACTTGAAACGTAATGAGATTTGATGTTTATGCCTGTCGTTAGTTGTAGGTGATTGTAGCGTCATCGTCAGTAACATGTAGTCATTGCCTGTATGCAAATACCTTAATCTAACATACATTTTTATTTATTTATTTTCTTAAAACATATATTATTAACTTACATGCATGCATATAAGTATGCATGCTTATACAATCTAATAACTTTAGACAAGTTTATTAGTTTAATTAGACAAATAGTAAATATCGTCTAGTAATTTTTATTAAATTTTTGTGAGTATTTAATATAATTTATAATTATTTTAATTTTAATCTTAAGTGCTTTCTCGTGGTGTTAGCGTTCGCGCTACCGTAGAAAAGACGGTATCCCACCCCCGTTGGCCAGAAGCCCTCTTTGAGAACGGTGTTAGCATATAAACGTCCTACTCTGAGCTCAACCCTTTATTTTCAATATCCGACATGGCAAGTGTCTCCACACCATCAGATGTTAAATGGAAATGAAGTCCAGACACGAAGACAGCTGGTGCGTAATAAAACGGACGCGGCATCAGTTCACTCACCCTGCCAGCCCACAATGTGCCACTTCACACTTCGTTTGAAGGACCATAGGACCTACCCCAAATACAGACGGTAAATTTCAACAACTACCATTTTGCAACAACAATCGGGAACAACAACGACTTAAGGAGCTCGAGTATTTATTTGACCACTCTTCCGGTGACCCGTCATTGCGAAAGTTCTGTATTTTGTACTTACTTTACTGTCCTGGCGCTGTAGCCCCAACTGAGCTTCGGCCTCTGAGACTAGATTGTCCTTTATATTTTGTGTTTTTATTTGTTATGGAAAGTGTCTTTTTATGATAGGGCATTTTCCAATATTTTTGACTCTGTAAGGGAGAAAAGAGCTTGACACTTGCTGAGTTTCTTGCCGGTTCTTCTCAGTACAAGGTCTCCCGCCCAGAGTAGACTTACGAACCGATGGCATAATGACGTTCATAAGAGCTATTTGTAGAGCTATTGGGAGAGAGGGCGCTAGTTGCCTAGTAAACAACTGCTCCGCGAATAATTTTGCTTTAAAAATATTAATTTCTACTTAATTGCCAATATAATGAGTTCAAAGTTAAAGTCCAATTTAGATTCTTAAGTGCAAGTGTTATTAGCGTGCAGTTCACTGTAAATGCGAGATAATAGTGAAGTGCATTAGTGCAAGCTATACAAGAAAAAATTATAAAAATACCACCGTTACTGCTGATCTGATTAGCTTAATAACAACTAATAGATGCTCCGACAGCCAATACATAAGCTCAAGCCTCCACTGATCAAGGTAATTTAAATTACATTACAATAATAACCTCAATAGAAGTGCAAATCATTACTTACCTACCTGTCACAAACAAAACCGCTGACGGAAAGTGACACACTAACGCCATCTTTTGACATAGATCACAACTAAAACAATCTAATCGATTGATTAAGCTTTCGCTTCTACACGCAAGATGGCAGTATGCGTACGCTGTCGAAAAAAAATTACTGATAGGAGATACTTGAAATGCTCGATATGTTACGAGTTTTATGACTTGGATTGCGCAAACGTAGCAGAAAAACGGTTTTATAACATCATGACAACTGAACACAAACAGTCGTGGAAATGCGATTTATGTCGACCAAACAAACTTAAGTCAAACAACAGTAAGACACCTATTAGACTGAACCACAATATTGCTCCCCAGCATCCAGAACGAGATCTAGATCACGATTTACTTTGTCAGACCCAGACCTCAATAAATGATCCTAACATTACTTTGAGGAAAAGGGCCTCTGGTAACTCCAACAATAGCTCATTAGACACTACAGAAACACCTGAAGGAAATACATTAATTTTCGAAACCTCTAAAACTCAAGCTAACATTGATATAGTCACCAGTAACGAGAATGATGAAGAACAAATATCTTTACAAAAAATTATGTCTATATTACAACAAAACAATAAGGACGTAATATTGGCAATTCAAACTACTTTCCGCACTGAAATAGAAAATGCCATAACTGAGATTAGAGCCGACTTCAAAGAAACCTTCCAAAAAATATTTACAGAGCAAACACACTTCAAACAAGAATTAACTGTAGTGAACTGTAAAATATCGTCACTAGAACAAATATGCTCCACACTTCAAGCAGAGAACGACAAGTTGCAAAAAGACATACATTGCATGCAAACACAATTAAACGTAAACCAACCCATAAACAAAATAAAAAATGATAGCAGCGATAAAATCATGGTTCTTCACGGGTTCGTGGAGAACTACTGGGAATCAGAAGAAGAAGTCATTGATAGAGTTATAAACATATTCTACGACCTACTTAACATAGACATATCATCATACATAGAAGAAACAACATTTATAGGAAAGAGAAACAACAAACGACCCCTTAAAATTGAGTTTAATAGTAAAAGAGTTAAAAAATACATTACAGAAAACTCTTGGTACTTAAAAGAGACGGGGTTAAGTGTAACTGAGTACTTAAGCCCCCTAGCCTTACAAGAAAGAAGGAAATTAAATCAAGCTCTATATACAGCAAGGAAAAATGGACACCATGCAATTATAAGAAATAATAAATTAATAATTAATGGAAAGGAAGCAATAACCTCAAAACCAAATGAAGTCACTCCCTCCCATTCGCAGTTACCACTGACTCCATGCTCTCCTTCCACGCTAGTCACTAATATTAAAAATAACCCTAATAACCCAAAAGAATACCAAAAAGATCAAGGCTTATCAAAAAGAAATTTGACAACAAGCTCTTCCTTTCGTAACTGATTTAAAAATTTTGTTCCAAAATATGCAAAGTATATGTAATAAAATCCACCTTTTGGAAGCTCTAATTGAGGATAAATGTGACTTGCATGTATTGTGTGTTTCGGAGTCTTGGTTAAGTGAGTATAAAAAACACGTATTACAAATCGAAGGCTATACCCTATGCTCATGCTTCTGTCGTGAAGAGCATGAAGGTGGCGGTGTATGCATAATAGTAAAAAACTCACTAGAATGTTTTGAACGGTTGGATATATCTTTTATGTCAGTAGAAATGATCTTTGAGGTATGTGCAATTGAAATACCGCAACTTAACATGTTAATTATAAATGTATACTGGCCTAATAGCAAACGAGAGATCGAAGTATTTTATACATGTATGGATCGTCTATTAAAACTCATTTTTCTGAAAGATAGCTCAAAAAATATAATCATAGGAGGTGATTATAATACTGACTTTCTAACAAATAATAAGGAAAAAAACAGGCTCCTAAATTTGATGTTATCGTACAACTTTCATCAAAAAGTAAAAGAACCCACTAGAATTACAACTACTACTTCAACTTGCATAGACCTACTATTCATTAATTTTAAATTCAAACATAATATGGAAATAACTGTCCATGAATATGGTTTGTCAGATCACAGAGGTGTATTGTTTTCAGCACCCCTCCTAATAAATAATCTAAAAGAATTCTCTACCTATAAAAGATTGTTCAATGACTCCAATATAAATAAATTTAAAATCGAACTCTCAACTGTCGATTGGGATAAAAAACTTAACTCTAACAGAAATATAAACGATAACTATAATATATTTAGTGATACTTTACAAAAGGCTTTAAATAAATGTATACCAAAAAAACTTATAAAAATAAAATTAAAACCAAAGAATAAATACCTAACAGTAGGATTAAAAACTTCATGCCGTAATAAAAGATTCCTAAAATCATTATTATCTACAACAAAAAATAAATTTTTGAAAATTTATTTTAAAAACTATTGTAAAATACTTAAAAAAGCTGTAAATAAATCTAAGAAATTAAATAACAAATTAAAGTTTGAAAACTCCCAAAACAAAACTAAATCAATGTGGCAAATTATAAATAACGAAACAAACAAAAACCCTAGGAAATATAAAAATATACTACTTAAAACAAAAGAAAAAAAAAATATTAGTGACCCGAAAGAAGTGGCTAATGCCTTTAATAACTTTTTTGCATCAATTGGAAATTCACCTTTAACCCCTACTAATACATTAGAAACTTCTGCCATAAGCAACGTCGAAAATACATTTTTCCTTAGTCCTGTAGAGCCTAAAGAAATTAATATTATATTAAATCACCTTAAAAACAAAGTATCGTTTGGCATTGACGAAATCCCACCTATTTTAATTAAAAGATGCGCCAACTTATTAACCCATCCTTACACATTACTGATCAACCAATCTTTCTCAGAGGGTAGGGTCCCGGACGCCCTAAAAATATCTAAAATTAAGCCAGTCCATAAAAAGGGCGAAACAGCTGACATCAATAATTACAGGCCAATTGCATTGCTTCCAACGTCATCAAAAATATTAGAAACTGTAATGATAGGTCGATTATATTCATTCTACGAAAAATTTAACATCTTACATGAACATCAAATGGGTTTTCGGAAAAACCGCTCCACCTCGTTGGCAATATACAAATATATGCAAAAGGTTTTAGACGAAATAAATAATAAAAAAGTTGCAGTAGGCCTCTTGCTTGATATGAGCAAAGCCTATGACCGAGTTAATTTTAAAATCTTATTGGATAAACTATATCAAACAGGAGTCCGAGGAATAACCCACGATTGGTTCAAATCCTATCTCAGTAACCGCTGCCAATATGTGGAGATCGAAAACATAAACTTTGAGACAGGTAAAATATCATACTGTAGATCCGATAGAGTCGCTGTAACCGGCTCTATCCCACAAGGTAGCGTCCTAGGATGTCTGCTGTTCCTTGTTTATGTAAATAATCTGCCTGACATAATGGACGACTATAGTGTACTTTTCGCAGATGACATATCCGTTTTACTGCCCTGTTCAAATATTAAAGAACTAGAATCTAAGCTAAACCTATCATTAAATAACATTATGCTTTGGCTCGAATCACATAATTTACAACTTAACTTAAATAAAACAAAACTCATCCAATTTAAACCATATCAAAAAACTGGATTGCAGATATCATACTATTATAAGAATACAAAACTGGAAACCGTCAACTCTGCTAAGTTATTAGGAGTACATCTGGACACTCATTTAAACTGGAAACCGCATATACAGAGTATATTAAGCAAAATGTCATCATTTATTTATGCTCTACAGCGCCTCAAACGGGTAACTGATTTCAAAACAGCTCTCACTGCATACTATGCTTACGCATATTCAGTAATGTCCTACGGCATAATTCTCTGGGGAAATTCATGCGATATTGACAAAGTTTTTATATTACAAAAAAAATGTATACGAATACTAACTAACATAGACCAGTTAGAATCATGTAAAGCTTACTTCATTAAATATAGAATCCTAACAATTACATCTATCTACATTCTTGAGTCAAGCAAATTTGTTAAAAAACATCCGAAACTATATTCCCCAATAAAAAATATTAGAAGAAATGATAGATACTTAAACAAACTTAAAATACCATTCTCCAAATTAAAATTAGTCTCGTCTAGCCCCCCCACAATGTTGATCAAAATATACAACCACCTTCCCAATTACATAAAAAACGCAGATAGTCCTAAGTATTTTGTCAAATTATTAAAAAGCTTTCTTTTGGAAAAATGTTACTATAACCTGTCAGATTTTCTTAATGATTCCTATAATAATTTATAAAGAATTCAGAAATAAATATAATTACAAAAACAATATTTCGATATCTCTATTAATTATAAATATTAAATTTTCGTAGATTTTAATGATAACTATAGTAGATTGTATTGTACTGTACAGCTATTGTTTTTATTGTATTGCATGCTGGCCAAACTAGCGTTATATATATTATATTATTACCTAGATTTTTAAAATAGTTAGCCCTCTTATTTGCTGTGCCCTAGCAGGGCGTCACATGTATACCTTTGCTTATGTTTTAACACCTTGTGTAATGTAATGTGATATGCAATGAATAAATAAATAAATAAATAAAAAAAATAAATAAGTAGCCTAAACTGAATAAATAATAAATTTTCAAATATTTTTTATAAAATCCCGGAATGTCAGAAGGGTGCGGGTTCAAATCCTGCTCGTGGAAATTTTTTCAACATTTGTGTTTTTGAATAAATAATTTTGAATTTAGTTTACGCCACTGGTCCCGCTTCTGAACCGCTTCCTACCAGTTATCTACATGAAGCTTTTCTAGATCCTCCAGACCTTCGTCCCTGCATCGGTAACGCGGGTGCGCGACTGGTCTACGCCCGACTGGCTGCCCAACATATGCGTTAAGTTCTCTACTTGCAAGATTACAATCCAACGCGCGAGCCGCTACATATTTGGAGACTCGTTTCTTTGTCACACCTCTTAAAAGTTGGAACAGTCTACCAGCACACGTTTTTCGTCTTCTCTAAGGTATGGGTCCTTCAATCGAGACGTAAAAAGGCACCTTGTGGACCGCAGAGTGAGTGACTGATGCTGCGTTGTTTTCACGCTGAGCCTGTTGTCTATGCATTTTCTTAACACCAGGTGGTGTGGAGACATTTGCCGCGCCAAATATAATAAAAAATCGAGCTCTTTCTTAGATAACAAGAAAGTACTGTAAAGTAAAGTAAATAGCCTATAACTGTTCCACTGCTGGGCAAAGGCCTCCAGAATTGAAACCAATTCATCACTACAGATGGGTAAGATGGCTTAAACACCACGCTTGCCAAATGCGGGTTGGTGATCTTTGCCCGACCTGGGAATTGAACACGGTACCTTCTGGTATAGGGCCAAGCGCTTTGCCACTAGGCCAACAGGGCGTACAAGAAAGAAATGAATAAATCGTTACAATGTTTTCTACGTTCCTTAATACAGCATAGTAACGTAATAAAGTCAGATGGATACTCCCCCACGTGATTAATGGCTCCCGTTATTCAAGAGCAGGCATGCTGACAAAACACTCCATGTCGAAATTTGAAATAAACATTGTCAACAAACAATAAATTGTCACGGCGAAATTGTAAATGACGAACACTCGATGCGGCATTGTCTGGACCGCGGCGAGCGGCCGACATTGTTTCGATAAGACCCTAAAGTAAACTTAGTATAAATTGGAGCTCGCAAAAGCAGTTGTATCAGTTCGCAGCAGATCTGCGCGAGGAAACAATGACGAAGATTAATCATTCGCCAATAATGACGGCACAATCTTATCTGGCACCAGCCATCGGATAAATCTATCCGAGCTTCTACAGCGCGCGGCGTCATCGCCGATATTCTACTGATTGTATATCTCATTCAGCTCTGTATGTATTGTTGTCGGGCTTTTGTCTCGACTTTGTATTTATACAATCATTTTGTTTGGATTATAACGAGTATAGATGCGAAACGTTGATTGGCAAAAGCTGAAAGCGTTTTTAGATGCCTTTGGAAATTTATTTGGTTCCTTCTGCGATTTTGGGGCTTTTGTACCTCAGGCTTGTTTACTTATCTTTTGAAAACAAATATTAACAAGGTTTATTATTTGTTGTATTTACTTTTTTTTTTCTTTTGTTGATGGCTTCTCGCGATTATCACATTTAGCCAGTGTCAAAGTAATTTTTCTTACAAGTAATACTTATATAAATAAACAATATTTCTTTCCTGTATGATGATGATGAATGATAATAGAAATGAGAAGTGAGAAATGATATACCCCCAACCCCTCGAGTATGTCAGTAAAGATGTGGTTCTTTACTATAAATAAGTCCTCGGGCGGACTTCTTGAAAGAATTTGAAAAGTGACGTTGCACTGTTTTGTTTTATTTGCCAAACCTCATGCACACTCACGAACAATTAACGGTTAATAATCCACCATTATTTCACATTAATATTCGACATAACACAAATTTTAGAAAATAAAACAAAACCGCAGACATGACTCTTCACTTTTCCGCCAAGAAGTCCATTGTATTTACTTGAAGGTTAAACAGATATGGGTTTTTTTTAAAGACAGTACACATACCAATTAAGTAGGTAAGTACTTGGTTGGCATTACCACTGCATTTACAGCAGAACGATGCAATATACCACATTTTTGAGCTAAAAAGTTGTTATTCAGGAAGAAGGTAGTAAACCGCGATCGGCCGAACTTTTCAAATAAAACCAATGAGACCCCTTGTTTACGCTCTTTGTTGCTTCGTCCGCCCTTTTCTTTGTTCAAATCCAACTTTGTACTGTTCTTATAGTAATTTGTGGTCATTTGTTCCAACTATTTTCTTTATTGGATCTGCTAAGTTTTGTTACATTTCGGATTGGGAGGCCGCTTTTAGACTTTAATGAAATGATTTATTCGAACCCCTGAATTAATTTTATTTTTAGATTATTACAACACCCGTTATATATAATACATAAAAATAAATATTGTTAAATGCCTAACATGGGTTAAGAATAGGGCCAGTATCATACAGTTAAGCTTAGGTAAGTCATCATCAATATCATCATCATCAGCTCATTTTATGTCCCCACTGCTGGGGCACGAGCCTTCCCTACGGATGGATAGGGAGAACGGGCCACAAACCACCACGCGGGCCCAGTTGGTGGTTATTAACGACTGTAAATGCAGCCGGGACCAACGGCTTTACGTGCCTTCCGAAGCACGGAGGAGATCGAGATGATAAGTTTTTGGTCACCCATCCGATGACCGGCCTTTGCGAAAGTTGCTTAACCTCAGCACTCGCAGACCGGGCGCGTTAACCACTGCGCCATCGAGCTCCTATTCGCAAACTATTCGCTTATCAGTTACTTGTCTGTCTGTAGTAAGCCAACAGATTAAATGCTTACTTCTATGAATAGGCTTTATTGATAAAGCGTACATACGCGAATCACAGCAGCATTTATCGCTCAGATGAGCTCTTTGAAGCTTCATTGGCAATGCGCGCTTTGCTGAATATTCAAACTAATGGGCAAGTCATTAACATGCTCCTGCCGTACTACTAACAGCAATTCCACTAGGCCGGGATTTGTATTTTTGTTGCCAACGGTATTTTGCACAAGGTTCTAAACATGGTAGGTAAGCCTTTCGATATTTTAGTACTTAATATCTTTATATTATATTATATTATCACCCATTACTTCCACACTGCAGGGCAAAGGCCTTCAAATCCAAATACTCATGGTTATACAATACTCAGAAATCATGCTTGGCGCTCATTAGTCATCTATACTAATATTGTAAAGAGGAAAGCTTTTGTATGTATGTTTGGAACGAATAAACTCAAAAACACTGGACTGATTTAAAAAATTCTTTCACCATTAGAATGCTACATTAGCGCTGAGTAACATAGGCTATGTTAAAAAAGAAGAAAAAATAAATGCGGTACGAAGTCCGGGTCAGCTAGTTTTTAAAATAAAGTGAATTTATATAAAAACTTCTTTAAAAAATCTAGTTGTCATTTTTCTCGAATGTGATAGATAAATAATGTTACTTTACATAATAAAGTAACGTATTTGTAGGTCAAAAGTATTAAAAGATTTTGATAACTCTTAATAAGAACAACCTTTTTTAAACCTGGTTTTTAAAAGATACTGAAATTGTAAGTCCACTTAAACGCCCTCATGCTGCCTATATAGCAAGTAAACTGTTTTGAACGGAATATTTGTCGCACCAACCGACTATTTACATGAGAATAATAAACCTAATGAAGATTGGTAGCTAGGCGAAGCTGAAAGGAATACTTACTATAACTTTTGTAATAAAAATAGCCGCAGTTGAATGAATGATATGCTATCGATATAAAAATATCGCTGTATTTCAATATCTATAAAAGGTTTCACTTTGACTTTGAGATGTCTAAAATACAATTAAAAAATGGACCTAAGCATTTTTCAGCTTCAACTTTTTTATTGTAAGTCACCTTTGAAAAGAATTTACAGAAAATCAAATTATAGTTCGTGGCGAAAAATAACCTTATTTAAATCTAATTAGCGTCAAAATTCAGCCCTCAAAATTTAATACTACATTGTGGATTCATTAGATATGGATAAATTATACTTTTTTAAAACGAAACTATTTTAACGAATCTTCTCTCGTTTAGTTTGCATAACAGTTTATTATCCTGGGTGCCTATATAGAGTGAGTTTTGTTTACTATCCGTATTCATTCGATTATGTTTAGGAAAACGAAAATTAGTATGGCATTGAAGCAGCGCCTCCTGGCGACATACGAGAGGAGTTAAAATTTTGCCATACAAATTCTCGTTTTCGTTAACGTGATCAAATGTCGAATGAAATTCGCACTTGGCACCCTGACGTTTCGAACTCTTTGCAGGGTCTTCAGGAATTTCGTTCATATTCTTTTTTAAATTTACATCGCAACAAGTTCGTAATTTCTGAACACTTTAGTACCGTGTCATAATAATATTATTAGATATTGTCTAGCGCCTGTTTGATTAACTTTTGAAAATTTTACCAAACATGGTTTTTTTTAGCCAAATTTGTTATGCTTATTAAGGGAGGACTTAGCTTCGAGCGGGGACGGGAACGCGCGCGCAGTTCGGGGTCTAGGTTAGGCCTAGACACGTGCCGTAGACTGCGCCGGTGAGATCTTGATACCGGGTGGATCCGCCGCAGGAAACTGCTTCCGGAATGTAGGTATGTAGGATTGTAGGGTGAGTGCAGGTAGTCGTCGCTGCCTGGTAGAAGGACCCTGGAACACACCAAATAAAAGGTATGAACAGTATACTAGCTGTTGATCGCGGCTTTGCTCACGTGGGCTACACGACTTGTGTTTATTCGTGATGAAATTATGATGATGATGATGATGATTAAACATATTTTCATTTTTAGTCAATATTTAAATAAGAATTAATAAAAATGTCTATCACAAAACAACGTAATAAAGATCACTCTGTATAAGTAATTTTGGTCCGTTTTGAAACATCCTGTACAAATTGTCATTCCCTACTTATGGATCATTTTTCAAAAATCCTGAAACACTTCATAATTCTAACCAGGTCAAATACCGAAATTTAAGGAATGACAGATTTCCATACAAACTTTCCACCCTTATTTCAACACAACACACGTTATTCTTTATTTTTGTTGAAGAATCTATAGATCGATTAAATTATTTCTCTTTATATTTATTACTTTAAAAATAACGATTTCCCCAAAAAACACTTCTTCCTTTTTTTACTCTTTTAAAGTAAAATAAACAAAATTCCTGAAACACCTCATTCCTTACTTCTTTTCAAGAAGCCAAATACCAATGTTCATGTATTTTACTTCAAAACTGACGGAGTTTCATACAAACTTACACCCTCTATTTGACCCCCTTAGGGTGTGATTTCCGCAAAACCCTTTCTTAGTGGCTGGTTACGTCACTCAAATAACCCACAGTCCAAATTTCATCTAATTAGTTTCAGCGGTTTAGGCTCGGCGATGATGAATCAGTCAGGACAAGTCATTAATGTATATAGATATATTATATATATATATATATAGAGGCCTTTGCAGTGGGACACGAAATAGGCTTATAAAAATGACTCGCTTTATTAAGCACACTCAGCTTTTTCGAAGCTGCTAGTAGAAGTTGCTACAATTAATTGTATCAATTGTAGGTTCAAACCTGGTTCACTCTTAGAGCATTAACTAAATAATGATAACACAAAAAGATATTTAACATTTAGTTTCTAAAATCAAATGGGAGAAATTTTGTAATGAAATCACATTAATGAATTAACTAACAATTCAAATAGCTATCGAAAA
This sequence comes from Eudonia mercurella, assembly GCA_963082485.1. Taxonomy (NCBI): domain Eukaryota; kingdom Metazoa; phylum Arthropoda; class Insecta; order Lepidoptera; family Crambidae; genus Eudonia; species Eudonia mercurella. The sequence continues at coordinate 7,949,478 of OY720023.1, read as the reverse complement.
CTCCTAAGGAAATATACATTTTATTAGAAATGTTTATTTATTTTACTATGAATGTAGCTGTGCCATAGTAACGGTTATTAGGACAAATGAAATTCTACTACAATCTCAAACATTGTAGGGCACAAATAGTTACTTGAAATAGTAAAACACAAAAATCTTGGACTTACAAAGCTATGGCAAAAATCAAGACACTTACCAAGTTTGGGGTTATATGAGTATAGCACAGCAGTTAAAAGTAGATAAACGACGTTACGCAATCTCTTCAGATGAGACAGACAGGAGCGGTGATGGATAAAAGAGAACGCGTGCACCACGCTGGCGCGGCTAACCTTATATATCCGAATCGTTTTCGAACAATGTTAGGCCTTAAGCCTAAATAGTTAAACACTAACCATCGATTAAATGAGTGTTGTGACTTACGATATCAATCGTTAAAAGGTTGACAAAATAGTCTATGGCTTCACTCAAACCATAACATAACATCCATTTACCTTATTTAATGTAGAAAAAACCAGTGATAATTACTATTTACTTCTTTTTTAAAAATATTCATCATCATCATCATCATCATCATTATCAGCTCATTTTATGTCCCCATTACTGGGGCTCGAGCCTTCCCTATGGATGAATAGGAAGAACGGGCCATAAACCACCACGCGGGCCCAGTGCAGATTGGTGGTTGTTAACGACTGATATTGCAGCCAGGACCAACGGTTTTAAGTGCCTTCCGAAGCACGGAGGAGCACGAGATGATAAATTTTTGGTGACCTATCCAATGACCGGCCTTTGCGAAAGTTGCTTAACCTTAGCGCTCGCAGACCGGGCGCGTTAACCACTGCGTCATCGAGCTCCCCCATAAGATTATTCATTTAGATTGAATAGGCGAAAGTGTTCAAGAGCGTTAGCTGATTGCCTCAAATGGCATTTCCACCTTCACCAGGCTTTTTTGGGGGCGGCGAGAAACTTAAAGAGTTCCTCAAGCTGTGTGAAACGAATCACCTTCGCAGGATTTCTAGAGGGAACGGCATCACGCATTAGTGCGTGTCCCAACGAGATTCTCCGAAGGGTTCGGGTCGGATCGGGCAAGCATGGTGGTAAAAATAATAATTTTAAAACTAAGGAAAAATCATTTATTGTAGGTAGAGTCCATAATATCTTAGTGGCACCAGAGTTCGATACCAGTTTTCGTCGACAAAACTAATATAGAATTTCATTGATTTTTGGTCACCCATCCGATGACTGACTTTTGCAAAGTTGCTTAACTTTAGCAATCGTAGACATATAGGGTATCGGTGTTGGTGTGCATGTTCGCTTGCATCCATTGTTTCCTCCGCATGTGCATACTTTTTGCGGGCGGATAAACTGGATAAACGAGTGAGTTAGCGGAATTAACACTACATATTATTTTAATTACATTTTTTTGTACCATGGATTTCCGCAAAGTAACGCCTGATTCCATTAGTAATCGTAGACATTTTTCAACAACATTTGCTTTATCAACCTTTGTGACAGCCAGGTGGTCTGTATCCAATTGTTTCTAAAGTCAAAAATTAGTTGTTGATCCCTATTTTTATTTTTAATGATTAAGTAGTAAGTACGCACTTGAGATTGTGTGGCGCCGCTCACAGCAATCTAATCAATCATTGTTGAACGAAATATTACCTGTCACTATTGCGTTATGTGACATAAGTAGGTTTATATAACATTCCTATTTAAAAGAAACTGTTTAAATTTTATAAAGGTTTATATATATAATATATATTTTATAATTGCTCTTTTAATAAAAGGCATGAAAGGAGGAAAGTCGCCTGGCCACGACAGCCTGAGCATTGAACACTTTTAGAACGCTGGCTCACACTTACCCAGACTTTTAGCGTTGTTGTTTACCTTGTGTGTCAGACACTCTTATTTGCCCGGGGAGTTGATGAGACCGGTTGTGGTTCCAATAAATTATAAAGAATAAAACTGGAGACGTCTCGGACATGTCTAACTATCGGCCGATCTCCTTGGCAACCACGGTGGCTAAGGTGTTTGACGGTGTGCTTGAGCGACAGCTATATAAGTATGTAAAGTTGGACGATGCACAATTTGGCTTCAGATCTAATCTATCTACCGAAAGTGCGATACTGACGCTGAAGCACACCACAGGCTACTATACCGCGAGGAACACTCCTGTTTATGCTGCTTTTCTTGACCTCTCAAAGGCCTTTGACCTCGTAAGATACGAGGTAATGTGGACGAAGTTGCAGGAGACTGGTCTGCCAATCAAATCAGACCAACCAAGTTAAATGGTCGAACGTACTGTCGGATGAGTAGGGGTTGGAGTGCGGGGTGAGGCAGGGGGGGTTAACCTCACCCACGCTGTTCAATCTATATATGAATGAGCTGATTGACGGGCTTAGGAGCAGCCGTATTGGCTGCTCTAATGACGGAGTCTGTGTTAATAGCATTAGTTACGCTGACGATATGGTTCTCCTGAGCCCATCAATCAGGGCTCTAAGGCGCCTGTTATCAATGTGTGAGGCCTACGCTTTAACTCATGGTCTCAGGTATAATGTGGTTAAAAGTGAGCTACTAATATTTAAAGCAGGCTCTAAGAAACCAAAGGTTCCACCTGTGATGCTGGGCGGTGTGGCACTCAAACGCGTAACTGAGTTTAAGTACCTCGGCCATGTGGTTACCGAGGACTTAAAAGATGACCCTGACATAGAGAGGGCACGGAGGGCGTTGGCTGTCCGCTGCAACATGCTGGCTCGTAGGTTCGCGCGTTGTACTGCAGAGGTTAAAATCACCTTATTTCAGGCCTACTGCCAGTCTCTGTACACGTGCGCCCTGTGGGTTAGATATACGCAGCGGGCATACAACGCTCTCCGTGTGCAGTATAATAATGCATTTAGGATCTTGTTGGGGCTCCCACGCTACTGCAGTGCCTCAGGTATGCTCGCATGGACGACTTCCACACAATAATGCGCAGAAGAATCGCGTCACTGATGCACAGGGTTCGTGGGAGCGCCAACAGCATTCTGAATGTGATTGGTCATAAACCTGAGTGTGCCATTCAGAAGCATTCGGTGTATGTGCATGCACATGTACCTAGTGCTTCGGAAGGGCGTCTCAGGTATATGAATTAATAAAACATTTAATTCTTGGTTTCGTTTAATACTAACATAGTTTTTTTAAGTTTCATTGTTACTAACATACATAATATGGATCAATGGTCTGAAATAAAAGATTATTATTATTATTATTATATTATTATATTTTATACATTTTGCCTTTGGAACTTTAAAGCGTATGAGTACTTAAGGGCAAAATGTCGAACATTGGTGCCACTAACTACCCTAAGTATTAAAATAAAATAATAATAATAAAACATTTAATCGGCTTTTCAACACAACAGTATTTCGCTTATACCACAGCGAGTGCTCTGAAGAACTCTTTGACCTCATCCCACCTTCTCCCTTCCTCCAAAGGAGTACACGTGCTGCTCTCCGGAGTCACCGCTTCACTGTCTCAAATATTACATCGCGCACTAAGAAATTTGGTGACCCGTTTTTTTGTCGCACCTCCAAAACATGGAATAGTTTGCCAGCACACGTTTTCCCTCCTTCCTATGATATGGGGTCCTTCAAACGAGGCGTGAAGAGGCAACTTGTGGGCCGGCAAAGTGAGGATAACTGATGCTGCGTTGTTTTCACGCTGCACTTTTTTTTTTGCACGCTTTCGTCGCATCTGGAATCCATATTCTCTTAACATCAGGTGAATTGGAGTAATTAGCCGTGCTACGTATAAAAAAAAAAACGGACATAAAAAAAACCACATAAAATTTAAAAATAAACTTAAAACGAAAAATAATAAAGAGTTAATATTTCACAATATAACAACAACAAAAATAAACAAATCTCTCTATGTTAATGATAGAACAATAAATTCAACCTTTTCAGCCTTCAGTTGTGCTGGTGACCTTTCCGTGTTCCGCGGCATGCCTTTATTTATTAGTGAGCACGCAAAGAAGCCTTTATTTTGTGATTGATTGTGCATTCACAAAGAGTGTGGAGTCCGTCGAGTCCATTTTGAGCATGCTATGTATGTATTTATGCGACCCATTTTGCTAATGGTACTGCGGCAAATAATTTATCTTTAAACGATTTTGTGTACACAATTTCTACATCCGCATTAGAAAGGATACACAAACTTATTCATATATAAATGAGCTGATTGGAATAGCATTTATTTATACATGCCAAGAGTCTTATCTATTTTAAATGAAGTTCTTAGCAATCAATTAAGTATATGAAGTCTATTTGTTGCACAAATACCAAATTTTTTTTTATGGGACACATCCAAGTTGATCCTTACAAAAGATGGTTTTCTATATTACTTTACCTTGTGTTATTTTTGGTAAAGGTTTTCAGATGAGATAAATGCATATTTTATACCTATTCCATACAAAATTAGGAATCCTAAAGCTTCATGCTGTAGTTTTTAGTTTCTTACTTTTCTTCCTCTCTCTTTTTTTTTACTAAGCTGTGCTGTGCCCGACAGGGTCCTTAATCGATCCCATTGCAAAAAACCTACAATCTTATTGTGTAAACATTATGGAATGCAATAAGTATTGAGTTTTAAGTATCGAGTTCTATGGATATTTAGCTTCATAAAGTAAAATAAATTTTAAAATGTAAAATGTAACAACTAAGTATGTCATTCATTACACTTAACAAAAGGAATTTTAATTGATCTATAAACGTTTTCCTCATCAAAGTCAAGTCAAAATAGTCGACCATCGTGCTTTAAAAATAAAAGCTTTATTATTTAAAAGCTGCTAAATAAAATACGTATTTCGGCCGGGTCGTGTCACTCTGAGCCCAACTGCTATGGACAGGCTATAAATATCGTCAGCCTGCCGCGTCTACCGACTCACCCAAAAAGGATAAGCTCGCTGTAGAGACCAATGAAACTTAATTCAAATGATACGTGAACTTGCTTTTTAAAATACCTTTGATTCTTCTTCCTATGACATGGGGCCCTTCAAACGTGGCGTGAACAGGTACCTTGCGGGCCAGCAGTTTGAAGGTGACCGATGCTGCGAAGTTTTCACTCTGTGCACCAGTTGTCTTCGCGTCTGGACGCCATTTCCATATAACATCAGATCAGATGAAGTGAAGTCATTTGCCAAGCAAGGTATAAAATAAACTACCCACTATCATAACTTCCACTCATCTACTACACTTGCCACACTTATTATAGATATTTTTTTGTGTTAAGTTAGTTAAATGATTCTGCTCTGTCTCATGTTAAGAAGAAGAGTCCAGATGCGAGGACAGCTATTAGATCAGGTTTCTGCCTCACTAGCGGTCCTCACCTTGCCGCCCCAAAGTTGTTTCCAAGTTAATCTATATACATATAATGACTTGACCTAACCGATTCATCATCGCCGAGCCGAAACCGCTGGAGCTAATTAGATGAAATTTGGACGGTAGGTTAATTGAGTGACGTAACCAGCAACTAGGAAGAATTTAGATTTAGTAGAAAGGATTTTACGGAAATCATACCCTAAAGGTGTCAAATGGGGGTGAAAGTTTGTATGAAAGTCCGTCAGTTTTTAAATAAAATATCATGAAAATTGGTATTTGGCTTTTTGAAAAGAAATAAAGAATGACGTGTTTCAGGGATTTCGTTATTTTCCTTAGAGGAGTAAAAAAGGGAAGATGGTTTTTTTGGGTAAATTTTTTTTTTTAAAAAGTATTATCTATCATCATCATCATCATCATCGGCCTATCTTAGTCCACTGCTGGACATAGGCCTATCTATAAAAATGAATAATTAAATCGATCTATAGATTATTCGATAAAAATAAAGAATGCCGTGTTTTTGCATTTTTCGAATAATAAAGGTGGAAAGTTTGTATGGAAATCTGTCATTCCTTAAATTTCGGTATTTGGCCTGGTTAGAAATTATGAAGTGTTTCAGGATTTTTGGAAAATGATCCCTAAAGAGGGGATGACAAAAGGGTCCAAAATTACTAATACAGAGTGATCTTTATTACGTTGTTTTGTGTTAGAAACTTTTTACTAATTCTAGCTCGCATGGATGGGCTTTTTAATGATAAAAATAATTTTTTTTATGTTGAAATGTCGTGACATGTTTATTTGTCTAACTCTTATTACTTATTCCCTTATGATATTTACCTTTAATAAGTTTGGCTTTTATTACGTATAAACACAAGTCGTGAAGCCCACGTGAGCAAAGCCGCGAACAAAAGCTACTCTTCTATACATTAATACGTGAAGCAAAAACTTTGTACCCCTTTTTACGAAAATTGCGCGGACGGAGGAGTATGAAATTTCGCACACTTATAGTTTATATAGAGAAGGAATGCAGAATGCTAATATTTTTTAAAAATTATGCATTAAAAATACATTAAATTAAATAAACATTGTTTTATACATTTTCAACGACCAAATTTGTTTACTTTGTTGTCATGGAAACTGTCAAAGCGGCACGAAGTCTGCCGCCGGCGCCGGATCAGCTAGTTCTAAGTAAATAAGTGAACCCAGTTGTTATGAGAACCTAATGCATGCCTCTATATTATACCTAAGCTATAGGTACATGTATATCCATAGCACCTGCTGTAATGAAAATATTTATATAACCCTTTATGAGAAGTATATAATAATAAATAAAAGTCAACAGTATCACGTAAAAGGTTAACGATAAATAATTATTAAACAACAAAAATAAAATCTATGTACCTAATTATAGGTACTTTCTAACGTTATAAAAATAGAACAATACACGGCCTTTGATCAAACAAGGAAAAGCTTTAATTTTTTTACTTCTTTTCTAGCAATAGCGACTGGAGTGCTCTGGTTATCATAGAACAATGGAATTCTATTGTGCCTGGACCTGAAAGCGCCTGTTTATCTAATAAGTCTTCGTATTTGTGGTGTGCAGCACCTGTAAAGAAATAATATTATTGCAGTAGTTGATTAACTCTTATGAAGCTTATGGAAAGATGTTTACCACCTCTGTGACCAGGTCTCTAAGACCTTGAACATCGGTTCCTTGACTATAGGCAGTCTTAGAACAAGCCTAAGCTTGGCATCGAATCCGTCTATAGCACCAAGACTGCCTATAGCACCATCTTAACTAGTCTGTCGCTTATTTGTAGCTGGGGTGTTCCGACTGCAAGATATAAGATATCCATTTACTCAGTATTTGAGGATTTCGGGTTAAGTGTGCTTCCACTTAGCGTTTACTATTTCACAACTGAGAAGTTGTAAAATAATAAATAAAAATATTACCGACATGGTCCGAGTGAATTGGCAAACGCGCTTCTCTCATACAAAGAGTACATTAGTAGAAACATACATATCTCTATATAATCGGAACGTTATGAACATACTGAAGGGCCATTATTGAGTGCCATCACATCAATCACTCGGATGCATTAGCGGGAGATATTTTGTTTATCGCACAAAGGATCGACACCACAGACAAAAGAACGTCACGATGCAGACGCGGCCCCCAGCACAATGGTATCGTATCGGCGGGCGGCGGCGGGCGGGGCGGCGCGAGGAGACGCCACTCGGACTGATGGTATGGTCTGTGGCAATTAAACAAAAGAATAAAGGCTACGTACTCACCCAGTTCATACAATTTCGCGCTTCTTTTATGTAGACTACAAATTCTTTGATGTTATGTCGTCTGTACAAACTTTGCACTGACTAAATAGGATGAAATAATTTCTCTTCACTCAGACTTTGCTTTGTACTACAAAGTCCGAGTGCTAATTTGTAACTAGCAGACCAATAGAGTATTATGATTATCATATTAATTTGTGTTTTTACGAATTTTGCACTCAATTTGTTGCCAGTACAAACCTAGGTATGTATAGGTACTGACTCCAAAACATTAAAGAACACTGTCACTCAGACTTTGCTTTGTACTACAAAGTTCGCGTGCTAATTTATTTATTATGATTTTTGACATATAAAATTAGAGGCACCAGTTTTCGACATTTTAATAGACAATAATAATACACTCTTTAGTTTTCGTCGCCAAAAAGTAATGTAAAGTTTCATTGAAATTTTACTAAAAATGAAAATGAAATGAAATGAAAATACACTTTATTGTACACCATACAAAAGACATAAAGAGGACAATACAAGAGAAGTACAAATGGCGGATGCTAGACTAGATGATTGATAGGAAACAGGTGGTCTGTATTCTATTATTGCTAAAGTAAAAAAAAAAAGTAGCTGCCCCTTTTTTTGATGATTAAAGGGACAAACGAACATGCACGAATGATAATGGTAATGACTTTCGTAAAACACCGCTTATTCTAAAAAGTTTGCAAGGAGAAACTTCTAGCAAAGGTATATACTGCGTATATGGACTTTAAGAGCAGGTATATAGGCAGTAAGAAACGGATAGGCCTTTAGGGTGCGATAGCACGGCCCCGCAAACGAGCAGGGCAAAAGTTTCCACTTTTCTCTCCCTCATAAGGGGGGTATATAGCTAACAAGCTCCGGGCAGCCGACCGGTAAACCGTAGGTGATTCCCAAAAAGTGGATAATACAACTTTATTGAAGTAACATGAAAGCTATAAATGGATATTGAGAGTTCGGGCATTGTAATTAAACAGTTCTTGTTACCTGCTGCTAATGTTAAATATTATTCTCAATAACAGGATTGTAATTAAAATTTCATTTTCATGTTCGGATAATTGGCTATTTGATATGATTGGCATTTGATTATGTGAAATTTCTCTTTAATTTAATTTCTGTTTAATATCTAAAAGACTAAGTTAGAGTCTTTTTTAAGGATCTTTATATAGACTTAATATGTTTTATATAAAAATGGCATTACGCTTTGAACAACACCAAATGACAACAATAAATGCGAAGTGTCATTAACGATTTTCAGTAACGGTTAATTAAGATAGTAACTATGCTTCTTAAAAAACACTTTATTGTTAATAAGTATTAGTTATCCTTTCTCTGTATTATTATGATTTAAAAGTGGCAGTAATCAGAAAGGCCGTGCATCAAAATGTATTACTTATATAAAACTTCACGCATTAACTCCGTTCAGACATCATTCTAAACTAAAATTCTTACATAGCTATAAGTTTTATTTACTAACAATAATTGTTTATATTATGTATGTATGTTAGTTTGTAAGGTATATATCTATGGGCCTGTTTGTAAAAACTGTGATGCCTGAAAATAAATAAATTTATTATTATCTCCTTTATTTATTTTCTTTCTTAGAACTAGATTTTTATAATATTTTAATATAAAAACAATAAAACATTATAAAAACCTAACCTATCCATTATTATAATACTAAAGTTTTTTTTACACAAAAGATAAATGTTTCTTATTAAAATATTTGCTTTTAAATAAAAAAAGAAAAAGGAACTTTTCTTAGTAGCTGCTTGTTTTTGTGCGATAATATACTTTCAAAGGGAAACTTTAATTGTTTTACACGGGGTCTCTAAATCGTGTAATTATGTTGCTAATGCTTTTTAATTAATATAATTAGAAAAGTTTTTAAAAATAGGAAGTGAAATAATTAACGGAAACAATTAAACTTGTAATTTGTCAAACAATTATAAAACTATCTGTAAAGCTATCGTTGAGAATAAAAGGACTGTGTTGATGATATACAAAAACGATTACTTATTCAGAGGGAACGAATTCAAACATATTTTTCAAACGAACTAACTAATTATACGATAATTATACGAAATAGTGTCAATTGATGTGACAAACTTTAACTTTAGAGCTGTTTTACATTTTGGTGTCCCATACAAACTTCGAAGCTCTATTTCCGGTTAAATGGCTCTTTTCTTAAAAAAGTCTATTTGCAACTCTTGAGGGACTGTCCAGCTGTCGTGCACTCGTAGTGGTTTATACATATAAGCTTTTTTATAAACTCTAATAATTACTTAACAGGGGAAAAAAATTATCTGTTAAATAATAATTAAACTTTGTTATTGTTCAACCATTATCTTTTTTCAGGTTCAGTGTCTACTCAATTGTTTGCATTACTTTATCAGTGGAAACTTTGTGAGCTTATGTACAAATCTAATACTTTATATTTAGCTGTTTGTTTCCCTTAAACCAAAAAAATGTTGCAAAGGTGGCTCGCGTACCACCGTATTACCGTATCGGACACGTCGCAGCTAGCTCATTAAAGTGGTACTATCGGCGCAGGGTACAGTTTGGCAGGTCGGCCGACCTCGATGGCTGACTCGGCGGTAAAAGTTGGCAGTTTGGCACATCAATATGCACGGCTGGCGCGCCGCCAAGCTAGGATACGCCAATTGAATATTTTGGCCACCCCAGGTCTACACATCCGTGATACTAAACTTGTGATAAGTTTAATGGGCTGCTCTTAATAGTGCGTTCATTCGCGCGTGTCTAGTGTGCTCCTTTCGGCTGAGACTTTTTTATTGTCAAAGTACGATGCTATTTGAATGATTGCCTGACAAGTCTTCGTCCGCAATTTCTTATATTGACGAACATTACAAAGTAAAACAAGGAAAAGAAAAACTTGCTAATACAATTGTGTGAAATGATGATGAACATAAAATATTAATATTAAGTCTATTCTTAATACACTGCTGACTGGTATAATTGCATAGCCTATCATCATCATCATCTCAGCCAAAAGACGTCCACTGCTGGGCAAAGGCCTCCCCTAAAGATCTTCCATGAAATGTTAGAAACAAAAGTAGTAGTGTAAAATAGTGATCACACTATTTTACACTTTGTCAAACCAACTAAATAATGTAACAGGCACTAGTAAGCTTCTAGTAAAGCTTTTCGAAAAGCTTTACTGGCTTTTCGAAAAGGTTAATGTAAAACAAGTTGGTATTGTTTTTAACGTTACGTTAACCTTTTCGGATCGGACGGCTAAAGATGTCTAACTATATAACTTTTTGCTCAACTGAAATTTCAATTGAGAAGCACTGTTTGAAATCCAATTTATTGATGCTAATTTATCATGGATCCAAAAACCGTGATAATATATAGCTGACATAACTTTTACTTTTTACTTTTTATTTTTAAGTGCTATTTGCAGCACTGAAGCTGAATTAAATATTTATAAAATACAGTAAAAAAATATTGCTTACACTTGCGAAATGTCAGTAATAGGACATAGAACAGGTGCGACTTCTTTTTACGAATGCCGCTGTCCGCATTGTGCGCGCTATCTGCCAGCGAGCACAACGCCGTAACTGCATCGGATACCAGTTCACACCAAACGGTGCCGGTGGTCGTTGGAAAACATTCGCAAATTGAACTAGTTTGTATGCGAGTCATGTTTTTCATAAACATTTTTGAAATGGACGGCTAGTGATGTGTGTATATGACCTTTTGTGCTTAATTTGACTTTAACTGAAATTTCTGAAAGTAATCTTATTTTTCCAATCATAATCTCTTAACTGTCTCTATGATCTACTGGTTTAGACTATCGGTCTCAGATGGTGACGTACATAGGTAAGTACTGTCTTTGGTGGCAGGACTTGTTTTAAGACCGTTTGGTTAGCTACCGCCACCATGTTACTGCTGCGTTTTTTTCTTAAGTGGGTTTTGACGATGGCCATATTACGACAACAATCAGTACCAACGGCTTAGGCCGTTTACACTTATGGCAGAACATATTTTTTTGATCTCCTTTCTCCTACTGACCGGCGTGCAAAAGTTGCATAACTTGAGATCGCAACCCGAATGCGCAAATGCCACGAAGCCTCAAATTCAAATTCAAATTGATTTATTGCATAGTACAACCAAAGCTGATATTCGTCTCAGGCGTGTATTCCTAACAAACTTTAAATTAGACGTGACATTTAAAACTGTCCTCACTCAGTATCCCATCACACGCCTAGCGGCAGCGGTGAGCAACTATGAAAAAGGTTTCAGAATTTCTGCCAAAAAAAAAGTTCCAAATTCCCCTCTTAAAATTCGTGACCAGAGCATCCCTAGAACAAAAGTTTGCCACTGGCTGGAACATCGCAAAAACTGTAATTATGCGAAGAATGGAAATTCGGTGTACCTTAGTGTGTTGCCCAAAGTGAATTTTAGCTTCTGTATTATTAAAAACTTGACACGGCATTCATCATTCCGACATTTTGCATTTTATGGAAATTCATTTCTGTTGATACAGTAATGGACGCTTTTGTGCTTTTCGCTAGTCGTGCGTCTGTTGTAGAAGGTTCTAGAATGAATTCTGTTAATGGTTGGTATTGTCTTCATTTTTGTAATGTTGCTGTGGAATATACCTAAAGTAATCTTATTTTAACTAGTAAAACGAGAAAGTGTGTTTGATCATTTGTCCATCTCTCATGTCAAAACGAAGCAACGATCGACAATTTTTTTTGTACAGAGATATAGTAGTTGAGTTACTTTTTATTAATATGCATTGTTGCCGAGAGCAAACGTTAAATATGATTGTGATAGACCGAATATCACCCGGGCAAAGCTGCCGGCGGAAGCTAGGCATTTGCTGTAAATATTTAGGCTATTGAAGTAAATAATTTTCACGTCAATACAAGAATCGTGGTTTTTATCCTAAAATAGTTAAAAGACTGACTGCTATTTATCCGCTGAAAAATGTAGGAATTTCTTATGGCACGTTATTATGATAGGAAAAATTAAATAAGTATTTTATAAAGAAAGTTAATTTGCCACCGAGAGACAAATTGTGACATTACTGAGACATCTACTGAAAATTCCTTTGTAGGAGAAATTAATATCTATACTCTATCTTTATATACATAAGTAGTTATTAACAGTAAACCAATTTTATGACGACAACGAAAACAAAACCTGAACTGGGCCAAAAACCTCATGATTTATAGGACAAGCTTCTAAATAAGCCTCTCGTGACGTCTGAACAGCTTATCGTACCCACCCAGCAACGTAAAATCTTTTTTGAAATAAATAAAAGAAATGAAGCATGCAATATGATATGCGGATAGCAAATATTGGAATACTCCTTTTATTTTTTTTTTAATATTAGAAGGAGGCAAACGAGCAGGTGGGTCACCTGATGGGAAGCAATCACCGCCGTCCATGGACACCCACAAGGCCAGAGGAGTCGCAGATGCGTTGCCGGCTTTTAAGGAAGGAATAGGCTCTTTCTTGAAGATCCCTAAGTCGTAATGGTCCGGAAATACAGCCGCTGAGAGCTGGTTCCACAGCACTGTAGTTAATCCGTTAATCCAGAGTTCTTAAAAATCGTGAATCACAGATAAACTAATATTTACCATCAGTTTTTTAATAACATTCAATCAAATTAATGTGTAAAATAAACGCGAGTAGATCCATACAAGTAGTTTCATTTCAATAAACTATAAATTTTCATCATTTCAATATTTTTACAATTTTACCACATTTGGTAAATTACGGAAAAACGTGAAGAAATATTGAAATGGTAAACTTTAGTTGATGGCATTAAAAAACTCTTGGTAAATTTTAGTTCAAGAGCTTTGAAAGGTCGTGGACTGTGATCCACGATTTTTCAGCTACCTGTGTAAGCTTTTATTTCAGTCTTTATTAAAGAATTTGTAATTAGAACATGAAACGTAGCCGAGATACATTAAAATCCATTTATCACAACTTGGCTTCGGGTTAGACCTAGGTGTTAGGGATACTCCAGTATTATTTTAATATACGTAGGTACGTTCCTCAAAACAGATATTGTGGTGCGATCACTTTATTTCCAGAAGCATTTAATTATTTTTGCAATGTTTCCCGTTCATTGTGTTCATTGACAGGAAACTCGCAACTACGAAGAAAAGTTTCCTTCTTGACAAACGGTTTCGGAAACTTCGTCGAACACAAAGACGCGATCGGTCCCTTTTGAGTAATGTCTATCCAACAGAGGATTATATGGAAGTAGTTTCCTGTGGAAGCTTCGAGCTCTTTATGACTGTATCATCAGGAAAAATGCACGATGTTCTGTATTTATTATACAACGGTATTAAGTATGAATGGTTTCTAAGAAGCTAGGCTTTTGTGACGATAAAAGTGTTATTTTCCTAAATATTAAAATAAATTATAATTCAACAGAGTTTAAGCTATTTGAAGCTTTTCATAGTGAACTTTTAATAACAAGTTCATTATAATTGACTTATCAGTTTCAACAATATTGATGTTAGTTTAATAAAAATGATAAAGGAACGTTTAAAAATGCCTATCAAAAAAGTCGAAATTAAAAATTTAAAAAAAAATCTAAAAATTCAGAGATGTCAATATTGAATTAAATAATGTGCCAAATATGTGATCGAATCCTGTTAATTGCCATAAAACTCGCACAAGTGTTGCCTTATCGTATTAGCTTGACACCAGACTTTCAACGAAAACAATGGATTCAGCTCTTGTTCAAATTAATCATATCATACAAGACGAGAAAATCTAATATAGTTTACTTTGCCGAGTGACGCAATCTTAACAAGAATTTTGTCTAGACGAACGCTATGATAATAACCTTTTATTATCATACAATCATCGTAACAAACCACACAATATATGATTTTATATTTTTCTATCTTTCTTTCTTTTAGAAACCGTATTTAAGATATCTCAATAATAAGATTATACAAAAGTTCATGGATAGTTTATATTATTTAGATCTTATTACTGTAATTGCCTCTACAAAAGATTTTGATCACATGGTGAAAGTAAGCTAGGTGGATTTAAAACAAGCCCTTCCATCATTAACATGTGTCCGTCGACGGGAATCGAACCCGAGACTTCAGGGCTGACCGACTGACTTATGGAGGTGCTTAAATACTAACATAGTTCTAAGTTTTATTTCATCATCAGCTTTTTTATGTCCCCATTGCTGGGGCACGAGCTTTCCCTATGGATGGACAGGGAGAGCGGGCCATGAACCTCCACGCGGGCCTAGTGCGGATTGGTGGTTGTTAACGACTGCTAATGCAGCCGGGACCAACGGCTTAACGTGCCTTCCGAAGCACGGAGGAGCTCGAGATGATAAATTTTTGGTCACCCATCCGATGACCGGCCTTTGCGAAAGTTGCTTAACTTCAGCACTCGCAGACCGGGCGCGTTAACCACTGCGCCATCGAGCTCCTCATTATTATTTATAGTATTAAACTAACAAAAATTGTTTGTTATTTGTATAACAAACAATTTTTGTTCCCCTTCTACTCGTACTACATTATAAACTGTTAAAACAATTTCTTGAGCAGCAGGGTGCAAATGCGTTTTCCGCAATGTTTCACTATTGGCAACACAGGCGGGTTGTGAAGATGAAGTTACAGCCTCGTTGTTTTCCCAAGGGCGGAACATTTCTGTACCTCCTATTCCCGCTAAATCAAAGTCCATAAACACAGCCGGGGTCGTTATCGAGCACACTTTTCACAATAATCCAAATAGTAAGCAATCAAAATCCAATAAACGTAGGCCAGGGTCAAATTTATGAAATATTCAGAATAAAACACAGAGAAGTATACGATGTCAAAACTAGGTAGCGACTGAGGCTTGTAATACTAAGATCCGAAAGCACTTACTCAATCAACCTGTAACTGACACACAAAATAACACCTGGCTGCCGCTTTCAATTTCAAAAAGTACTATCTGGAATGCGTTGCCGTTCAAATTTGAGCCTTTTTGTTTAGGTGGTAAAGTTGCTATTAACATAAAATATTTTGTTGTTTATGCGTTTCGTTGTGCACTGCTAATTTGCGGTCGAACTTAACAATAGATAACAATGCCATTCATTGGAAGATAAGCTCTTAAGTGGATTCCGACATTTTAAAAAATTTCTACTTATATGTATGTTAGTCTGTAAGGTATCTTTTATATGGGCTTACTATGTCAAATCAAAGTCAAAGTAATTTTTTTTATTCAAATAAACTCAAGATAAGTGCTTTTGAATCGTCCAAACATTTTTTACCTACTACTCATTCAGGACGTCTATGTTTTAGCTGTGGAAAAGAATGGGCGTAAGAAACTCCACAGCTTTATAAGAAGTAACGACATTTACAAAATGAAAAAAGTATGTCGTTGCGAAATTATACAATATTCAATTTAATACATTTACAGTTAAAAACTTTCAAGAGCCCGGAATCACAAATAATGCTAATGTAATTTAACACCTGTGGGTACATTGTTTGATAGATAGATAGATAGATAATACTTTTATTGCAACACTATAAAACATAAACATGAACAAAAGAAAAAAAAAATTTTACAAAGTTACAACTTGGCGGTCTTACCGCTTTCAAGCGATTTCTTCCAGACAACCAGTCGGATGGAGAGAGCTAATAAACTGTAAGATCAGAGGTGAGACTATGAAAACATATTAGAATTATGTGTATTTTATAAATGAAGCAAAATAATGATAATAATGATAATTTTATAATGATAATGATAAACATATATGTATATAAATAAACCTACTTAAACATAATAGTAGTCTCAGGTAGGAAAGTAGCGGATATGGCAGTTTTGCAGCAGGACAGGGTTAATCGGAAAGGTATATTTTTTTCACGAGCTCTTTAAATAAGTGAATGGATTTCGCAACTGGAAGCGAATTCCAGAGACGAACAGCTTGGACGGTAAAAGAATAATCATAAAAGGTGGTGCTGTGTGGGGGGGTTTTATGGCTTAAGTTTTCTGATGACCGTAATAAGTGCGAACCTGAACAACTAAGAAAACTGAAAAGAAGAATGGGTGGGATTAAACAATATGTTATAAAGAACGGAAAGTATAAGAGTATTCCGGCGAAGACAAATAGGAAGCCACTTGAGTTTTAGGCGGTACTCAGAAACATGGTCATATATGCGCAAGCCGAATATGAACCGAATACAAAAATTTTGAAGACGCTCAAGTTTTTCGTTTGTTGTTTGTTAATAAATGGATAATAAATGAAATAAATGGATTTATTATTTTTATTATTATTAACCACTGACTACAGAGGCGGTTAAATGTTTGGTTGAACCACCACATTTAAATACATTAAAGCGCAGTCGTATTCTTAAATAACAAGTGAATTACAATAATGGCTTGTTGTTGTTTGTCCGTACGCAACTAATGATGCTGGAACAATAAAGTACAACATTAATATGCTCTTATTTAAAATTTCAATTAACTACTCCGTACACTGGCGTAGTACGAAATCCCCCCTCCGCTTATAATTATTCTGGCTCGTATCCAGCGCAGTAATATGGAATGCCAAATGAGCGGTTAGTAAAGCTTTTTTATCTTCGATACTGAGCTAGCTTTAACGTGGCCTCTGGAGAGCAGTTCAGTTTGGCCCGGCAGGTGTTCGAGCTACGTGCGAAGTTGAAAAGAACTTTGTATTTGAACTTTGTTTCTTGTGGTATGTCTACAACTGATTACGATGAGGCGGGGTTACCTCTGAATTCATTGTTATGTTGACAACAGCTTCTTAATTCAACTTTCACGTGTAAGCCTACGGCATGATCTGGGCGCTAGGACGCTAGCTTAGGATACTCTAGCTTCTTATGGAATTGCTATATACTGTAACATATACGGATATTTGTTCTTAGGAACATAAGTAGTAAAACGGAACGTACCTGATTAAATTTAAATGAGGGTATACAAGCTACTAACTAATTATGAGATGACCAACACCTCAGTCTCCCTGTGACCACGGACCCTGCAAAGGGTAAAAATGTCAGGATAATGTGTAAAGTAAAATAAACGCGAGTAGATCCGTAAAAGTTGTTTCATTTCAATGTGTAGTGTTTGCGTAAACTTTAGAAAACAAACGTAAGTTGTGTTGAACTGTTTTTGTATTTTTTTTAAGTGTTAAAAGTTTTTCACCAGCCAGCGGTATATAAACCCGCACCCAAAGACAGGCGTGCTATCGTGGTCAGGTGTGTTTTTTCGTATTTTTTTTTTTTATTTTTTATTTTATTTATTTATCAAACAAAATATAATTACAAATATTGGTTAGTAGTATCTTAAAGCCTATATTAGGTTTGTCTAGATACTAAGTTCTCAATATAAAGATAAGTAATTGAATTAGTAACAGTAACATAATAAAATGACGGTAAAAGACAAAAAGGCAATACATTTGTGAGATAACTATTCCATCGATGCAGAACTGACAACGTTGCACCGCGTCACTGCATGCGCGTGATAGATTTATTGAGAATTTGTTAGTAAAAAGAATACAAAAATGTGCCTAAAACGGAAACTATGTGTTTATGTTTACTGATATTCATATTAGTTACTTCCAATAATGTGTTTTAGTATTACAACTTAATGTATTTGAATGTATTTCTAACCATTTTTATTTTTAATCAACAGGAAAGCTAAAATGTACCTATAACAGCTGATTTCACTTTATTCAATGTAAAAACTAGGTACACCTTATTAATACAGCTAAATAAACTGAATTTATTAAATGTTGTAATGTTTTAAAGATGGTTTCTTAATCTATGTATGTATTTTACTGTATTAGCAATGTATTTTTAGTTTAAACTTGATTTTGTCCAACCACGTGGTGTTTAATTACTAAATCAATGTTTGTGTTATGTAATGGATTTAATTTCAACTTTAATCATTATTTTCTAAATGTCATAAGTATTTAACATCGGATTTTATACTTATTAGCAGAAAAAAGTGTAATTATCGATGACGTAATCCTGCCGACTTGTTTGTTAACGGGTATAAAAGGCACGGGCTCCGCACAGAGCGGTCACTTTCTCACCGACTGCCGAACTGAGCGGAGCTCTGCCAAAAGGAGTAATTTAAGCCGGTGAAACCTGTGCTTTATTAAGTTAAGTATATATTATTATAATTTTATAGTAATGATGATAATGTTGGCTTTACTGTTGATATAATAAAATGTACTTTGATGTTAATAAAATGCTATTACGATAAAATAGTTGTTTGTCAAAAATAGCTTTAAAACAAATACTATAAAATTGTAAAATGATTAACTTGGAAATATAACCTTTAAAAAAAATAAAATCTTATTATTTACATACCTATAAAATATAAAGTTCTTATTATTTACATACCTATTAAAATATAAAGTTCAGACTATAATATTTTAATTTAACATCAGAAGTGGGATACGAATATTGTCAATAATTGAATATTTTATTATAATTAATTACATATGTATTTTTTTTAGGACTGTGGACGTGGCCTCTGATGGATTCAACAGTACTAGAAGGACTACTCAAGGCTATTCGGGATGCAGTTGCTGGTCCACATCGGGGAGACGACGTGACTTTGCCGCCATTTGATCCGGAGAAAAACGACAACGGTGCCGATAGCTGGTGCAGCAGCATCGATTCGATTGCGTCGGATCTTGGATGGAGCAGCATCACGACCGTTGCGAAAGCAGGTAAAGCCTTAAAAGGCTCTGCATTACTATGGTACGAAACTTGGGATCCTGATGAAGGTAGAACGTGGGAAAAATTTAAAATATCGATTAAAGATTTATATCCAGAAAAACGAAACTTATCCGACAAATTAACCAAAGCTGTATTGTTAACTTCTGAAGCAGCCGAGTCATATTGTGAATATGCTAGGGAGAAACTTAGGCTTCTTAAAAATACTAAAGTGTCTTTTACAGAAGAACAGTTAGTCGAGCTTGTTTGCGGAAGTATACAAGACATAAATGTGAGAATGGCTTCTTATAACAGTCGTGTAAAAACATCTGCAGAACTGATTTCTTTATTTACAACTTATGTAAAAGTTTCGAAAAAACGCTCTTTTGATTCTTGTAGTAAAATTACTGACAAACCTGATAACCAGTCATCTAGTTTGCTTAGCAAGCGACCGAAACCTGATTTATCAGGAGAAAGGCGTTGTTTTATTTGTAACAAAACAGGTCATATGAAGTACCAATGCTTTCACAACAGAAATGCTCGGGAAAATAACAATACTGATTTAAAACCCACTATTCAATGTTCTTATTGTAAGAAGTATGGACATACCGATTCGATCTGCTTCTTTAAACAACGAGCTACCATGAACCCTCCACCAACAAAGGGTAATGATGTCAACTGTTTTACTAAGGCAAATTTAAAGTTAACTAAAGTGATCATTAGAGGCATGACAATAGAAGCTCTTGTTGATACTGGTGCTAGTTGTAGCATTCTGAGAGACTCTATAGCAAGGCGGTTAGGTTGCAATATGATACCGTGTTCAACTTTTCTCAAAGGAATTGGTAATGGAAAATTATACATTTTTGCTAAAGTGACTGTCCCTGTGAAATTTGATGAAACTTGTTTGGAAATAGAGTTTAATGTAGCCAGAGATAAAGATTTTTACTATGATTGTTTAATTGGTAGAAACTCAATCCAATATCCAGATATTGCAATAGTAATGGATTCTTTTGGGTGTAGATTAACACGTACTTCTATTCCTTCAGTAACTGGTGTGATAAATCAAGTTTCTACTTCTTCCCATACAGAATTTCAAAAGCTTAACGAATTGATATGTCATTTAGATAAGGATTTACAATTAAAGATAACAGATATTTTTAAAAGATATACTTCTGTATTATCATCCGATAACAATATTGGCACAGTTACAACTGGCAAAATGCATTTGCGATTGAAAAAGGATGAAATAATACATTACCGTCCTTACCGATTAGCTCCAGTTGAAAGAGAAAAAGTTAACGAAATAATTAATGACCTATTACAAAAAAAAATAATACGAGAAAGTGACTCTTCCTATGCTAGTCCGGTTTTGCTTGTCAAAAAAAAGGATGGAAGTGATCGAATGTGCATAGATTATCGAGCTTTGAACAAAATAATTGAAAAGGAAAGATACCCATTGCCACTAATTGAGGACCAAATTGATAAACTCGGAAATTCTAAGTTATATATATCTATTGACATGATGAATGGCTTCCATCAAATTCCTATGGCTGAAGAGTCTATAAAATTAACAGCCTTTGTAACCCCGGATGGGCATTATGAGTTTTTAAAAATGCCCTTCGGTATCTGTAATGGACCTTCAGTTTTCCAGAGAGCTATCAGTAAAGCCGTTCAGCACCTTAAATTTCTGCTAGTCTTTATCGATGACTTATTGATTCCGTTTAAAAACGAAAATGAAGGGTTACAATACTTAGAACAGACTTTAGAAGCACTTAGTTCTGCGGGTTTTACTGTTAATCTAAAGAAATGTAAATTTTTTGAAAAAGAAGTAGAATATCTCGGTAGGAAAATTTCAGCAGATGGTGTCGGCCCAAGTGATAGTAAAATATTAGCTCTCACTAACTCTCCTATTCCCACAAATGTAAGAGAAATACGCCAATTTATGGGATTAGCCAGCTATTTTCGACGTTTTATCCCCGAATTTGCTTCACGAACTGCTTGTATAACAAAGTTGACTAAAACTAATCAAAAATGGGAATGGGGTCCCGAGCAAGATCAAGCTAGAGATTATGTTTTACAAAAATTAGTCTCCAAGCCTCTATTAATAGTATTTGACCCGAATCTGATAACTGAATTGCACACTGACGCCAGTTCTATAGGCTATGGTGCTATTTTAATGCAAAAAGTCAGTAATCAGAATAAAGTTGTAGCATACTTTAGTAAACGAACATCTCCTGCCGAGTCGAGATATTGTTCTTATGACTTAGAGACATTGGCTATATATAATGCCTTAAAACATTTTAGAGTGTACTTATTGGGTATCCACTTTACTATAGTAACAGACTGCAATGCTATTAAGCCTACTATGATAAAAAAAGATTTATCTCCCAGAGTTGCGAGATGGTGGACCTTCATGCAAGACTTTCAATTTGAAATTGTATACAAGAAGGGGAAATTTGTTGGTCATGTAGATTATCTCAGTCGTAACCCTGTGCAACCGAAAAAATCAGCCCCTCTAGTAATAAACGTGATAAATGAGGTTGATAATATTCCATCATGGCTTGAAATTGCTCAACGTAATGATAATGAGACTCAATCATTAATTAACCAAGTTCAAGCTGGTGAATTAGATGTAAATCAATATGTAGTTATAAATAACTTGCTCCATCATATAGACAGTCCTGAAACTGCCCCCAAACTGTATATACCTAGAGGTTATAGACTAAGTATTCTGCGACTCTTTCATGATGATAACTGTCACGTTGGCTATGATAAGACAATTAGCAAACTAAGGGAACATTTTTGGTTTCCCGGTATTGCGGCATTTACAAAAAAATATATTTTCCATTGTCTTATATGCACATCGCGAAAAAATCACTCGGGTCCTAAACAAGGTCTTCTACATCCTATCGAAAAATCTATACCATTACACACGTTGCATTTAGATTGCACTGGCCCTTTTAGACAATCAGCTGATGGTTTTAAATATATTTTATTAATCATAGACGGCTTTACCAAATTTTGTATATTGAAACCATTAAAAACCTTAAATGGGCAAGAATTGTTAATTGTCTTACGTGAGACGGTTACATTATTAGGTACCCCAACTCTAGTAGTAACAGATAGAGGCACGAACTTTACCTCAAATCAAGTTCAGTCGTTGTTTAGAGAAATGCAAATCGAACACCACTTGATATCCACTGGCACCCCCCGTAGTAATGGCCAAGTAGAAAGATATGTGGCTACTGTGACCAACATGTTGGCTACTACGGTTAATGATACATCAGAATGGCCAAACGCACTTTGGAAAGTACAACTTTCTTTAAATACTACTGTCCAGAAAAACACGGGATTTTCCCCACTTAGATTATTGATAGGAATAGAAGCAAATATACCTTCGGTACAGGCTCGGCTGGCGGATGTTGAAGATGAATCAACCCAACCTATTATTAATATACAAGGTGATCGTGAACTAGCTCGACAACGTCTTCTAGACGTTTCTAATAAATTTAAGAAGCGTTTTGATACTACCAGACGTACCAACAAAATTTATAATGTAGGTGATACAGTGTATGTATGCCAAGACCACCGGCGGCATGATAAACTCGGTTTAAGATACAAAGGCCCTTATGAAATAATAGAAACTTTGCCAAATGACAGATTTTCTTTAAGAGGTCAAAATAACTTAAGAAATATAAAGGTAGCAAAAGAAAAATTACGTATTTATCCTGGTGAATGGTTAGAGCAAAACGCCTCTTTTGAAGAATTTTTTTTTTTTTTTTTTTTTTTTTTTTTTTTTTTTTTTTTTTTATAAAAGAGGGAGGCAAACGAGCAGGCGGGTCACCTGATGGAAAGTAATCACCGCCGCCCATGGACACCCGCAAAACCAGAGGAATCGCAGACGCGTTGCCGGCCTTTAAGGAAGGAATAGGCTCGTTTCTTGAAGATTCCGAGGTCGTAACGGTCCGGAAATACCGCCGTTGAGAGCTGGTTCCACAACACTGTAGTACGAGGCAAGAAATTTCGCGAAAAACGCACAGTAGTAGACCGCCATCCATCAAGGTGATGTGGATGGAATGACAGTCGATTGCGTGTAGTGCGGTGAAGAAAAGCAGCGGTAGGGATCAAGCCGAACAATTCCTCTGAACACTCCCCATGATATATGCGGTACAATATACAAAGAGAAGCAACGTCTCTCCGAAGAGATAGTGGATCGAGCCGACCTGAGATAACCATGTCGTCGACAATTCGAGCAGCTCTGCGTTGAATACGGTCAAATGGAAGGAGTTGGTACTGGGGTGCTCCAGCCCAAAGATGGGAGCAGTATTCCATATGTGGCCTGACCTGTGCTTTGTACAGTTGTAAGCGGTGGGCCGGCGTGAAATACTGACTCGCTCTGTTAAGCACACCCAGTTTTTTCGAAGCTAATTTAGCTTTACCTTCCAAATGACCCCGAAACTGAACGTCACTTGAAATATCGACACCAAGGATCCCAATAGTCGGGTTGGTATCAAGGGGAGCTCCCTCAAAGTTCAGAGGTACGACGAAGGGATGTTTTTTTGCGGTAAATGCGCAAACTTGTGTTTTGGTGGGGTTAAAGTGGACGAGGTTACGTCGGCCCCAATTCGAGACATGACTTAACATGTTCTCGGTGTCAGTCACAAGTTTATTCCGGCTCTCGATGACGCTTTCCAGAGAAATATTAGCTCGTCCGGTGTAGAGCGTGTCCCCAGTACTGTCGTCCGCATAGCAATGAATGCTGTTGTTATGCAACATGTCATTGATGTGCAGAAGAAACAGAGTAGGGGACAACACACACCCCTGCGGGACTCCAGCATTCACGGGCTTCATGTCAGAGCACGAACCGTCAACTACGACCTTGATGCTACGCCCAGAAAGAAAGCTGGCGACCCACGAACACAATTTCTCAGGAAGCCCGTATGATGGAAGTTTAGCGAGAAGAGCCCTGTGCCATACCCTGTCGAAGGCTTTCGCTATGTCCAAGCTAACTGCCAGTGCCTCCCCTTTCCTCTCGATTGCCTCCGCCCATCGGTGAGTGAGGTACACTAAAAGATCACCAGCCGAACGACCGCGGCGAAAACCATACTGGCGATCGCTTAGTAGCTGGTTCTCTTCTAAGTACCTCAAGAGCTGGCAGTTTGTAATGGACTCCATTACTTTGGAGAGCAAAGAGGTGATGGCTATAGGCCTGTAGTTGGACGGATCCGAGCGATCGCCTTTTTTGGGAATCGGGTGGACAAGGGCTGTCTTCCAAGAACTCGGGACAACGCCAGTAGTGTAGGAGAGCCGGAAGAGGCGCGTTAGAACCGGCGCCAACTCAGGAGCACACGTCCGAAGCACAATGGGAGGGACTGCATCAGGCCCACTCGACTTATGGATGTCAAGGGAAAAAAGAGCCTTACGAACTGACCTTTGCAGGAACCGAACGTTTGGCATAGAACTAGCGCAATGCGGTATGGTTGGTGGCGACTTTTCCCCATCGTCCAAGGTCGAATTTGACGCAAAAAGAGTGCCCAAGAGATCGGCTTTCTCCTTTGCGGTATGAGCCAGACAGTCATCGTAATCGTAAGAATCATTGTAACATACTTTAATGAACCGTGATAGATTTATTTGATTATTTTGATTATTTTATTAGAAATGTGTGAATAAGTCTAAGATTTATATTAATTATTTAAATAGGAGATTTGTAAAACATGATTATACAATTTCAAAACTTTT
This sequence comes from Eudonia mercurella, assembly GCA_963082485.1. Lineage (NCBI taxonomy): Eukaryota > Metazoa > Arthropoda > Insecta > Lepidoptera > Crambidae > Eudonia > Eudonia mercurella. Next base: position 7,924,382 of record OY720023.1, on the reverse strand, counting down.
ATGCAATTTTTTATTTCAAATCGATGACAAATTTAACGCTGGTCGGTCACTGTCCTAATATTAGCCTTATATCACAGGCAGCGAGTGATGGGGCTAATATGGTAAAGTCAGAGACAAATAAATAAAAAAAAAAAAAAAAAAAATAAAAAAAAAAAGTACTGCTGGTCGATCACTGTCCTGATACTAAGCTGGTATTCATGTGCAGCAGGTGATAGGTTTAGTATGTCAAGGCCAGAGATCATTGAATTTATATTCTGCTGGTCAGTCACTGTCTTGATGTTGGTCTAGATTTCACGTGCAGCAGGTGAAAGGACTGATATTGTATGGTCAGAGGCTAAAATATGAAATGATTAAGGTTTTCGTACTTCGAGAACGAAGTACAGGTCAGTATGGCCGTGATAGATTTATTGAGAATTTGTTAGTAAAAAGAATACAAAAATGTGCCTAAAACGGAAACTATGTGTTTATGTTTACTGATATTCATATTAGTTACTTCCAATAATGTGTTTTAGTATTACAACTTAATGTATTTGAATGTATTTCTAACCATTTTTATTTTTAATCAACAGGAAAGCTAAAATGTACCTATAACAGCTGATTTCACTTTATTCAATGTAAAAACTAGGTACACCTTATTAATACAGCTAAATAAACTGAATTTATTAAATGTTGTAATGTTTTAAAGATGGTTTCTTAATCTATGTATGTATTTTACTGTATTAGCAATGTATTTTTAGTTTAAACTTGATTTTGTCCAACCACGTGGTGTTTAATTACTAAATCAATGTTTGTGTTATGTAATGGATTTAATTTCAACTTTAATCATTATTTTCTAAATGTCATAAGTATTTAACATCGGATTTTATACTTATTAGCAGAAAAAAGTGTAATTATCGATGACGTAATCCTGCCGACTTGTTTGTTAACGGGTATAAAAGGCACGGGCTCCGCACAGAGCGGTCACTTTCTCACCGACTGCCGAACTGAGCGGAGCTCTGCCAAAAGGAGTAATTTAAGCCGGTGAAACCTGTGCTTTATTAAGTTAAGTATATATTATTATAATTTTATAGTAATGATGATAATGTTGGCTTTACTGTTGATATAATAAAATGTACTTTGATGTTAATAAAATGCTATTACGATAAAATAGTTGTTTGTCAAAAATAGCTTTAAAACAAATACTATAAAATTGTAAAATGATTAACTTGGAAATATAACCTTTAAAAAAAATAAAATCTTATTATTTACATACCTATAAAATATAAAGTTCTTATTATTTACATACCTATTAAAATATAAAGTTCAGACTATAATATTTTAATTTAACACGCGCGTGTACACAGAAACAATTTACGTGTGCGTGCGCACTTGCACAGGACGCTCCGTTATAACTGGCGCTTAAAATGTTGAACTATGTTACAATGTTGTAACATAGTGGTTTTTAATTAGTTTTTTAATGTTTTTTTCGTTTATTTTATCTTTAATATCATTAGGCAATTTATTAATGAGGTGGGGTATTAAATATTTTGAGGTTCTTTTACCATATTCGTTACAAAATTTTGGAATTAAAAGTTTTTTATTAGTAATGCTTCTAGTTGTTTTTACATGTTTTACTGGGATTTTAATGTCTTCGTTAAAAAACTGCTCAAGAAGCAGGACACATTTGACTTTAGTATGTATAGGTAGAACACCACAGTATTTAAAAAGCCTCGTAGCATCTTCTGAATATTTGTTTTTTATTTTCGGGGGAACTAATAATTTAAGAATCCTATATTGAATATTGTATATCTGATCCAGATATGTTTTATACGTACGACCATAGCTGCTTAGACCATAAGATAATACACTGTCTACTAATGCATGATACATTTGTAACAGAATATCAAAAGGCACTTTACACTTAATAATAAAAAGTTTTGCCATTATAGCCCTAAGTTTGCCGCATACTTTATCGATATGTTTGGCCCAATTGAACCTATTATCTATGACCAGCCCAAGGTATGTGTGCTCGGTTACTTGCTCGATTTCGAGGCAGTTGTTAGTACAGTGTGTAGATGTTAAAGCGTGAAGGCAGTCATGACTATGGGCTACAACTTTGACAATCGCATTGGCATGATAACGATTTTGGCTAGAGCGGACGTGAATGAGTTTAGTTTTATTAGCGTTAAGTACCAGTCCGGAATCATGCGACCACTTGCATATTGCATTGAAATCGGCCTGTATAAGTTTCTGAGCGGATAAGGGATCTTTGTCGGCTACTAATAAGCATGTGTCATCGGCAAACTGGTAGACAGTGCAATACCTAATAACATTTTGGAGGTCATTCACATACGTTAAGTAGTGCAAAGGGCCTACTACAGACCCCTGAGCGGTTCCTTCAGTGACTTTGATCTTGTCACTAAACATGTCACCGATTTTGACTTGGTAGTTACGGTCGCTAAGATAATTCTTAAACCACCCCAACAAGTTGCCTCTTATTCCATTATTATCTAACCTATCAATTAGCAAATCGTGACGTAACGTATCAAACGCCTTTCCGTAATCAATAAAGACTAAAATTACATGTCTTTTTTCGTTTAAACACTTATTAAGGTCATCCGTGAAACGAGACAACAGCAGCGTTGTGCTTTTATTTGGCTGGAAGCCATATTGCTGCGAAGACAGAATGTTGTTAACTGAATAAAATTTTTGTATTTTGCCACATATAAATTTTTCAGTAACCTTATCTAAAACCGGTAAAATAGTAATTGGACGGTAATTACCGTAGTCTCGTGTGCTTCCACTTTTATGGATAGGCCGAACTATACCTGTTTTTAGTTGCTGGGGGTACCACCCAGTGGCTATACTGGTGTTTATAAACTGCGTTATAGCGCCCACTAGTCTATCAGATAATCTCAATATATCAACAGCTCGAATACCATCAACACCTGGAGCTTTATACGGATTGGTGTGTTTTAAAATGTTGTGTATTTCTTTGTGTGTAGCTTTTGGAAAGAACATTGATTTGTCTATTGATTTCGTATACTCACTCTTACTCAGTAGATTATGTGGGCAATTAGGAATAATAGATTTAACATTATTTTGAAACTTGTTGGCGAAATTGTTAGCTATATTTTTTTTACACTTTTCTTCACTAAATGCTTTTATAATCGACTTATCAATTGAGTTTGATATCTTGCCTGATATATTGTTTATTATTTGCCACATCTTTCTTGTATCTCGTTTACATTTGTTAATTTCACTCCTAATATGCATATTTTTACTTTTATATATAACTTTATTTGTTTTATTTCTTAATTTATTGTATTTTATTCTAAGTTCTTTGTTACTAGTGTCTTTTATCCACTCTGAGTATAATTGGTCTCTCTTTTTAGTTAGATTAATAATATTTTTATTGACCCATTTATGTGTATTACGTTTTAAAGCACTTACTTTTTGTTCATATTTAGATTTATTATAACAATCACTAAATTTTTTAGTAATAAACTCGTATATTTTATCTGGACAGGTCATATTTAACGTGGAGTTCCAATCAACTTTTTCTAGTAAATTGTTTAACTTATAATTGTCTATCAGAGTCACAAAAATTGGAGCGTCCTGTACGTTAGAATTATTAACGATTGTCGCTGCAGTCATCCTATGGTCAGCCAGTACAGTGCAGAGCGCGCCCGAGTACACGTCTCTCATGCGGAATCGGACAAATATGTGGTCGATACAACTTTTTGTTACTAGATCGTTCAATAGTTCTATTCTTGTGTAGTCAGTGATGCCGCATGATAGACCGTGCCCGCTCATTACGTCCATGTATGATTTTTTAACAGGATTATCGATCTTTAAATTAATGTTTATGTCTCCCAAAACAATCAAATCAGTGTTCGCAAACCGGTCAAGCAGTTTGTCCAATTCAACGATAAATTGATATTTGTTATCATGTGGCCGGTACATGGCACATAGTGTTAAAGAGTGGGTAGTGGAAGTGATTGTACCTGCAAGACATTCAAAATGTAATGTTGCAGTTTTAATTGGCTTAAACTCATACTTGTTTTTTACGTACACAATTATTCCGCCACCCTTTTTATTTTTTCGCAACTTGGAGTGCATAGAATATCCTTGCAAATTAAACAAAGATTTGACGCTTTCGGAGACATTCACTTCAGTAAGAACTATTATTTCTAAAGACGCGACACTTAATAATTGCTCAATTTTAGAAAAGTTTTTAATTAATGATCTTACATTAACATGTACTAAAGTTATGTTATGGCTACTGTTCGGCACTAAACATTGAAAGTTTGAATAATCTACACAATCAAATAGTTCAATAACATTATTATCTTTTATATAATCCATAAATGAACTGTTAATATAAGGTTAATAGGTTTTAAAAGTTTTAGTTAGTTATTGTTAGATAAGATATTAGGAATATCGTTCTTAGATCTAAGTTTAAATACTTTTGCATTATCGTTCTTACGCACAAGCACTTTTCCATCTCGGATCCAAATATATTTGAATATACCTTTCAGCTCTTGCTTAGCCTGCCATAATAAGTTTTTTTGAAATGACGTGAGGGCCTCTCTTACGTAGATCTTTTCCGTAGCTGGCGTTCCGGACAGGTTGGGTATGAGATCCTTAGCTATAATGATAGAGTCTCGGGCAGCGGAGATCAGCATCTTACGGGTAGATTCCTTGCGAACTCGGACATGTACCACTCCAGATCCGGTTCGACGATTAGGAAGCCGTTTGATCGAAACTACATCCTCTTTTAGTGCTCCAAGCTTTACAACCACATTTTTATTTTATTTCTGGAAACTTGACGTATCTCATTTTACAATCGACAGCGCGTTTACGAGTACTTTAATAGTAAAGCATAGAAATCGTACTTTTCTCTAACGTTGAAACAAACACAGCAAAAACTACGAGTCTCGGTACAATGAAGAGAGCAGACCTAGTCCGAACCAAGGCAGTCGCTTTAACGTTTTTGAATTCCTTAAGATTCCCGATATAAATAATGATATTAAATAAAAAACTAACAATTTTAATAGTTTTTTTGCATCTACGATGCTATATTAAAATTCCCGATCCGATCCGAACCCCTCGGAGAATCTAGTAATCTATGTATTAAGAAAAGGTTGACACGCACTAGTGCGTGATGCCATTCCCTCTAGAAAACCTCTGACGGTGCTTCGATCTCACGGCTTGAGGAAAGTTTCTCACCGCCCTCAAAAAAAGTCCGGTTCGGCTGACGCAGAAAAATGCCGTCTGACGCAATCAGCAAACATATTCCATAAAAAAACTGAATTTATATCCAAAATCTAAGTAAGAAGTGTTTTTGAGTACTATTTTCAGTTTACCCCAAAAGCCTCTAAGTAGTCTCATTTAGTGCCATTTGGCATTCCTAATACTGTAATGCAAATAGTTTTGAAATATTAATAAAAAAAATCACGAATTACGTAAAAAACTAAATGAAAATTGGTTTTTGGATTTTGGAACTATTAAAATTGTTGTGTTCCGGCAGCTAGAGATAAGATAGCCAGTGCCTCACTAGTTGAGGATCCCGGGTGAAGAGCGCTTCCATCATTGGCCTTAGCATCATTGGACTTAACATCAGGTGAGATCAAGGCACTGTGCTTACCCGTAAAAATATATTAAAAAAATGAAATTGTTCGATATCAGATCTTCGTTGCGTCATGCTTAATGACCCCATTGACACACCGCATCTCGAAACCCAATTAGGCTCTTTCTGTGTGGCTAGAGGGGCATAATAAAAAAAAATTAAGCAAACTACTTGCTTTGGTATAGTATAGGCCTAGGCATACTGATAAGTGTTGAAGAAAAATTCTAAAAGCGAGATGATCAAGCACTTCCAATCAGCTATCCAGGCTTGGTACCTTATTCAATGTCAAGAATGGCGTCATCAACATTGATAATGCGAGTTCAATCCCGATCGCGGAAATTCAACACTTCAGAATTGTAATTTGTACGCAACAAAATTCGCGTAAATTTTTAATATAACCATACCTTTTTACACCCCATGTTGCGACCAAGTTCCACCGGCCGTGGTCACGGGCTGACTGCAACTCGGTAGAAACGTTGCGTATGCCTGGGTTACCGTTACTAAGTACCACTTTAAAAACTTTGTTTAAAATGGAACGCGAAAGTTCAAATGTGAAGTCAAGGTACCTATAATGAAATTGGAATAGTTCACATTACTATTAGTTTAGTTAGAACACGAAGCGGTAATGTGTGGTATATTGTGTCAGTGTTGAACAAGGGCAGGAAGGCAATCAGGATTCTAGATTTAAACAACAGAGTTGCACTGCAGATAAATACTCTTAAATACAAATAATGGTATTCTTCGATCTTCTATGAGTGATAACATAGCATTGTTTTACTATATGTATATCACACCGGGAAGCGTTTGATATTTATCTCACTTGATGGTAAGACGAAATGCAAAAGCTTCCCTCTTTGGCATTCATTTCGGTTTTTTTGTGTTTTATCCAAATTCATCAACCACATAAACTAAAATATCTTATCTCAAGCTATCGTAACCTTATCGTAACACAACAACGTTACGATCGTTGTTGTTTTGGCAACTGAGATAAGATAAGAAGCCAGTCAGATGGATGGATTTAATAAGACCTACAAACCAACTAACCAAGTACAAAATATTTATATACCTTCCGCTAGCAATCAGATTCATGACCGGCCGGCGGCGGCGGGCGGCGCGGCGGGCGGACTAACCGCAATAACAAAATATTATTTATACATACCAGTCATATTACTCTTTTGTTTCATTTATAATGGTAGATTTTGTATCATCGAGTTTTGCTGTTGCCTGTACCACATTTACCTTTATAGAACTTACCTAATTTGAATTAGATTAGATGTCTGCGTCGCAGATTCGTAGAAAGCTCCACTTGGCCTACGTTCTCGTGTTTGTAATTAGCTTTGCCAGATGTAAATCAGAAATTTCAATTTCTAGCGAATTCCAACCGAAGTACCTTACGTTTGGTATATTATCATACATTATCATACATTTAGAATATACTACTATCAACACACTGGAGCTTGAAAGGTCGACGGCGACGCATTTCAGCGGTAAGAGAGCTCCATTACTCAACAGTCACAGCGAGTTTCCATCACAGCTCATTTGTGTTTGTCTAACTCATTTGGACTGTTGAATAGTTTATTTTATTTGTGTTACTACTAGATTTATTGCCTGCGATGTTTTATTGAGTATTTTTTTTGGTTTATTTTCCCGTTCCTTGGCAATTTCTTTCAGAAACAATAAGGCACTCCTTGATCTGATTCAATTTGACTCCACTGATTATCACCGGCCGCCATTTTTTTGGACTGCGGAAATCTCATCATCCGGGTCCCTCCTCAACCGGGGAGGCGCGGATAGTATAGATTGTGTAGAACTGCCTCTCTGTCCAGGCCATCACCGGCCGCCCTGCAAGATGTTCCACCTAAAGGCCTTTTTTCAATCTTACGTGCTGACGGCCTCCCACCCCCTTAGTGCCACTGCAAGTTCGTTTAAGTGTTGGTTAGTCTCTTTTGTTACCTTAAGCTAAACTGTGCTATTTCTTGATTGACTGTCTATATGTTATGGAAAACTAGCGTAATACTAGCGATCGTTCGTTACTTCGTCCGACTATACTCCTACCATAGCCTACCGTTGGCCCAACGCCAGTTTTCACGATTTTAAAAGATCTACGGTACGGCTTTACGTGCACTGTCACTCATCCAGTGACCCGTCATTGGGATACCTGCTTAACTTACAAGGTCCTAGTCGTGAGACGCTCTATTCAGCTCCTAGACGTAAGGAGATCCAAAAGGGTCCAATCCCACTATGCTGGTCCAAGGTGCATTGGTAGCTTTTTCTTTTAATATTTCTCTGCGGGGAAGCGCACTGCACCTGGAGTCCTTAACAACGGAGCAATTGAGAGTTGGGACGCTCTGGCTGTTTTAAATAAATTACAATGTACAGTTATCAGTTATCAGAAACAGTTATCAGAAAAATAAATCTTTCATGCAAAGTCGTTTGTTCATTTCACGTTGGTAAATAAGAGTCTGCCGAATGCCGACTGCTGTGGAGTGTATGTCGCTATTCTAGTGCATCGAGGGGGCTTGTCCGCCGCCGCGCCGATCCGTGTCTGATGCGCCCTCTTCAGCAGAGCGGGTTTGTGTGAACAACGAAGGGTTGGAATGGCCATATTGCATCTGAATACTGTAACAAAGTAAAGTAAATAGCCTATCTCACCTTCGGTGCAACAAAGTCACAACAGCTCATTTTGTAATTTTACAGGAGAGGACTTTTAAGATTTTTTCGCATAAATTTCGCGGAGTTAAAATTTTTATAAAATGTATTGTTTATTTGTTTCTGTTTCTTCTGTTTCCCCAAATAAAGACAGGGTTTGCAGGGTTCGCAGTTTTCAATGCAACAAAGTCACAGATGGCCATCTGTGACTTTGCTGCACCGAAAGTGCACATAACTGTCCCACAGCCTGGTCAAATGGCTCAATCACCACGCTTGCCAAATGCGGGTTCATCATCATCATCATCATCTCAGCCAAAAGACGTCCATTGCTAGACAAAGGCCTCCCCCACGGATCTCCAGGAGGGGTATTTGCCGTAATCGCCACGCTTGGCAGGCGGGTTGGCGATCGCAGTTGATTAAGAGTAACCTCAGAGAGATGCTGCTGCCCACCCTCTGGAATGATCCCTTAGTCGGCTTTTACGACACCCTCGGGAAGATATGGGGTGGTGCAATTCTTTATCCTCGGCACCACACAGGGGTTGCGGTTGGTCATCACAAACCCGGGCTGTGCATCCAAAACACACTTTGCCCGACCGCCACTCAGCCACCGAGGCATCGGACACCGAGTACAACCTTCGCTAAAAATAAGTTTTTAAGGGTGCGCCGACCAAAAAAAGCCAAAAGTGTAGTCACGGTTAAGTTGATATATGATGAAAAAACTATCGTATTACATAAACAAAATACATATTTAGTATCAAAGGGAACGTGTTTACAATTAGTCCGACCCATAAACTCATAACACACTATAGTTTTTTCTACAATATAATTTAAAGTTGGGCAAAACTCATGAGAACGATTGGCGGCGTTTAGTTGATATCTTATAGTTTATCTAAATTATTATATACCTCTAATTGTGTCTAAACAATCACCAATGTCTTAACTTTATCCAGCTGTTTTTCTAATTATTATTTTTTAAATAAACACGTTAAATTCCCCATACAAAATTAGTACGCGCGGCATTAAATAAATATGGACGAAGACATTTCAAATAAAATATATGACACTTGTCACTTACGGATGGCGCACCCAATAAATCCAAAACACATTTTTTACTAGACCTGGGAATTAAACCCGGTATCTTTGGGTAACGAGCCGAGTGCTTTGTCACTTGGCCACCAAGGCGTTACTACTTCTACTTTGCGCAAAGCTAGATCAGAAAACTTACGATAGTCAATACTTCGCAGTCTAAAATACTGGGTCTAATAAGAACGTATGAAAGATCCTAATGGGGCCTAAGCATCCACTAAGACTGTTTTAAGGGAAATGAAATTGTAGAGTAAATGTTATTTCTCGCCCTTATAGTATAACTAGTTGTCGCCCGCGACTTCTTTCGCGAAAACTACACTGAGATAGTGTCAGGTGTGACAGGAACCTGTTACGGGATAAAAAGTATCCTATATCCTAGTCCGGGTCATGCTCTGTCTATGTGCAAAGTTTTATCTAAATCCGTTCAGCCATTTTCACGTGATGCGTGATCAAATAAACAGACAAACAGATAAACAGACAAAATTTCTAAAAACTGTTGGAACGTGTTCTGTTATCGATTCTAAGTATCCCCAGCCAACTTTTTTTTCGAATATCTTCCATGTACAGACTTTTGACCGTCTTTAGCTTTACTATATTATGTATAGATAGATAGATGTATAGATGATCATATATTCAACTTTTTAAAAAAATAAATAAAGACGATCGTTCCAATTGATAGTTTCTTAATAGAGAAATTTAGGCGTTATTTCATTTCCAATAACTAGTACATATGTAAATTAATTTGATTTCAGAATGTGTAGGAAAATTACCTTTAATGCTAGTTTCAGCTGTGGTCAAAGGGTTTGTTTCGGAGAATTCCTCTCAAAAGATCAGTAACTACATTGGACTCTGTATATGTATATTGTGTACACGCAATCAAGAACTCTATAGAGCACGTAGATATTTAGGGATGTGAAATAGGTCTACTACGTGCTCCGAGATGGTGTTGGTTGGATCTTAGGTATGTATGTAACAATATAAAAGTGAATCTTTGTAAGCAGGACGAGATTCATAAAACCACCGCATTTTCAAATGTATTTTCCACGAAGAGTTTACGCTTCGTTCAATTAATTTTATAACAGTATGTGTAAGTATGTAATAGAGGTACAAAACAGCATAGTGGCTGTTTCTTTGCAACATGTACCTACCTACTAAAAATTGCATGCCCGACTAGACCTGCTATGTATTTTACACAATTTTATGGCAATAAAAAATTATCATATCTTTTCTTATCTAGATGAGTCTAAATTAATGCTTTGTAAATAGCATACAAACTTTTGCAAATAGTAATTAAAACTTTTAACCGTCTCTGTGGTCTAGTGGTTAAGACCACCCGTTTAGACACAAAGGTCCTGGGTTCGATTCCCAGCGAGGGTAGGTACATGTTTGTGTACTCGGTTTGGTTGGCTTGTTTGTCCGCCTGGCTAGCTACCATCATCTTATCTAAATAGGTCGCCATAACATTAATGTTTGTAGGATTGTTATGTTACGGCGGCCAGAGATAAGATAGCCAGTGCTTCAGTAGTTGAGGATTCCGGATAAAGTGCGCTTCCGTTCGGCCTTATCACCACTTAATATCAGGTGAGCTCACCCGTGAGATATAAAAAAAACTGTTGCATTGCTAGGCAAAGGCAGGGCTATGTCCATAGTAGAATGAAACAAGTAGGTCATCTTCATACATACGCACCGAGCGCGGCTTGTATGTGAGCGCAGCCGAGCTAACCCGTCCGTACGCATCGTCGCACGCACACACTGACAAAGTTTATTGAAGCTAATGATGCGCCAGTTGCGGCTGAGCCGTACGTAATGCCGCGCGCGCCTGCGTGTTTCGTCGCTGCGCCGGCGCCGCTGCCGCTCGCACGTAGATTATAATTTGTTAAACGTAAGTCAAGGTCAACGATGGTTACAAAAAAAACAAGAGATATTGCAGTGTTAATGGATGTCTTAATAGCAGCTTGTCCATCCAGAATTTTCTTTCTTTACTTTACCGAACAAGAACGTTGAGTGAGTACCTCCTGCCTAACCTAATTACACAATTTTGTGTCAGTTATTTACTACCGAAAGAGTTAAGTTCTGCTCCAGATTTCGTGGATTAGAGAGGTAAATACATGTACCTACGGATTTGTAAATTTAATTTATTAGATTACACAGTACACCCTACCGCGAAAACAAGGGACTAATTAGGAACAGTCAGACGAAACACTTTGGACTTTGTACCGCTTTTATGTTGTGGGCATAAGTACCTACTAATATCGAACTGCAAGTGTTTACCGTGATGTGCTGTTGACCGTACCTACTTACTTATTGTAAGTTGTTGTGTTGTACAGTTAACAAACTACGTTTAGGTAGATCGGAGGTTCTCTGGAATCCATGAATTCATATTTCTAAGTATGTTCTTATTTTATATGTAGATACCTACCTCATTCTAATTAAAAGCGACAGCCCTACAAGTTTAGGTGATTATCGCTTGCTCGGGGGCCGAGTCGCCCTACTTGTTTTATTCTACTATGCTATGTCACTCCGTGTGTAGGCATGAGATAGCTACCTACAGCTCGGCGAAATCCCGGAGTTCAATAAGATATATCAGTCGGGCTGCCGCGCTTCACGAACTAGCACGGCCGCGCGAATGCGGCGCAGTAGTAGCACAGAGTAAATATAATATACTCAAGTGGTAGTAGGTAGTAAGTTTCCCGCGCTCGTAAATTTTTAAAAGAAGTTCGTTCGCTTTAATTTTTTTTTAAGGTATGTTCATAATTTATTATCTTAATAATGAAATGTTGTGTATGGATGTTTAAATAGAAGAATGAAATTAAACTTTTATACAAAATTATCCTTTTTACGTTGTTAAAATTTATGACAGATATTACATTAAAGTAAAACAATTAAGATTATAGTAATCAGTAGTCAAAATTACATGATTAAGCATAATTGATTTTTATAAAACTCAATTTACGCTTTTTTCTTCAGTTTAATATTTACGATTTAAGATACAATTGCTCGCATCTAATGCAAGTTTTATAAAAATAATATTACCTATATAATATTTATGGTAATCTAGGTGAATTCGAAAAAGGATACGTATGTCCTCACCGAATGTGGAAATACGATTTGCTGAGAATTTTTTACTTCTTCTCGAAGGTAGCTCAAAATGCAGCAAGTTACTGCAATTTCTTATCTCAAATTCAAGGACTTAAGGATTGCTTGTGTTAGTCTTAGTAAACACCTATATCGTCATCACAATGTAGATTTATAGTCTAAACGACTGATGATGATGATAATGATGGTGGAAATGGTGAAGATGATGATATTGGTGGTAGTGTTGATAAAGGCGATGGCGAAGATGCGGATGGTAGAGGTGAAAATGTTGAAGATGATGATGATGATGATGACGGTGGAAATGGTGAAGATGGTGATGATATTGGTAGCGGTGTTGATGACAGTGATAAAGTTGAATATGAAAAGATCATTGTGGTGATGATAATGGGGGTGATGATGATAGTGGTGGTAGTGATGATGTTGGGCGTGATGATAATGGTGGTGGTAGTGATGTTGATGAATATGACAAGATCATGGAGGTGATGATGGTGGAAATGATGATGAATAATATAACAACATCATGGTGGTTGTGGTGATGATGATGATGATGATGACAACATCATCACCTTGGGGTGTTTTAAGTATTTCTTTAAAATTCCTTGATGTACTGAGGCCGGTTGATTTTTGCTGGTAAAATTTTATTTTGTAACTATATAGCATTGTGAACCGAAAATTCAAAATGATAAAAATATTTAAAAAGGAATTACGTCTCGGACGCAAAACTGCGAGTTTCAAGTTTCTATATGATAGCGAGCGAGCGGTGCGTGGCAGTGCTGCAGTGGTGTGACAACAGCCCACGACTACGAATACGCACGCACACTAATATCTGTACAGTGTAGACTAGTGATTTAATTGGAGCAATGTTTACTTTCGTAAAATCATAGGCGTTTGGGTAAAAAATAATAAAAGTCTTAATATTTTCATATTCATATTTCTATTTGAAAATAAGACAACAGTGGCCTGCGGCATATCAATACAAACATTTTAATGTCGGATTATTGTTTCATGTGCTATATTTACAAAGGTTCTGAAGAAATAAGTTTTTAGATATCAATACTTTTACGTATTATTCATGCAGTTTCTGGGTATTTCTTTCAAATTCCAAGACAACCATGGCCTTGTGAAAATATCAAGTTAATCTACACTAGTCCTTTTAATGTATATGACCTATTTAGCGCCTAGCACCAGTGACTTAAAAACACGTAAATTTTCAAAATTTCGCGCGGCACCCCCTTAAATACTTGTAAAAGTGTTCTTTCGACTGTGAGGGTAATAACTTCACAGTGACGTAATACCGTTGACTCGCAGCGTAAATCACAATCTAGCAGAAATTAACGAGTCTTTTGGGGCCTCGGTAGCTTAGCGGTCGGAGCATTGGACCTGTTATCCAAAGGTCGTGGGTTCGATTTCCACTTGGGCTTCCTGTGGCTTGTTGATTTTTTCTAGTTAAATTTTATCTTGTAATAATCATTAATCACCGAATATGATTATTTTCTTGATTGATATCATTAATCTGTAATCATGATTGAAAATTACACATTGTAATAGTAATCCATAATAATTAATCGCATTTCATTTTGCCCAACTCTGTATCAACATTACTATTGATACTAAAAACGTTTGACTTACTGAACCATGTCCATGTTTTCTGGTGCAGCTAAAATTTATTAATGTGATTGCGAATTTTTGTTCAATGTTCAACAATACTAAGGCACTTCAGAGATGTAAAAGACATAATATTATACAACACTACATCAAAGTTGAATAAAAGTAAATATAATAAATATAATAAATGTTCCCAATAATTTTGTAGGTATTTTATTTTACTTTGTTTGACAACCCAAATGCTCAAACGGTGTTTATAAATTCTGAACACAAAATAATTGCGCTCTAGTGCGAGTAGCCGTATGGTACAATTTAGAATGAACGCTGTGCTCTGCAAATTGTGTATGTAGGCTATTTTAATGGCGGCATTCCGTCAACTACAAAAGAGTGCAACTTCTGCTAGTGTCTTTCTTCTGTGGCAAAGATCATTATAATTGATTGGTATTGAGGAGCTCGATGGCGCAGTGTTTAACGCTCGGTCTGCGAGTGCTGAGGTTAAGTAACTTTCGCAAAGGCTGGTCATTGGATGAGTGACCAAAAATTTATCATCTCGAGCTCCTCCGTGCTTCGGAAGGCACGTAAAGCCGTTGGTCTCGGCTGCATTAGCAGTCGTTAACAACCACCAATCCGCATTGAATGATATATTTCCGATGACCGGCCTTTACAAAAGTTGCATAAACCACCACGTTGGCCCAGTGTGGATTGGTGGTTCTTAACGACTGCTAATGCAGCCGGGACCAACGGCTTTGCGTGCCTTCCGAAGCACGGAGGAGAATGAGACGAAACATTTTTGGTCACTCACCTGACGACCGGCCTTTGCGAAGTTTTTTAACCTTAGCAATCGCAACTGCGTCATCGAGCTTGCATTGCGAAATCAAATATGTTTTTTTTTTTTTTTTTTTTTATACATAGCACGGCAAATGACTCCATTTCACCTGATGTTAAGTGAATATGGAATCCAGATGCGATGACAACTGGTGCAGCGTGAAAATAACGCAGCATAAGTTACCCTCACTCTGCCGGCCCACAAGGTGCCTCTTCACGCCTCGTTTGAAGGACCCCATATCATAGGAAGGAGGGAAAACGTGTGCAGGCAAACTATTCCATGTTTTGGAAGTGCGACAAAAAAATGAGTCACCAAATTTCTTAGTGCGTGATGGAATATTTGAGACTGTGAAGCGGTGACTCCGGAGAGCAGCACGCGTACTCCTATGGAGGAAGGGAGAAGGAGGGATGAGGTCAAAGAGTTCTTCAGAGCACTCGCCATGGTATAAACGGTAAAACACGCTGAGTGACGCAATATCTCTACGCAATTGCAGAGTTTCGAGAGTATTTGTGGCTTCTGCGTTGCCGATAATGCGTACAGCGCGACGCTGCAATCTGTCCAAAGCATCGAGAAGGTACTTTGCGGAACCGTCCCAGATGTGCGAGCGAGATATGTGTTGCGTTAACGTGTTATATGGGCAACATCAACAGCTTTTAATGAAATCAATCATTATATCGGTAAACTGCCAAAAATCGCGGCTATTCATAATAAGGTGGCAATCGATTTTCTATTATCTCCCATCCCAATGTTCCTCAGTCATGAAGGAGATATGAATAAGAAATAAAATAAACATTATTTCAGTCACGACCGTCCCGTTTGCACGGTATTACCATAATATCGATCGTTTGCAATTCTCCTAGTGACAACATTATTAAACCAAATTGTTTGCTTAAAAAATTGAATGCTGTTGGAGGGAAAATGTTTTATAACATGGAAAAGTGGGTCGTTAGTATTATCTGTTAGGTATTATTACTCACTATTTCTTCTTTTCACTTTGACATTGCATTGAGAGTGGGTTTATAAAATAATTTACAAACTTGTTACTTACAAAATAATATACGTAATCAAATCAATAAATAATATAAATTCACATACCTATGTTTGTAGTCTGCCAATATTTATAACAAAAAAGACTTAGCTTTAAATATGTTTTTAATACTTCAACAGAAAAGCACTTGGCCTTTATCGCATCTTACCAAAATGTGGCATGGATCAGCAATAAAAAAACCGGCCAAGTGAGAGTCGGACTCACGAACCAAGGGTTCCGTACTTTATGACGTATTAAAAAAAACTACTTACTAGATCTCGTTCAAACCAATTTTCGGTGGAAGTTTGCATGGTAATGTACATCATATATTTTTTTAGTTTTATCATTCTCTTATTTTAGAAGTTACAAGGGGGGGGACACATTTTACCACTATGGATGTGTCTCTCGCGTAAACTATTCAGTTTAGAAAAAAATTATATTAGAAACCTCAATATCATTTTTGAAGACCTATCCATAGATACCACACGTATGAGTTTGATGAAAAAAAATATTTTGTGTTTCAGTTCTAAGTATGGGGAACCCCCAAAATTTTTTTTTTTTTCTATTTTCGTGTGAAAATCTTAATGCGGTTTACAGAATACATCTACTTATCATGTTTCAACAGTATAGTTATAGTTTCGGAAAAAGTGGCTGTGACATACGGACGGACAGACAGACAGACAGACAGACAGACGGACAGACATGACGAATCCATAAGGGTACCGTTGTTTGCCATTTGGCTACGGAACCCTAAGAAAGGGTTTTTCACTTTATATCGAGGTTTTTATAAAAAAAATACACTTAGATTTTGTTTTTCCTTTACTAAGAACAAGACGCTTTACTGTCTAAACATTAATTTACTAAGTATGCAATGCTCAACTATTACAACGCTGAAACTCAAAAACAATGTGCCTATATTAGTTTACATGTCATTTTAGGTATAATTATTATATTGTCATATTTATAATCGTAAGTTAATACTTATAGTCATAGTTTAGTAGGTACCTATCTTATCTTTCACTACATTTTTTTATTTGCTAATATACATAAATGTATCATCTTCTCGTCATTGGTCTCAAAACTGTGTCGAAATATTATAAGTTGTAAATGGAAATACATAAAATATGCCGAGTGAACATTCGTTGGTATGATAATGCTTCATTATTACGACGCAGCCAGTGAAGGGAAGGGAATCAATTTTACATATTTATGAATACAAAATTTACGCGTTTGGAACCTGAGACGAGACAAGTTCTTTCATAGGCGAGTTCTTGTTTTTTTGCATATTTAACTTATAAGAGAGTGTTATAATAAGCGATACAAGCAGTCTGGTCCAGTCACATTCGAAGTAATTGAAGTCAAATATCCCTATCCATCCATAGGGAAGGCTTGTGCCCCAGCAGTGGGGACATAAAAAGAACTGATGATGATGATGATGATGATGATGATGATGATGATGATGATGATGATGATGATGATGATGATGATGATGATGATGATGATGATGATGATGATGATAATGATGATGGTGATGATGATGATGATGATGATGATGATAATGATGATGGTGATGATGATGATGATGATGATGATGATAATGATGATGGTGATGATGATGATGATGATGATGATGATGATGATGATGATGATGATAATGATGATGGTGATGATGATGATGATGATGATGATGGTGATGATGATGATGGTGATGATGATGATGATGATGATGATTTAGAGTAGTATTCCCTTTTATAAGACTGTGTCAAATACATTAAAATGTGCTTAGTTTTAATATTCATTACGTGGCGTGGTTACGTTTGTATACCATAAATGTTTAGAGAAGGTCATAGAACAAGTCAGATAATTAATTATTTATTTATATACAAAATAAATAAGTACAAAAAGCGGATAATATATGGTGCGGATATGTTGTTTTCTATAGTTTACATGACATGAAATGAAACATTTTTACGAAATAAAAACCTCTCAATCTTCCTGTGACCAAGGACCCTGTAAAGAGTTCGAAACATCAGGATAAAATAAAATGGAAAATAAAACGCAAGCACATTTGTAACAAGTGCTTCATTTCAATAGTAAGGTATAAACTGTCCATTCTTTTAAAGTTAAGTACAAGAAATACTT
The DNA here is from genome assembly GCA_963082485.1 of Eudonia mercurella. Lineage (NCBI taxonomy): Eukaryota > Metazoa > Arthropoda > Insecta > Lepidoptera > Crambidae > Eudonia > Eudonia mercurella. The sequence goes on along the minus strand of OY720023.1, from coordinate 7,906,340 downwards.
ACTTGAGCAACAAAAAGGGCAACAACTTTAAACAGGCGGCTTTTATTAATATTATTATTTGTATTTTTAAAGATGGTTTTTGTTTTATACATTTTATTCTTCATCTTAGTTTATGGCACAACCACAAACTTTTTTTATCGTTAGGTATTTTATTATGTAATCACACACAGGTATAATTAAATATTTATTGTGTATGTATAAAAATAATCAGTAGCTTTATTTTTTTATAACATTACGCATACGCACACACACCCTCACACCCTCACACACACACACACACACACACCCCCACACACATACACACACACACACACACACACACACACACACACAAACACCACGGGTTCCTCTGAAAATCAGCGTTGCAGTTTGTTGAAGCTGCAACTTATGCTGAGAGGAGTCCAGTTCGTCGTAGCATTTTAATTTTAACTTTATGTTTTTGTTTTATTGTTAGAACCTAAGCCTGCTACGTCGAATAAATCGTTTGAATTTGAATTTGAATTTATAATTAATACCATACCACATATCACCTGTATATTATCCCACGGCATAATTTTCTGTCATCATCCGTGGCGGGGTTGTTCAAGGCGACGTATGTATCTTGTTATTTATGAAAAGTGTGCTAGTGCAACTGGATTTAATATGTGCATACAATCCTGAACTCATACCTAACTTGTTTGATCCTAAGGCCTCAGTTGCCAAATAAACCGAAGGTTCCCTTAAAACTAGCACCAGTCCCTAGGAGTGTCAATTATACTTTGATTCACGTCACTATTATAAAAACTTATATGATCAATCATATAAGTTACGATTCCCAAAATCTTGAAATAAACACTTTATGGTTAAATAAACATGACATATTATTATTTAAAAGAACAAAGAACCTAAAACTAAAAACCTTAAAAAATAATTAAATAACTAAAATAAATTATTAAAACGAGTCCCTTTAGGCAAGGTTCCGAAGATACTGGCAGCGTTCCCCCTTTGAATAGAAATATTGAAATATTTTATTTTTTTAAAGATATGTAGAAAACATTTAAAGCTTAGGTACTTATAAAAATCGTCGTGCAATGAACCGTTTAAATAAATTATTATCTTGAACAAAACGCTTACATTATAAGTTATAATTACGTGCCAGAATTCAGGTGGAAATTGCAGGGACTATAATTAACCTTGGGAGGCACTTCCAACTCTGAAGACTTTAATGTTCCCTACACTTCATTACACAATGAACTATAGTCATTTCATAATGAAGTCATTGTTTGACACAGTCTAGAGGGCGCTTTTATTTCTTTTCTTATTTATTTCGTAGCGCTGCTTATGCGACAACTTACCTTCTACGGCCAAGTATATAAAAGGTATAATTTGGACTGTTTTAAAGTTTTTTTATGCATAACTATAAAATAATGTAAAAATAATTATAAAAATCTTTCACATCGTAATATCTAAAATAAACACAAATCAGAAGTTTACTATTTCCTCTCCATGAAAGTATCTTTGGCAGGTTGGCGTTCAAGTGATTGCTATTGATATAGGGCATACATACATTTTCCTGCTTTTAGAAGAAGACGAAAGAAGATATTACAAAATGTTTTCCTTGTATTTAATTGGCTGTTTCATATTCAATTTTGCAATCTCAATATCATGCAGACTAGAGAGAGCATAGCAGTTCGAAAAACCTGCAAACATTTAGTTAAAGAACGCTCCGCTATCGTGAGGAAATCTAAATGGAGGTGCAACTTAATATTCTCAATATCTTGTTCGAAACAGTTCTGTGTCCCACCTAACCGAGAACCCCAAAATTGGATTAAGTTTTATTGAGAGATATTTTACCGAATTGCCAATAACATTCACGGAACTAAGTTAGCCGAATCAATGACACCTGTTACGGGGGTTCACTTTCATTTCGCTTTTTTTTTATTGCAAACCGCGTGGCGTTATGCAAATATTAGATATTTCACGGTACAATATTCCGTAGCAATTTACAGGAAAATTGGGTAGGAAAGCAATTGATATTCTGATCTCGTTTGGGAATTTTCGTGGGGAATTCCGTCGAATTCACTCCTGATTCACGTGGAGCGTCTCGCCTCCGCGGAATACTGACAATCGCAAGAAACACGAAGCGATCTCATTAAATTGTAAGTCATATGTCAGTGGTTCACTTACGGTGGAGCGCCGGGCGTACGCTGTTTGCCACCGCAAGTTAAGCTTATTATTTACTTGGATGCTATGGTACTTAATTATTTACGGTTGTATGAGAATACCCGAAGATTGGGCTCAGTAGCATGCATTGGGCAAGGCCTATGTCTTGATGAAAATGCTATGCTATCGTCTGGCTGTTAGTCCTGTTATCATAAGAACGAGCAATGCCAAAAGCCTGAATGCGTGTTGATCAATGTATAACTATGTTCTTCTTCTTCTTAAGGAGAATATAATAACCTCAGTAGCTCAGCAGTCACAGCATTGCACAGTTCGGGTTCCCACTCGAGCTTACTGAGGCTGGTTGATTTTTTCCAGTATTTTTTATATTTTGTAACTATATATAGCACTGTGAATACAAAATTCAAAAAATTATAAAAAATATATCTTGTAGAATATAATTAGTTTTGCTAAAAATTTCTAATTAGATTTATTTTAGGCTAATGTAGTCGATACAAAGAAGGAAAGAGTGATTTAACGAACGTTTTTCAAACAAAATCTTTCACTTTACAATGCCACATTAGTTCTGAATAATATTGTTGACTATTATGAAAGTAATAGATGTCTCATAACATTACTCGTACGTTATAGCTCGTTACGCCTGTTGGCGCTATGTCGTGAGTAATGGCTGATATACGTCTATGGCTCTTGTCTATGGCGCGGCGGCGGCGTGTAGAAATCCTTATTAGCGTCTAACATTTAATAATGCGGACTACAGCGATTGGCTGATAAATGAATTGTCAGCCGCAGAAGATTAAATGCTCCGCTGGCGTGATGTCCCGCTACTGATTTGAATTGATGGATGCTGCACGCATGCTTGGGATAATTCATTCATATCCGTTTGAGAGGACTTTATTAATGCTATACGTGGAGGGAACAAACGCCTCATGCAAGTGAAATTCCTTTTATATAAAGGAGAATAATTTAGTCAAAGGAGACTTTATTACATTTTCAAAGGTAAATAAGATTATGAAAATATCTTCGAACTTAAATTAAAAGGTGTATAATAAAGGAATTGCTTTAGTTTTGTCATCTTTAATGTTAGCCTAAGTTTATTTAATGAGTTTATATTTTAGTCGAAATATATTAAATGTTTGTGGAATAATAAAACATTTATAAGACAACGCCTAACAAAAAGCAATAAAACAATTAAAACTATTCAAATTCAAATTTCAAATTATTTTTTTATTCAAGTAAACTTTAGAAAAGTGCTTTTAAATTTCCCAACATTTTTTTACTTACTACCCATTCAGGACGTCTATTTTTTAGCTGTGGAGAAGAATGGGAGCCAGAAACTCTATTGTTTGCGCGGTCGAAACGTTCACCGTTCACGGTATCACACGCCATGTAGAATTCGCCAGTTGCGCCGCCCGGCCCGCTGCCGGTCGCTCCGACTCGAGCCTGGTCGAGCTTAAAGACGACACCTCGATTTGTGAACATTCAAAAAGGCTGATCATTACTGGCGCTACCAAAAAAAAAATCGTTTTAGTTATCAAAATATGCAGCCACTAAATAACGAATATTGATGTTATCAATGTATTTGAGTAGTTTCCAAGCATATAAATTAAGTTATTTTGTTGTCATTTCAACAGTAGTGATTTTTTGTGGTGTTCTCAAAAATAATTATGATTGAGTCATAATTATACAATCGTGTATTTGAGCTAGCAAATTCAAGATGAAACATGAATTTCCCTAAATCAACATTTCAGATTCGTTAGTCATATTATAAGTCTTAAGGGGGTGCAGCGCGGACGCAAAACTGCGAGTTTAAAGTTTCTTTATGATAGCGAGCGAGCGGCGCGTGGCAGTGGTGTGACAACGGCGCACGACAACGAATACGCACGCACACTAATATCTGTACAGAGTAGGCTGGTGATTTAATTAGAGCAATGTTTACTTTCGTTTAGTCTTAATATTTTCATATTCATGTTTTTTAATTGAAAAATAAGACAACAGTGACCTGCGGAATATCAATACCAACATTTTGATGTCGGATCATTGTTTCATTTGTGCTATACATATTTACAAAGTTTCTGAAGAAATAAGTTTTTAGATATCACTATTTTACGTATTGTTTATGCAGTTTCTGGGTATTTGTTTCAAATTCCAAGACAACCATGACCTTGTGAAAGGATCAAGCTAACCTACACTAGTCCTTTTAATGTATAAGACCTATTCAGCGCCTAGCACCAGTGACTTAAAAACACGTAAATTTTCAAATTCCGCGCGGCACCCTCTTAAACTATTCGACGAAAGTTGGTGCATTTTTTCAGTGTGTCGCCTTACCTAAGGCTTTTTTATTACCGATGTTCATGTATAATTATAAATACAAAATAGCAGTTATAACCAAATAAAGGGTGTCCGTAGAGATCGCTTTATACCTAACTAATATAATACAAAGCTTTTGGAATATGTCACAAAGGGAAGGTTCTACAAATAAAGCAAGTGGCCTATAGCCACTCTAAAATACAAAAGAATGGATACAAAAATGGGAGTTGCTGAACGAAAAACAAACACAAATTGGAAACAAAGTTTCCACGAAACAAATACCTAACTATTTCCGACTACGCGAGTTAAACACGCTCGACGTTGTATATCGTGGGGACATAATAATATAGAAAGAAACAAATATGGCCGACCGCAGGTTAAGTGGGATGGCTCGTTACAAAGCCTTTTCAATTGTATATAATACTCGTATATTTGTAATTATAAAAGGAACATTTTTTAATAATGAAACAAGTGTATCTTATCTTACCTTACTATTACTATAGGTATACTAACTGCTACAGACCCAATGTACTGTAACTAGATAATATTCTTTACTATATTTAAGTATAAGTTCGTGGATTACACTAGGGTGAAGTTACAACGACATCAGTTTATTAACTATTCATTCATATAACTGCGTATAATAGTGTATAAGCCGCTGTGGTCGTCAACTTCAGTGTGTAGGCACCTTATCATAGTGGACTTAGAAAAATGATGACATCATAAAATTTCTTCCGTAGTAAAGTCGCATCAAAATTAGATTGCTTGCAAGCCTTCGCAGCTTTAAATTATATTACCGATCTTACACCCGGGAAGATGAAGTACTAAGGATATTGAAAAGAAGCACTGCAATATCCGGTGGGAAAATACAATGTCAAAGTACCTGCTACAAATGTACAGGAAGTGGCTCTTGTATATATTTGTAGTTTATAGTTTTTTTTAGTACTAGTTAAGCTTTTATAGGGGTCATTTGAAGTGCCTCTTTGCTCAAATACTAAGTCTTCATCACCTGCTCATTTTACGCCCTACTGCTGGAGCAAAAGCCCTCCCTATGGATGTATAGGAGAACGGCCACCAACCACCAGCGGGCCCAGTGCAGATTCGTGGTTGTTAACGACTGCTATGCTAATGCAGCCGGGACCAACGGCTTTACGTGCCTTTCGAAGCACGAAGCAAACGTTAATAATTTGGTCTCGTCACCCATCCGATGACCGGCCTTTGCGAAAGTTACTCAACCTTAGCAATCGCAGACCGGCCGCGTTAACCACTGCGCCATTGAGCACCAATAATTAAAAATACTAAGTTCAATAATAAAATATACCAATCGTAGATTTTTCTGTGTATCGTTTACTATCAGTACATAATTCTGTGGACTCAAAATTCTAGTATGTTTTCATAGTTTCACCTCTGATCTTACAGTTTATTAGCTCTCTCCATCCGACTAGTTGTCTGGAAGAAATCGCTTGAAAGCGATAAGACCGCCAAGTTGTAACATTGTAATTTTTTTTCTTTTGATCATGTTTATGTTTTATGTAATGCAATAAAAGTATTATCTATCTATCTATCCAAAAAAGAAGATGGGTCAATTGATTCCATTTTTATTGAGTCCACAGATTGATGTTGCATCATTTTAATACATGCTGAGCTTAAGCGGCAGTGGGCAGGGCACATCACTGGCAGGGACATCTCTCGCAGGACTGATGGTCGCTGGGGCGGAACAGACCTCAAGTTGCGACCGCGTACCAAGACTCAAACAAGGTGGACCGACGATGTGGTGAAGGTCGCAGGTAGCCGCTGGATGCGAGCAGCTCAAAACCGGTCGTTATGGAGATCTTTTGGGGAGACTTTTGTCCAGCAGTGAACGTCTTTTGATTGAGATGATGATGACAAATTTTAATACATACCTACTTAGTTACCAAGTACAATAGGTACTTAATGAAACAGAGTTTAATGTTTTAGAAAAAGGTAAAGGGTTATATCTATTCTAATGAATACGATCAATTACAGGTTTCCATGCGATGAAACAATGTTTGGGTTCTGCCGGCGAAAGGTTTCGCTCGCTCAGGTAGCGTTACTATGGGCTCTCCTAAACGGCAATGAATCGATTGAGTTTAAATTGTAACAACTATGGTTTGGGCGGCGGTAAACGACTTAAACTTATACAATAAGTAGGTACTTAAATTATATTAATACTATACTATACCGTATGTTTGAAATTGAAAGTTATACAAATAGTCGAGTACAAAAATAGGGCTGGTTTTACTTAAATGGTGCTGCGCGGCTTTTCGAAAATTTACGTGTTTTTAAGTTACTGGTGCTAGGCGCTGAATATGTCATATAGTACTTACATTAAAAAGACTAGTGTAGGTTAGCTTGATCCTTTCACAAGGCCATGGTTGTCTTGGAATTTGAAACAAATACCCAGAAACTGCATGAACAATACGTATAAGTAATGATATCTAAAAACTTATTTCTTCAGAAACTTTGTGAATATAGCACATGAAACAATAATCCGACATCAAAATGTTTGTATTGATATTCCGCAGGCCACTGTTGTCTTATTTTTCAATTAAAAAATATGAATATGAAAATATTAAGTCTTTTATTATTTTTTACCTAAAAGCCTATGATTTTAGGTAAAAAATAATAAAAGTAAACATTGCTCCAATTAAATCACCAGCCTACTCTGTACAGACATTAGTGTGCGTGCGTATTCGTAGTCGTGCGCTGTTGTCACACCACCTGCCACGCGCCCGCTCGCTCGCTATCATAAAGAAACTTGAAACTCGCAGTTTTGCGTCCGCGCCCTTAACGTCTTCATAGACAAATCTTCATGGATTCTCTTTTGTTTTTCTTTTGTCAGACAAGATTGGCGTTCTACACATTAAAAATTGATTGTAATCACATTTGAATAGTTTAGTTTATTTCCACTTAATCTTAAAAAAGTAAAAAATAAATAAAAGCCTATGACTGTCCCACTGCTGGGCAAAGGCTGCTATCATTGAAATTAAGTTATCACTACAATTGATGAGGATTAGATGCCACTTAATCATAAGATACGAGGAGAAGAGAAGGATAAGAGGAGCTCGATGGCGCATTGGTTAACGCGCCCGGTCTGCGAGTGCTGAGGTTAAGCAACTTTCGCAAAGGCCGGTCATCGGTTGGGTGACCAAAAATTTATTATCTCGAGCTCCTCCGTGATTCGGAAGGCACGTAAAGCCTGTACACGTAAGTCCTGGCTGCATTAGCAGTCGTTAACAACCATCAATCCGCACTGGGCCCGCGTGGTGGTTTATGGTCCGTTCTTCCTGTCCATCCATAGGGCTCGTGCCCCAGCAGTGAGGACATAAAAAATGAGCTGGTGATAAATCATAAGAAAATGTATTTATACAATTTTGTCTCTTACTCCATTGTATTAAGAGTTACATTGTTTACATGTTAAACTTCGTGACTGTTCCAAACCTAACAAGTGTAGATAATAAAATGTAAAAGGTAAACTTTAAATATTTATGAGAAATTTTAACCATTTTACTATAATGGAAACGGAACATGCAACATTTTCATCCTATTTTTTTATTCATGTATTTCAGGATATTTTAATTATGTGATCCATCTGTGTTGCGGCATTATAATATAATCAATCACTAAACACTACAATATTAATGAGAAATCTGAGCCAACCTAAGAATCACTATAAACAAATTTCTCCCGCTTTAGTATCAGACAGCGCGGGCAGACTGCGTCGAGTTTCATAGGGATCCCAGGAATACTAACTTATAATGACGTTGGGCTAGATCAACGGCAGCCGTGAAATTCGTGTAACGAGATACATCAACTTGGTCTGCGAACGTTGACGCGCGTACGCGACTGACACTGGAGATCGTTGACGCGTCAGAGATCGGCGCACGTTCCAAAAACAAAGTTCACAAATGTGTTGGTGGCCTGATTTTGACAGTTCTCCCATAACAGCTGTTTTGGACAGGAACTAGTCATCGACACTTTTACCATTGAAAATGGTTATCGGATGCAAATCGCCTTAAACGTATTTTTGGCCATAGCTCCGAGGATTTTGGAAGAATCGAAATGAAAATAGTACCAAGAGTTGAGGAATTTATCAAGACACGTATGAGCGTTTGAATTTTGAAAATCGGTTGGAAACTTTTTTTGGAATTTTGATAAATGTAAAAAAAAAACGGGTTTTTGGCGATTTTTTTAAAAATCGGTTAATAATTGTGACCTGTAGGTGGTCCCTTTAAATTTGGTATTGTAGAAAAACGGGTATTTCCGTATATAAAAAGTGATGTAGTTTCTTTGATTATTGACCGATCGTCATGGTAATGGTGTTAAAAGATGCGGATGCAGGCGAGAAGTGCATTCAAGTTGGAATTGTGTTATTTAAAATAAAATGTCTTTTTTTCTTTCTTAAAGTGTATTCATTCAGTATTAATTTTCAATGCTCCGATTCTTGCGGGGACTGCGAAATCTGTGAATTTTTATCCTTTAGTTGATGGCTTTGTGCGATTAGCACATTTAGGCAGTGTCAAAGTAAATTTTCTTACAAGTAATACATTAATAAACAATAAAACAATATTTCCTTCCAGTATGATGAGAAGTGAGAAATGATATACCTCTCAACCCCTAGAGTATCTCAGTAAAGATGTGGGGCTTTATTTACTAAGTCATCGGGCGGACTTCTTGAGAGAATTTTAAAAGTGACGTTGCACTTTTTTGTTTCCACTCCACCATTATTTCACATTAATATTTGACGTAACACAAATTTTAGAAAATAAAACAAAACCGCAGGCATTACTCTTCACTTTCCCGCCAAAAAGTCACATATCTACTTAAAGGCAAAATGTTTCCTAATCTTGTTCACAAATAACGCCAACGATTATCTTGGAGAACACATGATTCATTCGTAATTCAGTTTCACCTCTGTCTCATAATTTATTAAAACAGTTAGCTCACTGAATACTCTAATTGAAATGTCAATTTGAATTAAAGAAAATACTGAGGAAGCTTCCACTTCCATTTTGTGTCTGCATTCAACTTGTGTTTGTATTCATAACTAGACGAGAAATAATTTCAGTTCTCCAGTGGTTCTCACACCGCCAGCGCCGCTGAGACACAGATGGCAATTTGTCATCTCACGCCACTTGAGAACAATAATTTGAGTACAAACACTAAAATTACAACTTATTTCTAGATGCTAGTGTTAGCTATATTCTCGTGAAAACACGGGGTAATTAATGTGGACTATTCCTCATCAAGAGGACCCTTGAAATAGATTAATTTAGAACATTTGAATGCGTTGTAAGGCTACATCTACACGTTACACGATCTTAAACAATGTCTTTCTGCATATACATTTTAATGCCACTTGTTTGAAAGTTCTTTTGTTTCTTCATTATTAGAAAATTTTACTCGATGTTAAAATTAATTAGTTAGAAGTTATCCTAACTACAGATACCTATATAGAATCACCATGTGGTGGAAAAATGTATAATATTATCGGTGTTTTTTATTGTTTTTTTTTTATCTCATACGCACTTTTTGAGATATTTGGTTCCATTTGCCAACACTCATGCACATCCAGACACAAAAATTCTAAAAAATAAAACGAAGCTTCAGATTGAAGTCTTCACTTTTCCTTCGAGAAGTCATTGTTTGTTCTTGTCAATTACAATAATCCTCATGCGAAACGACTAAAAACATCCAGTCTCATCATTTACTGAAATTCGGAGGGGTATTTCCAATGAAATGTGACATCGCTATAATGCTGTTGTATTCCCACCACTTCTTGGCACGGACGAGCGTGTACTTAAACTAGGAAATTTCGAATATGGCTTAAAGTCAAACGCATTTATTTGCCGTTGAGAGCCATCCCAGTTTATACGAGCCCATATCAATGAACATAAACATGGGCATGAATAAATATAACTTTACGGTGAGCGTCATAAATCCGACGGATATGGTCGTTACATAAGCAGGAGGATAGGTTATACACGCTACGAAGACGGTTTTAATAAGATTATAACACTCGGGGGTATGGTCGATCTCACAAATTACATTAGGGTAAAGCCACCAAAGAGTACACACTTTCAAAGAGTACGTATTCCTATACACAATTCTTTTTTCTATTGGCAAAAACATCCATTCATGGGATTAATAAATATTACGTACCATATTGACTCCATGCCACGTTATGTTATGTCACACGCAAGTGTTGCTTACATATTTAATATTATTTAATTAGTAGCACTGCGGTGCTCGTTGGTGTTTCCCTACTTATTGTATCAGCTCCACAAACTGAATGTTTTTTCATACAGTTGTCACCACTTCGGATTAAGAGGGGGTATAAAGGTAAATCACCAATCGTAGATTTGATTTTAACACTAGAAGATAAACCACGATTTACCCGAAAAAAATATCATAGATACTACAGCATACTTGAAAGGGACTGGCTTAAGCAAAAACATAATATATTAAAATTTTATCGATAAAATAAAATCACAAACTTACGTCTACTTTTCAACTAGAATCAATTTATTTTCAATTTGACGCATATTACTGAGCCAATATTTTAACACATAATATCAAATTATATTACCGAGCGACTGTATTAGCGATTTGAAAAAAAAATGTATATTTTACGAGTAAATAAACTAAAACTAATTCGGCGCTTACGACATTCTTATTCCGTGCAGAACGCTCCAGTCTGTCGCACCTGACCCGAGGTAACAGGCATGTTTTGTTTCATCGATTAGTCGCGATCACTCTGTTGAGACGAGAGGACTGTGTTTCTGTGCTCAGGGCGCCGAGAAAATATTTCGTTAAAATAAGATATTATTATCATAATATTGTTATTATTTCTTTTCATTGGTGATGAGTAGTCTCACCTTGAAATATCGACCCTTACGCATTAACTTTAGAGCTCACTATACAATGTATTAGAAGCGCTGAAGCAATGATGGCGACGCGGGTACCGGGTATAGTATATGCAAAACAGAACGATGCTTTTGACCACTCGTATTGGTGGCAGTATGTATAGTATTTTTTTTTCACAGTACATACATAATTAAGTTGAATTAGCTATTCTGGAAGTATTGTATCATACTTCGTATATTACCGTACAAACTTGTGATTTACAATTATTTTGTATTTCAGAACTGCTGCAGCTCGTAAATGTCGTAATATCTCACAAGCCGATGAATGCTATCCGGTCAAACTCGTACGCAAAAATCTCTCATCAACTCTGTTAGTTCGTTACAGTTGTTTAATTTAAAGCTATTCGTATATTTATTTTTATAAAAACCATAGAATGTAAACATAATATTGATTTTTTTATATGTTAAGACATGAAAAGTCTGTCGTTGCTGACTGTACAATCCAGCTCGAAGATCTCGTAGATCTCGAAGAGCTCGCAGATGAAATGCCTCGCGATACCTGAAAAATGAATGTAAAAGCTTATTTCTATAAAAATGAACTTGAATTTGGTCCAGAATTATCTTTTCAAATATTTTACTAAATGTGGGTAGCACAGAAATTGGTCTAAAGTTAGTGGGGTCAGATGTGCTACCTGATTTGTATAATGGAATTACTTTACTGTGCTTCATTAGGTCAGGAAAAACACCACAGTCAATACATTCGTTAAATATGCAAGCTAAAACTGAAGCTATTGTCTCAATAACGGATTTAGTGACGTCAACGAAATTACCCCACAAATTAGCAGTCTTTTTTTTTATTAAGAGTGTTAAAAGTTTTAATTATATCTCTAAAATCAATTTTTTGAAAACTAAAATGGTTTTCACTAGGTTTGACATTTTCCTTTAGAACCGCTTCAGCTACAGTGGGGGACGAGTCCAAAGTCTTTGTAGTTGAAACTGGAATATCAGTAAAAAACTTCTCAAATGCCGCAGCAACATCAGCATCAGAAGTTAAGATTTGATTTTCGAAGCTCAATTTGTACTCATTGTTACGACTTTTGACATTTCCAGTTTCACTATTTATAATATTCCATGTCATTTTTATTTTGTTATTACACTTAGCTTAATCTTTGAACTCAGGAATTTTGCCTTTGCTAATCGACATACTGTTTTAAATAACTTAGAATATTTTTTGACATACAATTTGAAATCTTCACTGGTGTTATAGTTGCGTTCATCATATAGCTCATAAAGTCGCTTTCTACTTTTGTGGATACCAATTGTAACCCATTCACTAAAAGTAACAGTACCACTAACCGAGACCATCTTTGGAATAAAAGTTTTATTAAATTCTAAACAATATTTATAAAAGAAATCATTATAAAATTTATGTGGGTTATCATTATATTCTACATAACATATATTATCATAGAGATTGTTTTGAAGCGTTCCAGACGACCTGCAGTTTTTGGTACAACAGTGATAATCTGTTTCTTCACTTGCTGACACTGATGTGGAAGGCTGACCATTTGGCCACAATGATCAGAGTCTAGTTTATTAATAATGAGTTTAGACAGAGGTACTAGATCAGTGTATATATTATCGATACAAGTGGCCGAAGTGGCAGTTATTCTAGTCGGCTCCAAAAATAAATTATTCAAATTATATGATTGAAATAATTTTTTAATTTTGATAGAACCTGTAGACTTTTCTAACAAATTAATATTAAAATAACCGCAAACAACTATCTTTTTACCTACATTGCGGATTTTATATAATGCTTCATCCATTACTTTTTCAAAATAATCATACAATGCTGACGGAGGCCTGTATACACTTAATACAACAAGTCGCTCCAGCTCCACACAAGCTATTTCTATTGTTTGCTCAACCGAGAGGCTCGTTATGTCTTTTCTTTCCTTTAATTTTAACTTCTTATCGACTATAATTAAGGAGCCACCATGAATTGAATTTACTCGACTGAACGAACTACCTACCAAATGATTATTAAAATTGAACATGAACTGATGATCTTTAAGCCAGTGTTCAGTAATACACAGAATATCAACTTTATTATCGTTCATGAACAATGCAATCTCTGGATCTTTGCCCATCATTCCTTGAATGTTCTGGTGAACCATACTGATTGACTGAACATTTTTAATAATTGTAGGTTGAGACGGGCTTTTCTTAGAATTAATTACACATTTATTTAAAATATTACCAAACATTTTGCAAGAGAATTCCTCTTTTGTCTTATGATTTAATTTAAAATCGTCATTAAAGAAAAGCTTTGTAAAAAAGCTTATTATAAAGTGTCTGATTACATTCAAGACAAAACAGCATGGGTTAAAAATGCTTCAATCACCCCAACAGGTATTTCTAATTTAAAATATTGTTAAGTAATTTTAAACTTGTATAACTTGATAACGGCATATAATTTTGTAAATGTCGTTACTTATATTAAAACTGTGGAGTTTCTTGCGCCCATTCTTCTCCACAACTAAAAAATAGACGTCCTGAATGGGTAGTAGGTAAAAAAAATGTTTGGACGATTCAAAAGTACTTTTCTAAAGTTTATTTGAATACAAAATATTTGACACTTTGACTTTGACTTTGATTACAGAAAGTCTGTTTATCTTAAGTGTAAACAATATTTTAGTTTTTTTTACCATTAAAAAAACAATAAAATTTTTCATTAAATTTCAATAGTAAGTTCTATAAAGATTGTTACATTTTAAGACAAGTTAGAATGAACAGACCTTAAATACATAATTTAATGCAAAAATGTTTTAACTTACCTTCTTTCTGTCTGTTCTTTGCAGTACAGGTACAAGCCAGGGAACGAATTCTGAAAAAAAAATGTAAACCTATGAATCTATGTAAATAAAGCGATATTTTTGTAATAAAATTAGACTTCTTTTTTTTACATTGTCGACACTCTTTGAAGAAGAGATATAACAGTAATAGCACTTACACACGAGCAGCACTTTGGTATCAATAGAGGTAACTGTAGCGTCGGATGGTAGGCCTTTGACCTTTAACGTGTCGACAGCAACCGCTGACTGTTGCAGTTACTTCTGTCGATAGCAAAGTGCAACTGAAAGGGATAATATAATCTACATGATACAAAAAATAATCTACGTAATACAAAAATGCTTAAAGATTTCATGGCACCTACGCCTTTATAAAATAAAACAATATTAAATATTTAAAGTAGCAATATATAATAAAAATATATGATATCATTACTTACCTTTGCGTATTATTTACCACCAGCAAAGAGTATTTTAGTGTTTCGAAGTACAGCTAGGTGATCCGACTCGCACTTAGCCGGTTTTTATCTGATTATTTTAGGTATACTGTGCGCGATCGCACTAAACACGAGTACACACGAGGGAGCGACCTGCCAATCTGTTGCGTTGGCCGCCACGCCGTACGCACGGACGAAAGCGGGGCGTGAAAGGGGCGCGGGTGGAATCTGTTTTTTTTCTAGGTTTATACGCCCTCTTAACTAATAACACTTTAATGACCACGACTAAGGTTTGATTTTCTGCAGGGAACAGCTATTTCTTTAATTTTAATCTAAGTTCGCCTGTTTAGCTATATTCAACGTTTCTCATCTTGTTCTCTCGCTATAACAATAATGCTAGTAGCATCAGTAGTACTTAGAATGTAGTTCCGATAGTTAAAAGTAAAGTATTCAGTTGAGTGAGATTATGGATAGTGTGCGCTTCTGTCTATGTCGTTATCTTTACTCATCATCAGGCTCACCTGATGGCTCACCTTTTTCTCAAAAAAAAAAAGCTCAAAATTTTCCTGTTGTGAAATTATTGGAAATCAATACGGCTCTCTCGAGATCTCATTAAATATTATGTATAAAGCAAAACAAGTAAAATAAACTTCACATGCAAACTGCATGCAGTCACTGTCTCAACTCAACTAATTCTATTATTTTACACTTACAAATTAAAACTTTCAAACGGAAAAAGCACTACAAGAAAATCCATTTTCAGACAGCTTAAACGGGCCCGGTAGCGTTTTTCATACAGAAGAGGCTTCTTTGTAGCCTAAGTTCTCGGCAATGAGATTGTCTGAATGAGGACTGTTGCTAGCTATTTAGTGAATGAATGAAGAACATTTAGAGCTCTTAAGATACCCAACTAATGAAACGTTCGAGTTCTTAAGTTTTTCTAACTTTTCAGGAACTCAAAATGCATCTAAACCATATTATTGCTGTACACCATTTCAATGCTATAAACTCGAGGAGGAGTAGTAGGAGGAGTTCATAGTAGTTACATCGTATAAGGAATGCTAATTGAATATAAAAAAAACCATGTATTACGTCATAATCAGCTCATGTCAGTCCCACTGCTAGAAAAAGGGTTTTCCTATTTACATTTCATTTCTTATTCAGCTCTTCTCATCCAAATACTGCCAGACACTTTGAGTAACGTTGCTCCTTCCCCACCTCATCAATACTTTGATTCTACCAACAGGTAAGGTTTTTAAATTGAAAACCAAATTTATAAGAACGCTATCTCTTAAATTGCATAGCGTGACTTGCCTCGTCTGATAGATATATCTTAAAATGGAAAATCTTCCGATCCAGAAGCGAGATTATTGGGTCGGGTCCCAACGAAACGAAATCTAGTGCATTGGGGCCTACATTGTCGACTACCTACCTATGTATGCGCCGGTTTATATAAAGATTTGGCAACAGAAGTATCGTAGGAAATTGTACTGACTGCGGCGGAACCTGACCAAAACGCTTTAATTCTGTATTGTTCCGCTAAGCCTAAAGTATTGCGGGCTTTTTAATATCTCTTGCTCTATTAGTTCTATAAACTGTATTACCACATTACGTAAAATAATTTGAGTTGAGAAAGATGTAAGTTTGTGTAGTTTTTACTTAATTATTAGAACATTTTATTAGGTAATTTAAGTGTTTATTCTCATGTCAGCGACAGCTGCAGAAACATGTGAAATAGATAAGAATATTCTAAATTTCGATCAGAAAACATAACCACGTTCATTTATGGAAAATGATAGCAATAAATATTAGGCCAAAGATGTAAAAGGATAGTATTTGTACATCATATACTTCAGAAATATCATCGTTTGAGCGTAAGCAGTAGGCACTTTATTTATTTATTTTTAATAGTTTAAAAAGATAAACACCTCCTCAGATAAACACCATATTACACAAAACAGTAACACTTTACTTTGAAACCAAGACAAAAGTGCATAAACAAAGTGTTAACAGATATTAAGATTAAAAGAAATTACCTTATGATGTCTGGTCCGAACTCGTGCGTATTTCGAGATATCAACTCCTGTTTTATGAGCTGCGATAACCGGCTTTACTCTTTACGTCAAAGCATCCCAACCTAATATCTTTTCAAGTTACCCTCATGCGCACTTCGAGTGTGTAATTCGCTTGACATAACAACCCAAGTTTTAGTACTCGTTCCCTTACTTTGTCTCGGTTGTGATTCACCGATATCACCAGCAACATTTGTTGGAGACACGACACCACAAACTTTTTGATCCTCTCAATTGTGCTTATTTAAAATTTTAATGTAAGTTTGGAGGGACATAAAAAATCATTGTACAACCCCAAAACATAAAATCTTGTTATAAAAACAGAACGTCGCCGTAAAATGTTATTTTTTAAGGTAACGCATCTAAAAGGCTGGCGTCCAAAGATTCATTTTAATTAAGTTTTTCAGGAGCGGCCGAGAGCCCGGCCTTCGCCTAGCTACCAATCTTCATTAGGTTTATTATTCTCATGTAAATAGTCGGTTGGTGCGACAAATGTTCCGTTCAAAACAGTTTACTTGCTCCGCAATATTCGCGTTAAGGTGGATTTACAATTTCATCAATTTTACATTTTTGTTGTTATTAAGAATTATCAAAATCTTTTACTACTTGTGACCTACAAATACGTTACTTTATGTAAAGTAACATTATCACATTCAAGAAAAATGACAACTAGATTTTTAAAGAAGATTTTATATAAGTTCACTTTATTTTACAAAAAACTTTATGCAATACACTTTCCAAGCGAGTCGCTGCGACAATGTACCTTTTTGGTAGCAAACAAAAACTTTAGAGCAACATAAATGTCAAAAACAAAAGTAGGTCTAGAAAAAGACTCATTAATATGACATGGAAAGTCGGTCGTGTTGTTGTTCCCTTCTTAGGAATTTATATTCAAGAGTGTTTTTGTGCGTTATTCGCGATGTTTTACATCGGCGCTCGAAGTTTCGAGGGCTCTGCAGTGGGGCGGGTGTGATTTGATTTATTCTCGCGAGGCGCCGTCCAGGGCCCTTATGCGAAACCGCTAGAGTTCGCCTCGTCAATATACAAACCACTCGGAGCTTACGTGCGGTTATAATGGTCTGCTAAACTTTTTAGGTAAACACTTCACAATAAAATGATAATTTCTTAATATAAAATGACCTGGACTTAAATGTATCTGGAGGAAAGTCTTCTATTCGTTACAAATTAGTTTTGGATAGTTATTTTAATGCTAGCCCCCAGTAAGAACTATCAGGCGAAACATGAAGTATCAGGCAACCTTGCGCAAGAAAACTTATTCCCACATTATATCCGTCAATTCTTAGCGTTAGATCAGAACGTCACGCGTTCTTCATTTAGTCCTTACACTAGAGTATTGGAGTTGCTCCATGGACACATAATACCCCTAATTTAGACCCTGTAGCTCACTTCTCGTTGTATAAAATGAAACTAGCAGATAACGACTCTATCTGGTCGTTTACTCCAAAGTCATATCTCAAACCTCTGCTTTGGTTGCAGGATTATAAAGTTTCCAAAGGTGTTACACTTTTTAACTGACTTCAAAAAAAGGAGAATTCTCAAATATGAAATGAAATAATATGAAAAAAAAAAGTATTTTACATAAAATTCGTCTGTATGTAATTTTTTTAAAATGTATGTTCGCGCATTATCTCCGTCACCTATGTACACATTTGGATGATTATTTCTATATAATATGCACTGCAAAATTCGCCATTTCCTAAACTGGAGAAGGTGCAACCAGCCTCGTTTTTGTTGCTATAGAATGGTGTTGGTTTCATGCATAAGCGCCTAAGCGTGACGTATGTTACTTAGGCAAACTTGTGGGGACATAAATCTCGGAACATTCACAAGAGTGGAGACTGAAGGAATCGGACCGTATGAATTATTCCGTATACATTTGCGTCGTATTAGGGTTTATAGTGAATAACTATGAGCTTTGGGACTTGAATAGCGAAAGGGTTGAAAAATAAACTTCCCACGTGTGTAACACGAACTTTAGCCTGCTGCATCAAGTATCCTATTACCTTCAAAAATCGTTTAATACTTAAATCTGTATTAAGATTTTTTACATTAGAAACTTAAATATACGTATACTTGTCTATTAGACACCTCAGGTAGATATTAGGTTGGGGAAAAAGTCTTTTCATATACAGGGTGGAAAGATCGAATGCCACATAGATGGCAACTACCTTAAATATTGGAAATAGCACAATCTGTGTAAAGGAGACTTTCCTTTATTATTAAAAACAATAAATTCTGCATTTATGAATTATCGAAAAATCGCTTGTCTTAGGCGGGACTCGAACCAGTCAAATGCGACAAAAAATAACATGCTGTATTTTATGATGCAGATCGCAAGGGTTACTGATAAGATTCATTTTTCTCTAAATAACAAACACAATCAAGATAACGGAAGGCCATGAAAACTAACAATTACCTTTTAATTTTGTTTTCACCCGTCCCGTCACGTGAAATGCACAGCAACTACTTTAAAATACGCATCATAAAATACGGCATGTTATTTTTACCACATGTGATCGGTTTGATTCCCGGTTAAGACAGACGATTTTTCAAAAATCCATAATTGAAGTATGTATTATTCTCTAAAATAAAGGTAAGTCTCCATTACGTACAATTTGCTATTTCCAATAATTAAAGTAGTTGCGGTGCATTTCACAAGACGGGTGAAAACAAAGTTGTTAGTTTTCATGGGCTTCCGTTATCTTGATTGTGTTTGTTGTTTAGAGAAAAATGAACCTTATCAGTAACCCTTTCGATCTGCGTCATAAAATACGGCATGTTATTTTTGTCGCATTTGACTGGTTCGAGTCCCGCCTAAGACAAGCGATTTTACGATAATTCATAAATGCAGAATTTATTGTTTTTAATAATAAAGGAAAGTGTCCTTTACACAAAATGTGCTATTTCCAATATTTAAGGTAGTCGCCATCCATGTGGCATACGATCTTTCCACCCTGTATAGTATGTATGAACTTGTAACAAAATCTCTTTGGCTATACTATTTGTATCTGGCTGGTTTTGGTATCATTAAAAGTTTAAATTTTGAAGAAGATAATTCCAAATCCAAATTAGGAAACTGTGTGATTTTCATTTGTTTTTCTTACTGTCAAGATGAGTGAATCTAATGAAGAAATTCGATACATTTTAAAATTTTACTACAAAATAGGTAAAAACGCAAGCTGCGAAAAAAATTTGCAATGTTTATAGACCTACTGCAGTGTCTGTGAGAGTAGCACAAATTTGGTTTAAGCGTTTTCAATCCGGATATTTTGATGTCAAAGATGCAACATCGCTCCGGTCGCCATATTACGGATAAAATGGATGCCGTTTTTGAAAAAGTATAGCAAGATCGGCATATCAGTAGTTACGACGTAGCTGAAGAACTGGGAATTGACCACAAAACGGTTTTGGCGCATTTGAAAAAAACTGGGTTCACAAAAAAGCTCGATATTTGGGTGCCTCACGAGCTCACTAAAAGAAACCTAATGAACCGTGTACTCATTTGTGATTCTTTATTACGACGTAATGAAACCGAACCATTTTTGAAGAAGCTGATAACTATTGATGAAAAGTGGATCACGTACGACAAGAACGTGCGAAAAAGGTGGTGGACCGTGGTCCAAGGCCGGTCAGGCTTCACAGACTGTGACGATACCCGGGTTAACTCGCAACAAGGTGATGCTGTGTGTGTGGTGGGATTGGAAGGGCATTATTCATTATGAGCTGTTACCATCAGGCAGATCGATCGATTCTGAACTCTACTGCGAATAACTGATGAGATTAAACCAAGAAGCTGAGAGAAAGCGGCCGGAATAAATGAACAGAAGATGTGTGGTTTTTCATCATGATAACGCTAGACCTCACACATCTTTAGCCACTCAATAAAAATTAAGAGTTTGGCTGGGAGGTGTTAATGCACCCGCTGTATAGTCCTGACCTTGCACCTTCAGATTTCCACCTGTTTCGGTCTCTTCAGAATTCTTTAGGCAGTGTCAGGTTAACATCACGAGAGGACTGCCAAAACCACTTGTAGCGGTATTTTGATCAGAAGCCCCAAAATTTCTACAGCAACAATGGGATCATGTCCCTACTCACAAGATGGCAAAAAGTTATCCAACAAAATGGCACCTACATACTTTAGTTAAATGTAAATAAACTAAATTAAAAAATGTTTTGAAGTTTCTTAAAAAAATGCGAAGAAACTTTTTCCCCAACCTAATATTATACAATCAAAATTGAAACAAATGCTTTTATGTACTTTTGCTTTTTTAATTGAATTGGCTAAGATTGATTTAATTAAGAAAATTATAATTTTTGTTATCAACGTATAACATGAACACTGGTGCTGCCATTAGTTAAAAAATATTATGATTATTTACATATAATTTTACGCAAATATTGTTGCGAACAAATTACAATTTGAGAAAAGACAAAGTGTTGAAAAAATTCCACGAGCGGGATTCGAACCCGCACCCCATGACATGCCGGGTCAGGTGCACTGCCAATTATGCTATCGTGGCTCAATCCAACTCGCCCAAATTAATCAACACTATCTTTTTTTACTTTATAAGCCAAAGGAGCCCTATTCAATGTCGACAACTACGTCATCAACATCCGATCTTAATATTTTTACAAATATTGAAAGATCAGTTAAGAATGAGGCAAGCTATATTTATGATTATATACATATAATTTTACGCAAATATTGTTGCGAACAAATTACAATTTGAAAAAAGACAAAATAATTTCGGCGAGCTGGATTGAGCCACGATAGCATAGTTGGCAGTGCACCTGACCCGGCATGTCATGGAGTGCGGGTTCGAATCCCACTCGTGGATTTTTTTTAACACTTGTCTTTTTCAAATTAAAAAGTATTAATTTTTTTAATATCATACGCAAACAACAATTATATATTATGCGCAAATGTTTAAATGCGCAAAATTTATTCCATAAAGTTGTGTGAAACTAAATCGCCGAAAACGGATGTCCTCATGTTTCATTCTACGCAATCTGGTTATGAATACAGTGTTTGTCATGAATACCAAGCTTTCCCTTGTCGGGGAGAAGCTTATTATTAACAAATTCTGCAAATTACACGTTCCGTTTATTATCAAACATACATTAATCAGCGGCGCTGCTGGCATCAACAGACTTATTTTCTAATAATTATTTTACAAAATATCTTTATCTCCAATAGATAGCGTGCAGCATTCCTGCACGGTATCTATTGGATTGATATATTAAAAGTTTTCTTAAATACTTAGACTTATTTATTATTTATTTCTTAAAAACTGACTTATTTATAATTAATTTATACTTAAAATAAAGCTGTAAGTTTTCCAAAAATTGTAAAATAAAATAAAAATAAAATTATTCTTGTACAATTTGTTGTATGTTTAAATAGTTCAGATATTTAAATGTATGTTGGCTACCCGACTTTGTATTTGAATCATCATCATCAGCTCATTTTATGTCCCCACTACTGGGGCACGAGCCTTCCCTATGGATGGATAGGGAGAACGGGCCATAAACCACCACGCGGGCCCGGTGCGGATTGGCGGTTGTTAACGACTACTATTGCAGCCGGGACCAACGGCTTTACGTGCCTTCCGAAGCACGAAGTATGCTGCGGAGTATGTATTTGAATAAAATCGTGTAATCAAAATTTTTAAGCCATTCGAGAAGACCCTCTTCTAAAAAAACAGACATGATCCTTCATGATGATGATCCATTGATCATTGTGTCAGTTCTGTGCGTTTTGTAACATGGCATTAAGTTACGTATTATTTAACATGAGATATTTGACAAAATATATTGGTGATTATTTACATATAATTTTACGCAAATGTTGTTGCGAACAAATTATAATTTGAAAAAAGACAGTGTTGAAAAAATTCCACGAGAGGGATTCGAACCCGCACCTCATGACATGCCGGGTCAGGTGCACTGTGAACTTTGCTGAATGTAAATAATCATAAATATAGCTTGCCTTACTCTTAACTGATCTTTCAATATTTGTAAAAATATTAAGATCGGATGTTGATGACGTAGTTGTCGACATTGAATAGGGCTCCTTTCGCTTACAAAGTAAAAGTAGATAGTGTTGATTATTTTCGGCTAGTTGGATTGAGTCACGATAGCATAGTTGGCAGTGCACCTGACCCAGCATGTCATGGGGTGCGGGTTCGAATCCCACTGGTGGAATTTTTTTAACACTTTCTCTTTAAAAAAAAATATATTAGTACCTAATGGATATAATTGTTAATGTTTTATGCATGTACTTTAGGTAAAGTAATTATAAGTAAAGTCATCGTTAATGTATTATTTAACGCCTCCGTAGTTGCGGCTTGCACGCCGAACTTTAGGCGGCGCTAACTGAGGTCCCCGGTTCGATTCCCGGTCGAGTCAATTGCGAGAACGAGATTTTCGATATTGTGTCGAGTCTGGGTGGATGTGGTACCGTCGTTGATTCTGATTTCCATAATACGAGTGCTTTAGCTACTTACTTGGGATCAGAGGAACGTATGTGATGTTGTCTTATATTTATTTTATTGAAAAGTAAAGTAAGGAGGACGTGTGTAGGCTGATGATGATGATGATGAAAGTATAGTAAAGTAAATAGCCTATCTGTCACACCGCTGGGCAAAAGCCTTCATCTTTGAATTCAAGTTCAAATCACTGCAATTAAGTGGATAATAGCTTAATCACCACGCTTGCGAAACGCGGGTTGGTTGGATTTTGCATCAAAAAATTCTCAACACACTTTGCCCGAACAATTATAAAACAAGATAAAAAAAATACCGGATAAAATCAACCAATCCCACTCGAGCTTTCTGGGACTGGTAGATTTTTTTTAAGAAAAAATTATCTTGTACTACATTATACTACATAAAGCATTGTGAATGCAAAAATTTAAAAAGTAAAAATAAATATAAATTTACCTACCATATTTTATATTAGCCCTTAAAATAAAGTAAAAAAAAAACCTACCATAGCTTTTCTGTCCATTCATATAAACGGCATAGACATCTTTTCTGTTTCCCATATGCAATAATACATTAAAGATGAGATCGGTTCGTCTTTATTTACTATCACAACAGAATTTGTTTTCATTGAATTTCCACAATGAGACAATGGACTGATAAATTTACAAGATACGCTCGGTTTGTTTCTTCTAATAGCAAAGTTTTTAATTTGTTAGTCGACAATGCTAAACTAAGAACAACACTCCCCAACTTGCGCACTTTGGCAGCTTCCCATTTTATTTATCTGCTGATATTACTTAGCACTTGTGCGGAGTATCTGTTATTTATTTAGACTTATATCCTAAGCCTAAGTAATTCAGTTGTTTGTCTTTTATGTAACAGAATGCTATAGAAGAGTAAAATATTTCCCAACCCAATATTCAAAAAGTAGATTCTTAGTCCGTTCGTGTTATTGTTATAACAAAAATTATGTAGATTTGGATGTTTTTAATACGTCATTGTTGAGTTAGAAAAACTCAACAAAGTGTAAAGATTTTAATACAAAATTAAAATATTTTGTATTAAAAACTTTACACGATGGTAGTTATTGACATTGAATGGGCGCCTTTGGCTTTCAAAGTAAAAAAGTAAATAGTGTTGAATAATTTCGGCGGGCTGGTTAGAACCACGAAGGGTGCAGGTTCAAATCCTGCTCGTGGAAATTTTTTCAACATTTGTGTTTTTGTAATTTGTTTCGCAACAAAATTTGCGTTAAAATTATATAAACAAAACAAAAACATTTTATGAGATATAAATTCAGAGAAAACGTCTGTTCGTAATAAATTCGTAAATAAACTTTGTTATGTAAATGAAAGTTAAAATGAATTTAAATTATTTACTCGGTGGGATGTCAACAGAAAATCTGTTTGTAAGTCTGAAACAATGTTTTGAGGAGCCGTAATGAAATAACTTAATAAGGATTAATTCAAATTCGACCCTAAAGTTACGGAATAGTTAAGACAATTCGCCGATGATTTAATTACATACAGTTTTGTATGTTGTTGTACAGTAACAAACTTATTCAAGAGCCCAACTTACTTTCGCGTTCTCTTAACAACATAGAAATGTAACGGCGACTCATCACATCATCACCAGTTAATTTTTATGTTCCCAATGCTAATCGATGGAAATAGCACAGAGAGGACGTGTCATAAACGCGGGCACACCGCGGATTGGTGGTTGTAACGACTGCTAATATCCGGAACCAACTTCATAATGTGCCTTTCGAAGCATGAAGTAAGTTCTAGGATTATACATTTCTAGTTACCTATCCGATGAGCGGCCTTTGCAAAAGTGGCGTAACTTCAGCAATCTCAGCCCGTGCGCTTTAACCACTGCGCCATGGAGCTTCTTAGTTATGTATGTAAATTCATAAATCCCTATCCCTTAAACTTTATTAGCCTCAGGTATCTACCTACCTTGATAGTAGTACCGTTAAGCAATAGAGGGGGTATACCGACTTTATATATTCAACATATATATATATATATATAGAAATCTAAAGCGTAGTTTTCATGAAGTGTACCTTCTGTACAGATTGGCAGTTAGATTCGTTTATAAAGTAAACTTATTTTCTTTTTTCGGCAAACAATTAATTTTAATAAAAGAATTTACTTTGAGGCATAGCTTTATAGTATATTTTACATGAGTAATATTCCGATTAGGATTTTCTATTGATGACGGCGGGCGGTTCAAATTTTTCAACGTACCTACGCATATATTTTTTCGGAATAGCTGTATGTGATAGATCCCTAAGTGCTTGATGTTGAAAGGATACTGGTCAGTGATGCTGGCCAGCTGCAACATGCTGGCCAGTTGCAATCAACACTCTCTTGACATAAGTTTAAATATTGTCTATGTTCTTAAAAGAAAGAGAATAGAACATATGTGTCTGTGTCATTGTGAATTGAGTCTCGTTGATAGCTTCTCATAGTAAACATGTTCTGAGTCTAGTTTTTATAAGTTTATTGTTATGTTGTTTATTTCGGTGTGTATATAATTAAATCATCTTTGGAACGCTCTCTTGTATTTCCTTTTTACAGGTTATGGGCCCAGAGAGCGTTCATAACATTTAAATATAGATGTTTGTGTGATTTGTGTGATTTATTGTTTTCGATGTTGTTTTGTAACTAAGGAATAACAGACATGCCAGAGTCTGATAAACATAGCAACCAGAGTTGTTGACATTTTAAGGCGGTAACTAAGGAAATATTTAATAGCCATGGAAAATATAAACAAGTTGAGAGATCAAAGTAACTACAAAAATTGGAGAAAAATAACAAAATTATTCTTGGAGTCGAAAGGACTAATTGATGGAGCGAAAGATTATAATGATGCAAAAGCAAGATTTCTTATAATTAGTCTTATTGATGAAAAGTTTCTACACTACATTATTAATTGTAATTCAACCAAGGAAATTTTTGATAAATTGGATTTGATATTTCGTTTTGATAGCAAAGAATATAATCATGAAAAAATAATAAAATTTTACAGCTACATTTCAAAAGGGAATGTAATAGATGACATAAGCAATTTACAGAATTTATTTTCAGAAATTAATTTAGTAGACCCAAACAGCATAAGCGAAGATATGCTAATGAATAAAGCATTAACAATACTACCACAAAATTTAAATTATTTTAAGACAGTTTGGGATATAACACCAAAATCAGAAAAGACCATCTTCAACCTTATCCAGAAGATACAAAGACAAATAGAAAATTCAGACATGCCTAGTACTTCAGAATGGAGTAATCAAGCATTTAAAACAGACGAAAGAAAATGCTATAATTGTGGAAAAATAGGACACATCGCTAGGGCATGTAAACAAGGCTGTGATATTTGTCATAAGATTGGTCACAATACAAGAAACTGTTTTTCGGGAAAAATTTGTAAGAAATGCAATAAGAAGGGTCACATAGAAAAATTCTGCCGCAGCTATAATTACAACAATAATGATAACCCTGTAAGCGAACAATTACAGATTCCAGTCAAAGCTGTAATTGATTCAGGCGCCTCATCACATTTCTTTAGCAATAAAAATTTAATTCAAATTACAGAGAAAATAGAAGTGCAAATTAGGTGTGCGAATGCAGAAAACTTGGTAGCGCAAGGGACTGGTATAATAAAAACCGACTTCGGACAGCTGAAAGATGTACTTTTTGTCCCGGATATATCAAGAAACCTCATCTCGGTAAGCGCTATCACAGACAATGGTGGCACCGTACATTTTTCTGGAGACAAGGTATTTATAAAAAATTTTAATAGAACAATTTTAATTGGTTATAAAACTAAAACCGGACTTTATGAAACGAATTTTTTGGCTAATTATACTCGCGAAGCGCTACTCACTGAGAGTACCAATATCTGGCATCGGAGACTAGGTCATCTATCCGACGTGCCTCGTTTGGCAAAAATGGTAAATGGTATAAAAATTGGGGGGGAATATTCAAATAAATTTTGCGAAATCTGCGTAAAAGCAAAAATGACTCGAAAATCGTTTGAAAATAATAGAATCAAAGCAAAATTCCCTTTGGAAATAATTCATACAGACATTTGCGGTCCAATTGAAGTTCCCACTTGGGACAACAAAAAATATTTTATCACGTTTTTAGACGAGTTTACGCATTTCTGTGTCGTGTACTTGATCGCCTTCAAAAGTGAATGCCTTAGCAAAATTAAAGAATTTGTATGTTTAAGTGAAAATCATTTCAATAGAAAAGTAAAGAAAATTCGATGCGATAATGGGGGTGAATATTCGAGCAATAACCTACATGCGTGGTGCCAGGCTAAAGGAATAGTATTGGATGTAACCATACCTTACACGCCTCAACTAAATGGAAAAGCCGAAAGATTGAACAGAACCCTGATGGAGAGAACGAGGGCTTTAATGTTTGACGGCAAGGTTCCGAACTATTTGTGGGGGGAAGCACTTTTAACAGCCAGTTTCCTGATCAACAGAAGCCCAACGGAAGGTAGAAACGAGACACCAGCAGAAATGTGGTTCAAGATAAAACCTAACCTATCGAACATCAGAAGATTTGGATCTACAGCTTACTACAAAACAAATTTTGGATTAAGAAAACTTGACGAAAGATGCAGCAAAGGAATACTCATTGGCTATGTTCGAAATGGCTACAAAATTTGGGTGGACGACAAGAAACAAATAATAAGAGCGAGAGATGTAAGAATAAACGAAGAAGAACAAGGAATATGTTTAGATGATGAAGAAAATATGGTTAAAATAAATGGACTCTGGCAGATGGATGACGATAAACAAATAGAAGAAGATGAAACAAGGCAAAACTCATCAGACCACAATGAAGGGTGTCGAGAAGGTGAAGATAGGAGAAGAATCATCAATATAGATAGTGATCGAGAAGGAGAAAAGTCTAGAAGATTCAGGAAAACAGTTGAAGTTAGAACAAATGATGATGAAACATTCAGGAAAACAGTTGAAGTTAGAACAAATGATGATGAAACAAATGGTGAAACAAGTTACAATCAAACAAATGAGAGTGAGAGAATAAATGAAGAAGCTGGAAATGAGAATAGTGTAAATAATAGAAACCTTTTTGAAAATGAGTTAAATTTTGATAACGTTTTACAACCAGAAGAAGATGAAGAGTTTTTAGATAATGAACAAGTTGAAGAAAGTCAGAGTCGAGTAGTAGAGATTGAAGCAGAAAATAGAAATAGTAATGAAGAAATTGAGGGAAGTCGAGCAGTGGAAAATAATAGTAGAAGAAATCAACCTGCGAGAGAACGTAGATTACCAGAAAGATATAAAGATTATGTTATGGAGTATGATACGGAAGTTTCCTTGTTAACGTATGAAGAAGCAATAGAATCAAGAGAAAAAGGTAAATGGAAGAAAGCAATAGATGAAGAAATCAAATCGTTAGAAGAAAACAACACTTGGACTTTTGTGGATAAGAAAGAGGCTGAAGGAAGAAAACTAATAACAAGCAAATGGATCTTTACAATAAAGTCAGATGGAAGATACAAAGCAAGACTAGTTGCAAGAGGATTCCAACAAAAGTATAAGATAGATTATGATGAAACTTATAGTCCAGTTGTAAATACAAATTCTTTGAGAGTTTTATTGTCAATTGTTGCAAATAAAAAATTGAAGATGAAACAGTTCGATATTAAAACAGCCTTTCTACATGGAGACTTAAAAGAGTGCATTTATTTAAAAGTTCCAAAAGGTTATAGCGATAAAGAAGATAAAGTATGCAAACTAAATAAGAGTCTCTATGGGTTAAAACAAGCACCATTAATGTGGAACATAAAATTTACAGAACATTTATTTAAAATGGGTTTTAAGCAATTAAAGTTAGATCAGTGTATTTTTGTAATGGAAGGTGAAAGAAAAATAATTCTTGCGATTTATGTTGATGACGGACTAGTAGTTGGTGAGAGAGAAGAAGACTTGGTGCATGTAGTGGAAACGTTAAGAAAAGCTTTTGATCTAAGAATCTGCGAAGAAATATCAAACTATATTGGGTTGGATATAACACAAGGAAAGAAAGGAGTTAAAATTTGTCAGGAAAATTATATTGAAAAAATGTTGAAGAAGTTTAATATGAATGAAGCAAGAGAATGCAAAACTCCAACCATTTTGATAGAACAACATCCAAAATTGAAAATAGATACAGAGAGTCATGAACTCTATAGGGAAATGATAGGGTCTTTGTTATATTTAGCTAGTAAAACAAGGCCAGACATTAGCTTCCATGTAGGGTATTGCTCGCGTCAGCAGAGTACTCCAAATTTAAATGATTTAAATAACGCAAAAACTATTTTTAAATTTTTAAAAGGTTCGAAAAACAAAGGTATTCATTTTGGTGAAGGTGATAAAGTGCTTCGAGGATACTGTGATTCAGATTTCGCGGGGGATCCAGATACTAGACGTAGCACGTCGGGCTACGTGATTTGGTTGAACGGTGGACCAGTGGCATGGAGCTCAAGAAAACAGCCGATCGTAGCGTTATCGAGTACGGAAGCAGAATATATAGCCGCAGCAGAATGCTGCAAAGAACTTCTTTTCATCAGAGATTTCATTTTTGAAATGACTAATGAGAAATTAGAAATTGAAATGAAAGTAGATAATCAGTCCGCTATTTGGCTTATGAAGAAAGGAATTATGAATAAAAGAAGCAAACACATAGATGTGAGATACTACTATCTAAAAGATCAGATTGATGCAAACAGAATAACGGTTAAATACTGTCCAACGGGTTCGCAGATAGCAGACATACTAACAAAGTGTTTGCCACCTGTGAAATTTGAGAGGTGTCAAAGAAAACTCGTATCAGAGTGAGTGTTAGGTAGTGATAAGTGTGGGCTAAAGTGAACTAAGTGTTTTTTTTTTTCGGTTTTTATGTGGGGTATTAGTATGTAAGTTTTTATAGGGGTGTAATGTTGTATAAGAAAGAACTTATATAGAGTTGTGATGTAAACTTAAGGAGCCAAGTCAATTCATATTATCAGTTAAAGAGTTAAGGGGTTGCGTTAACATACAATGTTTAAGGGGGTGTAATTTTTGGCATATATAATGATTAATTTAAGGGGGTGTAGAGTGGATATTAGAAGAATTTTTAAACTAAATTAATCATTCTTTATAAATACTATTAGAAAGGAGCTACCAAACGAAACACAAAACTTGTAACTTTGAATAATACTATACAATGTTTTTTAGTAGATTGGCCTTAGGTTTATTATCACATTTATTTTTTATGAATTACTGTATATTTGTTTTTTATTTTTATTATAAAGATGTGTTGAGGTTTTTATTAGTTGAGTTTGTGGAAATTTTGTATTAAAGCAGGTCGAGTAGGAGATGTGTTAATGTTATTAGTAGTTGAGTCAAATAAAGCAGGTCGAGTAGGAGATGTGTTAATGTTATTAGTAGTTGAGTTTGTTGAAGTTTTGTATTAAAGCAGGTCGAGTAGGAGATGAGTTTATTGGAAGTTGTTAGTCGAGTAGGAGTTAAGTTAGGAGTTAGATTGAAGGTTTGTTATAAAGCTGGTTGAGCAAGAGATAAGTTAATTGGAAGTTGTTATTTTTAAAGTTACCGTTAAAATTTGAAATGTTTAAGTCTAAGGGGAGACAGGGGTAAATGGGATATGAATATAAAAAAAAAAAAAAATATTTTCTTTATATATGGAAGGCAGTATGTCAAGGGTAGTTGATTGAGGGGGTGTGTTGAAAGGATACTGGTCAGTGATGCTGGCCAGCTGCAACATGCTGGCCAGTTGCAATCAACACTCTCTTGACATAAGTTTAAATATTGTCTATGTTCTTAAAAGAAAGAGAATAGAACATATGTGTCTGTGTCATTGTGAATTGAGTCTCGTTGATAGCTTCTCATAGTAAACATGTTCTGAGTCTAGTTTTTATAAGTTTATTGTTATGTTGTTTATTTCGGTGTGTATATAATTAAATCATCTTTGGAACGCTCTCTTGTATTTCCTTTTACACTTGAGACTCGCCTAATGTAAAAGCATACATTCGTTTGTCGTTGGACTGTCAAACGGACTTTTGAAAATTTCGATTCGATCCGGAGTATTAATCCAAAATTTTTAATCAAAAAACTGGATACAAAAGGCAAAAACCCCCGCTTTATTATTGGGTGACTCAAAAGGCTGCACCCAGAGGAGTATAACTCGTCATCGAGTACCTGCCTAACGGACATAAGGTAGTTCCCTGAAAAGGTACCTACTTACTTACGTTTGTATTACTTTTAGTAATTATTAATAAGTAATGAGCATTTGTTTACCATTAGAAAATCTTTATTTACAATCTTTTACAATTTAACTGACTCCAAAACCCCTTGAATTACATAGTTCATAATATAATACTTCATTAATAAATTTCACATAATATATGTAATAAATTACCTGACAATAAGCATTTTTAAACTAAATATTAGAAGGAATACAAGTTCTATTGGATAAATTGTTACATTTCGAAAGTAAATAAAAAAAGGCCTTCCCTAGGGTTTATACATTCTATATAGCCCTTACCATTTTTTTTATACCACGCTTCAGGGCACTTGGACGGAGCTACATCCTCCACCAAGACACTGAAGCTGGAGTTGGTGAGAAGGAGCCAGGCTAAGTCTCAGAAACTAGGCTGATGAAGTAGCGCAGCCCAGACTCTTCCGCTACCGAGACACATCCCGTCCCTTTCTGCCCCAGACAATTATTAGAGGTATTATGTACGAGCTATTTCGAGCTACCAACGAAGATCCCCCCCTAACATTCATTACATATAGATACCTACTAACCAACCCTTTTATTTACCCCTCATTATATTATTGTTTTTATGTTTTTCTTTACCGAGTAGTTATTTTTGTCGACCAAACTGACCTCAGGACTCCTGGTTGTTATTATTCTGATAGCTTCAGATATATCTTTTTGATTTATAGAAGTGAAGTTAATTGGAACTTTGGTTTAAATCTGATGCTGTCTTATACTTTGTTATTAAAGAGAAAAAGAAACAGCATTGGTTTGTTTTTGATATCCAAAAAAGCTGTAATGCTAGTATAAATAAAAATCACAAACAACACCTTGTGTAACAATGTTTGAAAATAATTAATTCAAAATGTAAACGGTTCGTTCCGTAACGTGTTTTCATATCGTTAAGGGCTCCTCTGGCGATATTTGTCTCAGTTGTTGGGCGCTGTCAGGGCGGGCGGCGCGACGCCGATGACATGGGCGTAGGGCGGTAATTGAATTTCCGTTGGATCGCGATAAACGCGCCTGAGAGTCCTAAGACAAAGTTGAGGGCGCGGGAAACCATGCCGGACCTTATGCCTCAATTAGGATAGCATTATCACGGTTACAAGGAGTTCATTGTTATGACTTTAGTTATGTTTAAGATAGAATCAGAATGGCTGATATTACAAAATCTCAGTTATAGATATAGATGACATTGAAGAAAGCGATAAACTCACCTGAGACGAAGTTGCGGCGGGCGGTGGAATCCTTACCAGACCTTATATCTCAATTAAGATAGCATTATCACGGTTTTAAAGAGTTCATTGTTATTACTATATTAATGTTTTACATATATTCAGACTGGTAGATATTACAAAATCTCAGATATATATATAGATGACATTGAGGAAAGCGTAAGACGAAGTTGCGGCGGGCGGTGGAATCCTTACCAGACCTTATATCTCAATTAAGATAGCATTATCACGGTTTCAAAGAGTTCATTGTTATTACTATATTAATGTTTTACATATATTCAGACTGGTAGATATTACAAAATCTCAGATTTAGATATAGACGACATTGAGGAAAGTGTGAGACAAACTTGCGGTGGGCGGTGGAATCCTTACAAAACCTTATATCTCAATTAGAATAGCATTATCAGGTTTCAAAGAGTTCATTGTTATTACTTCAGTTATGTTTTATATATATTCAGGCTGGTAGAGATAACAAAATCTCAGTTATAGATATAGTTGACAGTGAGGAAAGCGATAAACGCCCCTGAGACAAAGATGCGGAGGGCAGCGGGGTGATTCCACACCGGACCCTATGTCTCAATTAGGATAGTATTAGCAGAAAATTCAGAACGGGTGATAGCGGTCGTCGAGTGAGTGACGTGTGCGTGTGTGCGTGGAGGGTATAAAAGCAAGCGCGCTACTGTGACTCGTCCTTAAACCGTTTCATGCGTGGTGCCACGAGTTGCCCGTGGTACTATCGCAATGTAGATCTCCACCGTGATCTTGATCTTCCCACTATCAAAGATTTCATCAAAGACGTTTCCAGACGTTACTTTGATAACGCCCCCCACCACCCCAACCCGCTTGTTGTGGCGGCCACCAACTATAACGTTGGAGGCCTTCCACCAACAAGACGGTACTCATCTAGACGTCCTAAACACATCTTAGATGACCCCGACGATCCCATAACAGTTGCGAACGCCCACCCGCCCGATTCTCTATATGACACTACACATTTACAGAATACACTAAACATGCACACTAGCTTAGGTCCAAGATACCGTACTTGTAGAACAAGGGTATGAAGAACCGGTTCACATGCGCTCTATACCAGGTACAGACATGTACCTGGGCGCTTCTCTCCTTCTCCACGGCCCGGTCTACCCGAGCCGAGGTCCGAGCCTTTAGAGGCGCCCTCGGGTGGTTCCGCTCCCCGATACGATCCGAACCCTTCGGAGAATCTTGTAGGGCACGGGTGCCGTTCCCTCTAGAAAACCTCCGAAGGTGATTCGTTTTACACGGCTTGAGGGACCCTTTACGTTCCTCTCCGCCCCCAAAAAAGCCAGGTGAAGCTGAAAATGCCGTCTGAGGAAATCAGCAATATCTCTCCAAAAAAAAAAATCACTCGTCTATTTTGCATCTCGGCGCTCGGAACGGACGGAATGACGTTACCGCTTAAGTATATTGCCATTTAAATATTTATATAAAATACAGGGAAAAAATTAAACGCCCACCTGACCTAGCCAGGAATCGAACCTGGGTCTTCCGCAATCCGGGCGGCTGCACTGACCATTATGCTACCGGGAAGGCTGACGAAAGCGCTGAATTTTGTCACTGCTTTTTGATTTTTTGAAATGCTTTAGAGCGACATTAGTGCCGTCTATCCAAAGGTATTTGCAACCGTAGCTTAAGTGTAGCAATTACCACATAAAAATAAAAGTAAAAATATTGCCATTTTTCTATTTTTGAGTTGGGATCACATTTTGTTAGTGTTAATTTGTCTCTGTGTCTTTTGATTAGTTTGTTGCGAGTAAAATCAGTAAATAGCCGCTAGAAGTTAATGTTACATTGTTTCTTTTAAAATGAAGTTAATTTAGTTTAGTAAAAATCATTGTATCAATTTAGTTAGTCAAAAATCATTGTTTCTCCTAATTTAAAGTTTTTTTTTTTTTTCATTTTGTTGATGGTTTTGTGCGATTAGCACATTTAGCCAGTGTCAAAGTAATTTTTCTAACAAGTAATACATAAATAAACAATATTTATTTTCTGTATGATGATGATGAATGATAATAGAAATGAGAAATGATATACCACCCAACCCCTCGAGTATCTCAGTAAAGATGTGGGGCTTTACTAAGTCCTCGGGCGGACTTCTTGAGAGAATTTGAAAAGTGACGTTGCACTGTTTTGTTTCATTTGCTAACACTCATGCACACTCACGAACACTTAACGGTTAATGATCCACCATTATTTCACATTAATATTCGACATAACACAAATTTTAGAAAACAAACAAAACCGTAGACATGACTCTTCACTTTCCCGCCAAGAAGTCCTAAAGTTTATTTAATTTAGCTGATGATTGGTTCTTTTTTTTAATTATTGTAATTGAGTTTAGCTAATAATAGCATAAACACGGTTTCAAAGAGTTCATTTTTGTGACTTCACATCAGTGACCTTCTGATTCTGTATAAAATCGTCAATGCAAAATTTGATCGCGCGCTTTTACGGGCAATATAATAAAGTAATCAAGGAGATATAT
This sequence comes from Eudonia mercurella, assembly GCA_963082485.1. Classification (NCBI taxonomy): domain Eukaryota; kingdom Metazoa; phylum Arthropoda; class Insecta; order Lepidoptera; family Crambidae; genus Eudonia; species Eudonia mercurella. The sequence continues at coordinate 7,871,075 of OY720023.1, read as the reverse complement.
TCCACCAACATGTTTGTTAGGACAATTGAAAGTATTAAGTGAAGAGGACGTAAGAATTGATATCTATCCACATATTTTTTTAAAATTAAGTACACTTTTTATTTAGCCGTTTTTATGTGTAATATTTTATTTAGATGTTGTGAGCGGTTGTAATAGGGGTACAAATTTATACGTTTATGTTATTGTATTGTTGTATTTTTTGTATTGTATGATTTGTATCTTATAACTGTGCCAAAGATAAATAAATAAAGTCAGTGCCAACCAAATAAAAGTAAAGACTGAGAAAACAAGGACAGCGTAATCAAGATTCTCAATAAAATACTATACATGCGATGATTGCTTCTATCAGACGAGCGTTCGTTTTCAGGTTCAGTTTAATAATAAAGAGACCCACACAAGTGCATTTTGTCTGTGGATACCTAATTAACTGTGTCGACGTACTACACGGCCCCTACAACGTCACAGCAGGTGGGCGGTGCTGTCACGCCGAGATGACATGGGCCCAGGGCCGTAATTGAATTTCCGATGGGTTTTGATAAAGCGTATGATAGAATCCTCAAAGGATTGTCAATTGTGACAATGCTGACGTTTATTAATCTAGGTTTGTGAACAGTTTTAGACACTAATAGTAATGAATTCTTACATTTGATGGTACACTAGACCCAGCTAAAAGTTCTTCAACTCTAAGGTATTTATTTACGTTTGGTACACACGACAATACACACCAACTAGATCTGTACCCGCAAATAATTTTTGTAATTCAAAATGATAAAAAAAAGACGTCACGTAATAGGGACGTAATAATTCGTAGTTTGATTTTTAGGGTTCCGTAGCCAAATGGCAAAAAACGGAACCCTTATGAATTCGTCATGTCTGTCTGTCTGTCTGTCTGTCTGTCCGTCCGTATGTTACAGCCACTTTTTTCCGAAACTATAAGAACTATACTGTTGAAACTTGGTAAGTAGATGTATTCTGTAAACCGCATTAAAATTTTCACACAAAAATAGAAAAAAAAAAACAATAAATTTTGGGGGTTACTCATATTTAGAACTGAAACTCAAAATTTTTTTTTCATCAAACCCATACGTGTGGGGTATCTATAGATAGGTCTTCAAAAATGATATTGAGATTTCTAATATAATTTTTTTCTAAACTGAATAGTTTACGCGAGAGACACTTCCAAAGTGGTAAAATGTGTGTCCCCCCCTGTAACTTCTAAAATAAGAGAATGATAAAACTAAAAAAAATATATGGTGTACATTACCATGCAAACTTCCACCGAAAATTGGTTTGAACGAGATCTAGTTAGTGGTTTTTTTTGAATACGTCATAAAGTACGGAACCCTTCGAGCGCGAGTCCGACTCGCACTTGGCCGGTTTTTATATTATTTTATTAATCTTGACTTTCGTATTCTTAAAAACGGTATTTCAATATATACCAACTTCATGTTATTCTAATAGGTAGGCAGTTGATAATTGTTCTTATTGTGATTGTAACATATCTGTCTTGTTCCACCAACATTTGCAAAAATACACCCTTTTATTTATCTACCATTGCATTCCAAAATCAGCTTCGCTTTACCAGAACGCGCTTTGTTTGAGAATAACCATTCTACATATAAACTATTTAGCTAATAAGTCACTTCGTTAGACCATTCTAATGGTTTAAAGTATGATATTCTCTCTGTAAACTCTCATTGCCACATAGTCTCTTATCTAAACATTTTAAACTTTTCAGTGCTATAGCTTTAGAGTTCTCAGGTAACACTGGATCATCAAACCATCATCAAAACGTCAAACAGGACCACTTTCGAGATTTTGGTTCCGGATCCTTTATTTAGTATATTAGATCGAAGTATGAAGGCAATCTTTTTGTAGTTCCGTAATAGCTTAATTTTACAAAAGCTTTGTATTGTAAGACTTATAAAAGACTAGTATTGCAACGAGTGACTCGCGGAGCGCCGTACCTGGCATTACGGCTGGCTTTGGCCAACAAAGTTGAGCGATTGCCAAGGACGCCGGCCAAAGTTGGTGGACGTGAAATATGCCCCGGATATCGGCTAATGATGCATGCCGGAATGCCCCTCTTGACCCCGGCTTGATCTGACCACTTTAACGTATCATATGAACCGTTAGAACTTTGTTTTCAGTATGAAATATTGACATTGCTCATGTTAGTTTCCATACTTGAAAGAATGCTCTTGTAAAAATCTGACAAATGTTGTCAGTTATAAACATGGTTAAAACTTTTATTATAAGATTTTGTAAACTTTTTTTAGAAGGTTTTTTTAAAAAGATTTATATCTATGTTGAGCTAACGTAGTAGGTAAAAACATACTTCATATGCATCGAAAAAATTACTATCACCTAGTAAGATTTGGTGAAAAAACGAAGAAGTAAATAGCCCACTCGTCTAAAATCCTTGTAAAATATCTTACGAATATATATGTATATATATAAGATGGTAAGTAGTTTTAATGATCAAATAAACTAAATCTTTTATAAACATTCCTATATAAAAAATTTACCAACCAAGAATTTGTAACAAAATGTTGCTTAAAAACTCAAGTTCTCATTTCTTTAACTAATATTGACAGAAACGTTGGGGCGGAGTTTTTCCAATTCGATTGAATAAATAGACAAAGAAATGAAAATAATTTTCGTTTGTTTGGAAACCGGTGATTTGGAAATTCAATTAGTGGAATGAACTTTTAAATCCCTTCCTGATTCAAATAATCAACAAGTGAAAAGCGTTTTTGAAGTGCTGCTGGTCTTTATAGATCAATGTTCCGTTGTACTGTTTTAAGAAGAAAATACAAAGTGACAAGTGGAATTGTAGCATATCGGCATAGAAGTAATTATAAAAGGGATAATTAGTGTAGTGGTACCAGTTGATAGGAACCAGATATCAATACTTTTTTTTATGTTTGTCCCGCCTGCTTGTTTGAGGCAAATGAGCAGGTAGGTCACCTGATGGAAAGTAATCACTGCCGCCCATGGACACCCGCAAAACCAAAGTAATCGCAGATGCGTTGCCATGAGGAAGGAGTTGGACATTGGCCTCCGGTACTTTCACTCACCGGACGAAATACAACAGCAACGAGTGCCATTGTTTCAAGCCGATATTCTGCGAGAGGGTGGTATTACTGTGTTGCAGCATGAAATGGCCGGCTCGCCCGGCGGGTGTAATGCCACCCGTATTACGCCCGGCGGCCGGCGAGCCGGTCCATTTCGTGCTGCAACGCAGCGTGCCACTAGCACTCAGACAGTGTCACTCATTTAGCACCACCCAGGGGTCACGTGTAGGATCTCAAGGGTAACCTACGGACGCGAGTAACTTTAACCCCCAAAAAAGTTTTCTTTTCATAATTAAAAACAGAGAGCAGAATTTGTCTTTAGCAACAATTGAATACAGAGCACCCTGCTTTCTAGCTGTTATCCCGTAAAATGTCAATGAATTTTTATAAGTAGTATTTTTCGGGGAGGAAAACTAGTGTCGACCAATATGATAATAATAATAATGGTGGATTTTTGAATGCCAAGAACCTTCACAACCACGAAGTGTGCACCCTCAGGGAATATTTCCTTAATCACGAGTGCGGGATGCATCGTGATGTTGTAGCAGTTGACAGGAGCCTCACGCCGCTCTCCATGGCAAATGAGAACTGGCGCAAGCCAACGGTGCTAAGCACTGAGAACCGCAGGGAAAAATGGAAGAGCAAAGAGTTGCACGGGCGGTTCTATCGGGCCTTAACAGGAACTGATGTAGACCTGCCCGCGTCGGTGAACTGGCTACGCTTCGGTGACCTCTTTGGTGAAACCGAAGGTTTTGTCTGTGCAATTGCTGATGAAGTTATCAAGACGAACAACTACCGGAAGTATATCCTGAAGGACGGTTCTGGTTGTTCTCATCTTGCTAATGGAGAGTATTTGCACAGACACAACCAAGTAGCCAGAATAATTCACCAGCAACTTGATCTTGGATCTAGCCTTGTTGAATCGGAGATGCCGTACTATAAGTACGCACCTGCGCCAGTACTCTAAAATGGTCATGCAACGCTCTACTGGGATCGCTCTATCATTACGGACACTATTGTCGCCAATAAGCCTGATATCGTGGTGGTCGACCGATCCTTATTTTCATTATGCGCAAAGAAGGCCCAAGTAGAAAAAAATACAAATCATGAATATGACGAGGAGCTTATAAGAAATACTCTTTGCTTATTCTTTTGATTTCTCGGGTCAAAATGTAAAACATATACTCGTTTATACCACAATATGTAGAACAACTTTTCATATTATTATTTTGCACTTCATAGGTATATTCATTTCAGTGACTATTAAGAAAAAAATTCTTGGTAAGTATCTACAAATATGGAGAGCAAACACCATTTATTGAACCTTTTGTTCTGTAATCTCATTGCCATTAGAATGATGAGTAATGGATATTTATAGCAAAGAATTTGAAAAATTTCTATGTCAAAAATTTGTAATTTTTTCGAGTAAACATAATCATCACGAAGTGTTTTCCATACTTCTTCACCAATCAAGCTCTTTTTAGATAAGGTTACAGTATCCTCATCTCATCATATAATCTTTATCATCATCAGCTCATTTTATTTTCCCACTGCTGGGCACGAGCCTTTTCTATGGATGGATAGGGAGAACGGGCCTCAAATCACCACGCAGGCCTAGTGCGGATTGGTGGTTGTTAACGACTACTAATACAGGCGAGACCAACGACTTTACGTGCTTTCCGAAGCATGGAGGAGCTCAAGATGATGACATTTATGATCACCCGTCCGATGATTCGGCCTTTGCGAAAGTTACTTAATCTTGGCAATCGCATAAACGCAAAGCGCTATCGGGCTCCTGCTCAGTTCAGTACCTATACCAATTAAGGTTGGAGTAATAGTCATACAGAATCCATCAACTGCTAATTGCCGGTCTGACTCCGTAATTGACATAGTTAAACTGATTGAATCATTCATATTAGAAATTCGACCTTATTGTTGTACGATTTTGTAAGCTTATATTTATAGATCTCTGTTAACGATATCTATGGATTAGAGGTTGTGCACACTTGTCGTGCACACTGGTTTGTTTTGTGGAACACGTAGAAATAATAACTTATTAATGGTGTTGACTTCAACTTTAATTATAAGCAAAAGGGATTTTACAATTTTTCTTGTAGATAAGCTCACAATTGCGTAGTGACAAACCGCCGAGCCTTTTTAGTGTGTTGCCGAGGGGGGAGCGCGCGCGCGGGGTATCGCCCGCGCCGAGTAGTTTGCAGTGCTCCACTAGATGGCGCCGTCAGTAGCGTTTCGCCCATTAACATTCTGGCCCCCCTTGAAACCACAGGTTTCAAGATTATCTAGAAGTGGGCAGAGGCGAGATAGAGCACGTCGCAAGATGACCTTGTTAGTCTTCACATTGACTACTCTAGATATGCCATCAGGCCCGGGGCATTCTTTGACAATTCGTCCCATGACCCATTTCAGGACTGGCAGTTGGTCATCCTTAATAACGACGAGATCACCGACATCAATTCTGCAGTGGGAATTGTTGCTCTCAAATGTGCACACTTGTCGTGCACACGTTTTGTGGAACACGTAGAAATAACATCTTATTAATGGTGTTGACTTCAGCTTTAATTATAAGCAAAAGGGATTTTAAAATTTTTCTTGTAGATAAGTTCACAATTGCGTAGTGACACACCGACGAGCCTTTTCAGTGTGTTGCCGAGGGGGGAGTGCGCGCGAGGGGTATCGCCCGCGCCGAGTAGTTTGCAGTGCTCCACTAGATGGCGCCGTCAGTAGCGTTTCGCCCATTAACAGTGGTAAAGCTACCGAACGTAGGTCAGTGTTCGATTCCCAGCGGGAGGTGGTTCCACTGGTGCTGGGTTAGGTTGGTAATAGGGTTTGTTCTAAGTCCGCCTGGCCAACATCGTTTTTCGTCTTACTTCATCTTACTTGAGTATGGTGAAAGCGCACTTTAGTCTCTACTGAGTATCAGGATCTTCACTGTCGGAACACAAGAATGCTACTTTTTATGTTATCAAATTAAAATTAAAATTAAAATTTAAAGTATTTATTCGGCGTAGCAGGCTTAGGTTCTAACAATAAAACTAATACATAAAGTTAAAATTAAAATGCTACGACGAACTGGACTCCTCTCAGCATAAGTTGCAGCTTCAACAAACTGCAACTCTGATTTCAGAGGAGCCCGTGATGTGCGCGCGTGTGTGTGTAATGTTATAAAAATAATGCTATTAATAATAATGCATAGTGATCAAGTTCAAAATATAAATAATAAACATTTAATTATACCTGGGTGTGATTACATAATAATATACCTAATGTTAAAAATGTATGTGGGTTTGCCATAAACTAAGTATGAAGAATAAAATATATAAAACAAAAACCATCTTTAAAAATACAAATAATAATAAAAAACAAAAGCCGCTTGTTTAAAGTTGTTGCCCTTTTTGTTGCTCAAGTAAATATTTCCTGTACTTAACTTTAAAAGAATGGACGGTTATGGCTTCCCTCATCAATAATAACATTGCTGTTTTCTGACAGTTAGAACATAGCCATTTTAGTCAGTAGTTGAGAAATCTGGGTGAAATGCACTTCCATCTTTGGCCTGTATCGTAGACGAAGGCTTTCTCGTTGTGTATTATTAAAAAGAAACATGTATTAATTATGTTTATGGAAATGAGCTTCTTTGATATTGATACTCTATGTACTCTATGTATACTCTAGCACGTCCAAAACTAAGATGCAAATAAAGTTTAATTAAATAAGTACATACATATGTAAAAAAAAATAACTCAATTTCTTAAATGTAATTTAATGTTTCATTTATTTGTGTACCATGGATTTCAGCAAAATAACGACTGATTATCTTATGTAATGTTTATTTACAATATCTAAAGTACTAGAAAGGTGAAATAAATAATCGATCACTATGCAATGCTTGCTAAATCATACAATCTTAACACGGTAATAACTACCTCTAGTTGAATTTAGGAGGCAAAGTTGAAATTTAATATTGATGGGCAATGAATATTCACACCACACCAAAAGTTCTGGCAACGCGCTCAGGCGTGCACGACTAAGGTATTATACGAGCTGTTTCATTTACATTTTATTTTTCGAAACAATATGCGCATACGTTAAATATGAAACCAAAAAATTAACTTTTACGACATCGCGCGAACAACAGTGTAACGCTATTCGTCGTGCGTCTACCGCACATCCGTTCACGTACGAGTTCAAAAGCGACTGCGACAGTCGTTTCAGAATCAAATTAGTTTTGCAGATTTATAAGTTTAAACAGAAAATGTTTACAGCAAATACTTAGTCGGGTAATAACAACTCGCTGGGGGTGAGGGCGGAAATTAGAAACGTCTGCAATCTCCTGGGTCGTTCACCTGTTAAATAAAAATGGTTAACACTGCCTGCGCCGCGCCGCCTGGCCGCGTGCGGGTACCTGCGACTAAAATACAGTCACGACTATACGCGTATACACGTTGTGGAAATATTTTTGTTACATTTATGTGCTCTTCATACTATATCTATACTAATATTATAAAAAGGAGCTCGATGGCGCAGCGGCTAGCGCGTTCGGCTTGCGATCTTGCCCGCTAAGCAACTTTCGCAATGCCGGGTCGCCTGATGGGTGACCAATTAAAAACATCTCGAGCTCCACCGTGCTTCGGAAGGCACGTTAAGCCGTTGGTCCCGGTTGTTGTCGTAAGATGGCAGTCGTTAAAACCCACCAACCCGCATTGGGCCAGCGTGGTGGGTTATGGCCCAATACCCCCACGTGCTACTGATCATGTGGGAGGCCTGTGCCCAGCAGTGGGACGTTTATAGGCTGATGATGATTATAAAAAGGAAACCTTTGTATTTTTGTATGTATGTATGTTGGCAACGAATAAACTCAAAAGCTACTGCACTGATTTAAAAAATTCTTTCAGCATTAGAATGCTACATTAGCGCTGAGTAACATAGGTTATATTAAAAATAATAATATTAAAAACGACAATTTAATTTTCTAATACAAAATGATTTGTCATAGAAACCATTGATATATGTTTAACTCAATGATGGAAACTGTCAAAGCGGTACGGAGTCCGCCGGGTCAGCTAGTATATTATAAAGCTGAAGAGTTTGTTTGTTTGTTTGAACGCGCTAATCTCAGGAACTACTGGTTCGAATTGAAAAAATATTTTTGTGTTGAATAGTCCATTTATTGAGGAAGGATATAGGCTATATTAAAAAAATAAAAGTACACCTGTGTGAAGCTGGGGCGGACCGCTAGTTTTAGATAAAGAAGAAGTTTATATTCAGCAGTGCCACATATATGAATCTTTTTGTGGGTATGGAAGCGGTATAAGAGTATACCTACCTAACAGTGAGTGAGTTAATAAGGTAGGTAGGTACGGCCTTTGCGTCTTTCAGATGACTCACGGCCGGCGTTGTTTCTGAGAAACAGCGTTTGTAGTTTTAAGAAAAATAATAAATAAGTAAATAATGATATTGTTATAAAAAAAAACGTTTGCGACGTATAACACTTATCTATGTGCCTTCTAAAGGTATAATATACTCAACTTTGTTAGAATTTTTTACTAGTGCAAATCGCTTGCAAAATTTTAGATTTATTTGCGGATTCATTTTCATTCGTTTTTTTGTTACATATAATTTAACGTAAATTTTGTTGCAGAGAAACTTCAATTTCAGTGTCACGATAGCATAGCTTATCAGCTGACTTGGCATGTCATAGGGTGCGAATTCCGCTCGTAGATTTTTTTCCAAAACATGTTTTCAATTTTTTTTATTATGTCTTCCTTGCAGTGCGTTTGGTTTTTGCATGTAACCAGTTATGTATTTGAAACGAACACTATGTAGAATGAACGACTATGTAATTATAAAACGTTATGAAGATTGGTAAACCCAGTACAGAAATGAACGTTTTTCACATAATATAAAGTTTTCAATTATTTTAAAATTATACTTTGTAGTCAAACGTAGCTCCTAAGATAAAACTAAACGCTACTTGGAAACGAAGTATACTCTCCAGATTTCGCAGTTATTTATATCATACAACATACGATATGAATATTGATAAAGTAACATTATGTATGGAGTAATTGTATCCAGTTCTTTCTAGTAAAATGGCGAGATGGTGTGATACCATCAGATTACTGAAATAAGATTGGTAAAACTGATTTATATATTATGAGCCAACTCGCTTGCTAATGGTACTTCTTGCAAAAATTATATAAAAACTACATTGGTGGCGAGTTTATAATAACACGTATCTACATGTGGCGAATTTACACATACATTTCATAGGTGTGGCGAATTTACTTTCAATGTATGGAGCTTTTGAAAACGTGACGAGTTTACTTTTATGGCGAGCTTACAATAACCCATTCTAACTTATCCTAACTAAATGCGATGCGTATGATAGTTTGTCCTTCCTTTACGTCAAAACCGAGCCAAAAAATTGCCGCGGTTTTTTTTTTAAAGTTTGTAACTGATGCCTTCTGGCTAAAACCTTATATTCGTATAACCGCGCAAGGAATAGTTTTATGAAAAGTATTTAAACACAAATTTTAATTTAGGTACACTAATTATATTTTCTTACTTCGTGTCTAAAGGCGTCATATCAAATGTCAAACAAAGTTTCCAAGTACTTAATCATTGGAAGTTCGTTTGTTGAGTGATCCTTTACATAACATTCGCAGAAACTAATTATTTTTATTCAAAGGAAAAAGTAGTTTGCTGAAGTCTTTTAATATCCAATTACGAGGAGCTGTAGTTTCAAGGATGTAAAGGGCGCGGCTAAGCTGGGCCTTTGCTTATTTTAAGTTTTTATAAAAATCGGCCGCAAATGGCCTTTACAGTGTAACCGGGCTTTTGTGGGCGTTGAGAAACTAAGGGTTCCCAAGCTGTGGCGATTGCAAATCCTCAGAGGGTTTCTAGAGGGCATCACGCTAGCGTGACCCGGTTCCCTACTAGAATCTTTGTGGCGTTTGGATTGAAATTGAGAGCGGAACCACTCAAGAGCGCCTCTAAAAGCTTGAACCTCGGCTCGGGTGGGTGGCCAAACCGGTGATCCCAGTCACCCTAGAGGCACTTGAAAGGGATGTACAGTGGTTTTTAGTGGGTAGGCCCCCTCTCCCGAATCTCTGGCGAGACCCTCAGGTCTCTAGGCAGGCAGCCGGGAGCTGGATGGGAGAACCCGACATAACCATCCGCGCCTTCCCGGGCGCGGTAGTACTTGGGCGAAGAGATTTCCAATGTCAAAAAAAGAACCCACCCTTTTTTGACATTGGAAACTCTTTGTACTCAACGGTGGCAAATGCGGTGACTTGGTCCTGGCGTGGCATTGTAAAAAAGTGATTCAGGAAAGATATAATAATTGAATTTATAAAGCGTAATATGGTGACGTCATGTCCGTAAATAAAAAAAGAATACGTAAGATATTGTGTGTATGTATAGTGCGTAAAGAGAATTTGGTAGCAAAATGGTAAAACCATCAAAGTGAACTCGTTCGCCTTGGTTTCTATTGTCTAAACGGTACTCCGTTTAGACAATAGAAACTGGTAGAACTGTATTATTAATAGCTGTGCGAATTTGTACCGGGCTTTTTTCATTAAACCCTTTTCCTTTTTGATGGATAAGGTAAATTCGCCTAACTGCGAAATATGTGGTACCTAAATTAGATGACTTTTATCACGTTTTGATGGAATGTGTGCGTGACTAATGTGGGAGGGCTTTTATTTTACTCAAATTTGACCTTTATGATAACAATGTTCATATAATATGTTTGCTTCATTATAAATTATTTATCCGATTCAGATTCTATGCCAATGCGAAACATTGCTTTTTAATAATTTTATTTATAGACGTTAATAGAATAGAATATGAGAAAAGACACTAATAATAAAAAAAGTGTGTTTTAAACTTAAATATCTATGAAGTAAATGCTTTGGCACGTGCTACAAAAAGCTTAAAAATTACAGCAACTAATCTCTAACACGAATTAGGTATTTAAATAATACTTTTATTAAGGTTAGTTAGATGTTTTTATTTAGTAACAAGTTATTAACAGCGGTTTATATTATAGGTTTTCGGTTTATATTAGGGTATTAGGTTATATGCAAAGCTAATAACTAGATAACTAATCTTACCATTCATATGCAAGGTAATTAGTATTTTTTCTTACATGGACTACGCTAGCGAAGCACACAAAGTTAATAAGAAAATGAACATACAATTTCTGTCTTTGAGCTGATCTAAATTAGAAAATTACATCAACTCTGTAATGAGTTAATATCTACCAAGCAAAAGTAAACAAATTGAAAAAGTTTCTAGATTTAAAAGTGATGATACAGCTCTACTTGCAGAGAGCTGACAAGTCGCGATTTTTTTATTCACTTCAGTTTTATGAAACAAAACCAGACACTGAATAACGTAAAAAGTATCTATCACGGATGTAGCCTGCTAGCTGCTGACAAAATGAAGTTTGAACTGATAGGAATCGACTAGTAAGTAACAAACAATCTCTTTATGATCAAAAAGTATTTGCCTTTTGTTTTTTATTTCGTCGCTGCGGTTACAAAATTTGCTATGTGTGACCTTAGAGTATTAAACCAAATGTGTGACCTACTTTATATGAAACGCATGAAACTCGTTTACTCGGAACATGAAATAATAAAAACAAAAAATATATAAAATTAAAAAATATAAAATTGAAGTTATCACATGGCGATTTAATAGTATGGGCATAATGATGTAAGCATCAAAAAGAACTAAAAAACCCAAATATCGGAAAAATACTGAGCGATTTTTGTGGGCGCAACGACGATTTGTAGAATTTAATTGCCAGCTAGCATCGAACGGGTGATTCTAATAATTTGTATTTCATGCGAGAACACAGCATTCAGAGGTAAGTACTTGTTTGTAAAGCAGACGAGTTTAAAGTATGTATTTATGAGGATATGTTTTTATATAACTACTTAATTAAGAGATTACTAACAAGTAATTAAATGCAGATTTTAAACGTAGGTGTATTAAGGTATCACAATATATTTTTACTTGACACTGGTTGAATGTGCAAACCGCTGAAAGCCATTAAAGAAGTAAAAACATTGCGTTTATTATTTATTATGTTTACGCATATAAAACAAAATAAATACAGCCAACAATTTATATTCTACTAGCCCCCTCGAAACGTACTCGGCCCAAAGGTTCCCATCACGCTTGCAGTGTTATTCCGCCTGTATGGCTAAGGAAACTCTTTGGACCAGCCCCCCAACCGCGTAACACTCTCGCTTTCGATCGCTTTGTAGGCGAAGCCCTCGCCTCGCTTTCTAATATAATATCGAAATATAATATCGAATAATATCTAAAGCTATAGCCTATAGCTTTAGATATTGCTTTCATATTGCTTTCGAAATGACAAGATGACGCCTCCTCCTCGCCTCGCCTTCAAAGCGATCGAAAGCGAGAGAGTTAGGCGGTCGACTCCCAGGTACGCTTCGGAGCGGGGGTCGTAGCCCTTGTCCCTGCAACGCTGACCCAACTCCGAAATAAATAATTTGCACAGCAAACAGCACAAATACGTATGTATGTGTGGCATAATTTTCACTTTAATAAATATGCCCGTCATAATGTTTTCTACAATTTATCTTTTTATTCCTCAACTGGCAAGTGCTTGGCTGCATCTCGCCTTATGGTGAGTTATGCAAAGTCAAAGATGAAAGCGCACTTCAAACGGACTTCAAACGGAGTCGAAATATGAAAGCGCACTGATGGCTTTCATATTTCCGTCAGAATCAGAACGCAACAATGGTCCTTACATTGTTGTTATGGCTGCAGAAGTGCTGCTTAGGTGTGTGTGGTAGCTAGCCAAAAGCCAAAATAAGGCATATTACCAACCAAACAAGTACAACAACATATACTCGTCGTACCCTGGACCTTTAAGTTTGAAACATTTTAACCACTAAACAATTAAAATGCTAAAAAATTATTAACTAACTTGAGTGTGCTACATACAGCAGTTATGATAAAGACTTAATATTTGTATTTATTTATGTTCACCATTTTCATTTAAGGTTGAATCAAAAAACTTAACATTATAATCACACTGAGAAGCCGCATCGAGGTCAAGGGCCCGACTCTAAACATCAAAGGGTTGATCTCGAGATCGACTAGTGCGGAGGGCTCTCGGCTTAACGAACGGTCGCGCTGAAATGCTACCACTTGTACTAGTTAGCAGCCGGCTGAGGAGCAGCCCCATTGGCCAAGGTCGCTGCAACAATTATACTGTCAATTGGCACAAATTGTAATAAACACAATTGCTTGAAAGCTTGTTGTATGTCATAGCCACTTGAGAACGGCTTGACCGATTTGGCTGATTTATTTTTGGTTGTGTACGTAATACAATAACAGAAGGGTCTTTACGTCGCCTATTCCACGGAGTCTAAAGACGAAAGTCTTCAATCAGTGCGTCCTACCCGTCATGACATACGGAGCCGAAACGTGGACACTCACGGTAGGCCTGGTCCACAAATTTAAAGTCGCTTAGCGAACTATGGAAAGGGCTACGAGTATGCTTGGCGTTTCTCTGATGGATCGGATCAGGAACGAGGAGATCCGACAGGGAACCAAAGTCGTCGACATAGCCCACAGGATTAGCAAGCTGAAGTGGCAGTGGGCCGGCCATATTAGCCGCAGAACCGATTACCGATGGAGTAAACGAGTTCTTGAGTGGAGACCGCGTATCGGCAATCGTAGTGTAGGACGCCCTCAGACTAGGTGGAACGACGATCTTTGCAAGGTGACTGGCAAGAGCTGGACGAGAGTAGCCGCGGATCGTGCTCAGTGGCGTGTACTTGGAGAGGCCTATGTCCAGCAGTGGACGTGTGTAGGCTGATGATGATGATGATGATGATGTGTACGTAATTGTCAGGACAAGGTTTGTATTAAAAAAAAGCTTCTGAACCGGTAAAGCCATCACGGGATACGAGGATGATTATTGGGGGTGGGCCGCTAGTTTTATACATAATTCTTTAATACGTTTGTATGTCACTGAACTCCTAAACGGATCGACCGATTTTAATAAGTTTTTTGTGTGTGTTTGAGTGGGTCTCTGGCTGGTTTCGATTCACAATTGGACCCGATAGGTGGCGCTGTTATACGGGTGTTCACTCAAGCGGACGAAGTCGCGAGCGGGCCACGTTTTTTTAAAAATAATATGCTGATTGCCGCAGTTGGCATTTTCGGCCGGTGACGTTCACCGGGGGCCACTTGGTGGTGGCTAGAAACTTAGGATTCCTCAAGACTTGTGAAACGAAACACCTTCAAAGGTTTTCTAGAGGGAATGGCATCACGCACTAGTACGTGTCCCCGTCCACTACTAGAATCTCCGAGGGGTTCAGATCATAATAATATTATTCAATAATTTGTTTGTTGAACAATAACTTAAGATTTTGTATTGTGCTTTCGTTTCACAATAATATAAAACTAGGACTCAAATTATGTGAATTTCGGAATAACCATTTATTACCACGCCTGGTGCAACCTTTCCGAAATGTTCATGACTAATTCGCATCGTCTATTCATGTTAAAACCCGACATAAGTCCCATATGTTGGTTCTGTGCACACATATAACAATGTCTCTATTTTGTGCGCGGTATGCATGGTGCAATACACAAACGAAATACATTTAATTTGCAAGAATAATTTGTTGCTCTGTGTCACCGCGGCCGATCGTAGCATGTTTATGGACAAAGTTAGTTGACCCCCATTCACTCAGGCCATAGTGCAACGAGAAAGGTGAATTGTCTTCGCGGAGTGACGTCACAAGGGTTAGTCGCTTTTGTTTTTTATATCTTACCTAGTAAGCAAGCTAATCTGATGGAAAGCGGGTAAATGTAGCCTATAGAAGACTTAAATTACCAGAGATATCACTCACAAGTTTTTCAAGAGTCTGTATAAATCTTTTTTAACTCTTTTGTAGAACTCCATGCTGTTGTTTCTTAGAAAGACTTCGACTGCGAGATCCTTCCACTACTCAAGCGTACGTGGGGTAAAATTTCATGTGAATCAGTACTGTGCGCGATTTCCATACTTAACGCAATGCAAACAACGTCAAAGTTGCAGTAGACAGAGCACTTAATAGTTTTGGCATAGCACAAGAATAATTAATGGCAACAACGCCAGCCGACGCCCGCCGCCTTGTTCGATTTCATTTTTGTCTACATTGTCATCTTCAACTCTCAATGTCTAACCCACAGCAGGCCATTAAGTCCCACACTGGGTAGAGAATACCTACTGTTTTGGTTATTTATACCATCCCCAGGTCGTCACGTACGCTTCTCCTGCGAGCCTCATAAAAGGCGAATTATTATGGCGCAACATTATATTTCGCATTGAATGTATTAAAAGTTTTAATTTTCAAGTGAATTATTACTCAGTGTGGCACGTTAACGACTGTTAGCTGACAAGTGGGAGCAGTTACGTGCTTTCTGAGAATCCATCGCAACATCGCAATCAGTTAATAATTAATTCATTTTGCTGTACAGACAGTCTTTTATTTGAAATTATTGACGGTGAGCGAACTTTTTGCTCTTTTTTTTATAGGTTAGATCGACTCGAGAGCTTTTACTAGTGCATCACGATCTTCGGTCACGGGGTCAGAGGGAGTCATTCTTTTTAAACCTTCGCTCGTTGCCTTTAAATCAGAAGGACATTTAAGTAAAACGTCCTATGAGCACAATGTCCTAAAAGCAAAAAGACCTGTGAGCAGCTCGTTCTATTAGCAACATGATCTAATAGCAAAATGGTCTTAATATCACAAGGAAATGTCGCCCACACATAGCACATACCGTCCCATACTAACTAAATATATTAAATAATTACTGTTTTTATTTTCAAAAAGAAAGAGCTGTACAAAAATACAAAAAGAAAATAACATTAATATACCTAAGTACCTATAACTATTTAGGTTTAAAGATTTATTTACTAAACATAAACGTGGGAGCAGTACGTGCTATATAGTGTTAGTGTTAGTAGGTATCTTACAGGAAGAAGAAAAAAGTGAATATTCAAATACATTTTTTCGACTGATATTGCTGCTACTTAAAATACTACGTAAAAGCAGATACGCGGTTTTTACAAACTGCTCTATCGCCGTCTCGCACGCTCACCGATGATATGTGAACTATTCTCGTGTGTGTTTTCGCCTTTATTCGCCTGTGTTTTCAGTGTAGGTAGTTTGGCTAAAACTCAAATAAACTATATAAGAGATGTCTGACTCTTTTCCGCAACAAAGTTATTAAAATATCATAGATGATAAATGACACAAACGGACCAAGAATTACATAAATCTGTATATATTTGGCAACATCGTACAATCTACTGAAAATATATTAGAAATGATGACAAGAATGAATTGCTTTTTAGCAATAAGACCGTCTATCTGTACAATGTTATTGTTTATTGTATATCTGTAATTCTAATGCTAGTGTATATATCACAGTAAATGTTTGTCACATACAATAATATTTCAAGTGTAATTCATAGTTTTACTACCATACCAATAAGGGTTTCTGTTATTCTTAAGCTATTACACTTATCACTTAAATATAAATGTAAATATTGTATAAACTCTTAATAGACACAGCACACACAACACACACACACACATACACACACACACACACACCCACCCACACCCACAAACACAACCCCCCCCCCCACACACACACACACATCATTAACGTATCAAAATGGCGCCGACAACGCGCGCAAAAGAAAAAAAACATTTTTTTCAGAGTGGTCGGTCATGTGGTCTCATATTATATTTTGTAAGAGACAAAAATAATGGTATATTAATCTTCTTTGCTCTACGCATAAATTAATCAATTTTAAAATTAACTAGTAGTTTATTTTTTTATTTTAATCGCTGTGGTGGTCACCGGTGACCGACAAACAATAAATTTTCTATTGTGTCTGGTTTTGCAGCAGTCAAAGTGTTAAACCGTAGTTATTCTTAGCAATAGTAAGAGTAAGTAGTCAAATTAACTGGCAAAGACCACTCAAAGTTTATTTATGTAGAAAGTTAGATGGCTTTCATCAGGTCACGTACATTTATCCAGTAGCCTCATAAAGCGCGAAATGAACCCGCCAAGTACTTTCTGCTACATTATATTTTACTTACGCCCAACGTGTCGTTATTAAAAGTTAAAATTTTACAAAGGAAAATTTTATGAAAAATATTAATCATGATTTAGCGGCACCGTCCGCCAGCCTCTTGGTCTTCATTGCGGGACATAGAATTATCATTATCATAATCATGCCACAGTTGAGCTCAACATACACAATTTTATTTTATTTTACTACATTTTACGTGTAGAATTTTATTTACGTTTTATTCACGTGTAGAAATCGATCTTATCTTATCTTCACTAAGATAAGTAGCTAATAAACTGTCCCAGTAGCACTTCGATCCATCAGGATCTTTTGTGTAACCCCATCCTTTCACTCTTCTTCCTCTGTTAATATAGATACATTAAGTTTGGCAAGGTCTTTGAGAGCTAAGAGCCTGAAGTCTTCTGGTTTAAGATAGGCCGATCCCAGGAGTCCCATGATTTTCCTAGCCAGAGCTCTGATGTGCATACGTGTCGCATGTGACTATGCTGATCGGGATCTAACTTACCACGCTGGCTCAACACGGGCACAATACACATTAGATGATGATGATGATGATGATTGGTCCGACCGATTTCGGTCATGGCGACCACTTCGACTCCTAGTCGGCACGGCGCTGGTGCGCCCGAAGATGGCTAACATAACCGATCTTCTTAGTAAGCTGGCGTGGTACTGATCCGGAGGAACAGACGCAGCAACGCCCACCGAAACGCCAGGACCTGGGCACCCGGAACGAGTGCACATGGAAGCTGGCTACAAACCAGAACCCGGACTATGCAGTCGTCATAGAACGGGTGGATGGGGTAGCGGTGGACGAGGCTGTGGCCGCCGAGATCAGGAAAAGGCTCACCACAGAGATAGGGAACGCCATCAAGAGCGGCGTACGGGGCCGCAACCTGGCATTCGACGCCTCGGGTCTGGTTGCTGAAGGATATTTCCTTGTAACAGCAACCACCGAGGAGGCGATGACATGGTTGCTGAACTGTGGCCTAGGCGACCGGGAGGGCATTCCCTTAAAAGTAAAAAAGTTAGATAAATACCGTATGGCAGTTTGGCTTCCGGGCAGCACAGCAGACCTGACAGTGGACCCCCTAGATTTCATCAAGGTCCAAAATGAGTACAGGGAGGAGCTGAAAATGCCTGAGTGGACCCTAATCCGAAGGGAGGTACTACCACTAGGAGTGAGACTCATAGTGGGAGTCCCCAAGGAAGTGGCCGCGGAAGGAGGGGTGGCGCTCCACTACCAAGCTACCAGAGCATACGCCCGCACCATCGGGAAAAGCCCAGCCCAGACCGAAGAGAAGTGCGCATGCTATGTGTGCCCCAAACACGACCCAAAGACACGGGGTAAGGAGCATACCGGAAACCGGTCCACCAACCAGCCTGAGGCCTATAAGGGTGCACAGGCGGAAGGGAGTAAGACGGTCCAAGGGAGCTCAAACCCCAGCAGCACACAACAGGCACGAAATACAAGGGAGCAGCCCATAGGCGGGGGAGGCGACAAACAGCTAGGTACCCCAAAGGTGGGCGCCGCTGAGACTCGGAGGCCCTGCCTTTTGGACTCTCCCGCACAGTACTGTACACCACACCCTCTCCCTACGACGACGCTGAAGGACCGCACACCACCACCAAGCGTAGCTCAACTACAGCCGCACTGGTGTGGGGGGTCGAAGCCTGAAGCGGAGCCCAAATAGGGAGGGAACATAGACACAAACACACACACACACACACACACACTAACAAATGAACACACACAGCAACACACCACAAAAACACACACAAAAAATAAAGATAGTTCAAGTGAATCTTCATCACTGTATAGAAGCCATGACAGAGCTTCACAGATACGTGATGGAAGAGACAATAGACATCGCTCTGCTGCAAGAGCCATACGTCTTGAATGGACGTGTGACAGGGCTCGGCTCTATGGGTAGAGACATCATATACCACGAAGATGGTGAGTCAATCCCAAGAGCATGCATATACGCCAGCAACAGAGCGAGAACATTAGGACTAATAAAAGCAGATTGTTACAGCGACCTAGCCAGCGTTGTAGTAACAATACAGACAGGCGCAGAAACAGAAGAAAGGGTGCTCCTAGTCTCCGCATACCTGCCTAGCGAGGGGAACTTCGAGCCGCCATCCCGAGAAATGGAAGAAACTGTAAGAAAATATCAAGGTAAGAATACTCCTATTATTATAGGGTGTGACGCCAACGCACACCATGTGGTATGGGGTAGCACAAACTGTAATAAAAAAGGTGACTTACTTCTAGAATTTATAAGTGAAACAGGCTTGGAAATACTGAATGTAGGCAACACACCCACATTCGTCACCAAGGCAAGACGAGAAGTGTTGGACATCACTATTGCAACAGATAGAATAGGCCGACACATAAGGGACTGGAAAGTAGATGAAAGAGACTCTATGTCAGACCACAGACGAATCACTTTCAGTCTGGAGGCCAAGACGGAAAAAATTCTGATCAGAAATGCGAGGAAAACCAACTGGGACACATACCAACACTATATGGAAAAGTGGTGCCCAGGACGAGATACCCCGCTAAAAGACGCCCTAGAAATAGAAAAGGAAGCCAATAGACTGGACGAAGCTCTAAGGGGAGCATATCACAAGGCATGTCCCCCTAGAGAGATAAGAACAGACAGAGGACAACCCTGGTGGACGATGGCACTAGGGAAACAGAGAAAAAAGACACGGCGAGCTCTCCATAAGGCTCTGAAAAAGAACGACGATGAGAGCTGGCAAACATATAGAGAAGAAAGAAACACGTATAAGAAAGAATGCAGGAGGGAGAACAGGAATAACTGGAAGGCGTTCTGCGCAGGAGTCGAAAAATATCCTGAAGCGGCGCGACTAGTTAAAACGTTCTCCAAAGCCAACACGCGCAAGCTAGAAAGTATCAAGAACGGGGAAGAACTAATTACCGACCCGGAAAAGATAATGGAAATTATGTTGAAAACACACTTTCCAGAAAGCGAGGAATACAAAGAGGATGATACATCAATCCTTCCAGGTCCCACAGTGGACCGGGAGCCAAAGACAATCATCACCGAAGAACATTTACTGTGGAGCGTCCGATCCTTCCAGCCCTATAAGGCAGCGGGACCGGATGAGATCTTCCCAAAAATGCTACAGACAGCTATCAAGTATATAAGCAAAGATCTGCTGGCACTGTACAACGGCAGCATCAAAACCAAGCACATACCGAAGAAATGGAGAGAAGTGAGGGCAGTATTCATCCCAAAACCAGGCAGGGCATCCTACCAGGAAGCCAAAGCCTTCAGATGCATCAGCCTCTCTTCATTCCTATTAAAGACACTGGAGAAAATCCTAGACAGACTAATTAGAGAGCAAATAAAGAAAAGCGGACTTCCACTCCACCAAAACCAACACGCATACATGGAGGGCAAATCCACCGAAACGGCCCTCCATAGCTTGGTAACGAGAGTGCAGAGATCACTAAGCAATACAGAGTACGCAATGGGCTGCTTCTTTGACGTGGAGGGTGCGTTCGATAGGGCGACCCCCGATTCAATAGAGGCAACCCTAAGCCGTGAAGGAATAGACAGCGACGTATCAGACTGGGTGAAAAACATGCTAAGACACCGGCAGATACGAACAGAGTTAGCAGGAACAACACACGCGGTGGTGGCGAAAAGAGGATTCCCCCAAGGAGGATGTCTGTCGCCACTACTGTGGTGCCTGCTAATAGATGAACTAGTAAACAAGATAAACAGGATGCACATATACACACAGGTGTATTCCGATGATGGCGTGCTCCTAGTGACAGGTAAAGTTCTTAGTGTCATGTGCGAAATCATGAACAAAGGCCTAAAAGTAGCCCTAGAATGGTGCAGGAGCAAAGGTCTGAACCTAAACCCGGATAAGACCAAACTAGTTCTATTCACAAAGAAGAGAAAGAGAGGACATGCTGAACCAGTGAAACTGGACAACCAAGAGCTGGAAACAGTCAAGGAAGTCAAGTATCTAGGTGTGACACTGGACAGCAAGCTCACCTTTAACACCCATATAAGTAACACATGCTTAAAGGCCAAGATGGCTATGATGCAGTGTAAAAGTATAATAGGCAGAACCTGGGGCATGAAACCAGCGATGGCACTGTGGATATACAAGGCAATAATCCTGCCAAGGATCCTGCACGGAGCCATCGTATGGTGGCACAGAGCCGCAGTAGGGAAAAACAAAGCAGAACTAGACAAAGTCCAAAGGTTAGCGGCCCTAGTAACCACGGGCGCGATGAGAACATCGCCCACAGCCGCGCTCGAGATCCTACTGGGGCTAAATCCCCTGGACTTAGAAATAAAGAGAAGAGCCACCGAACAATGGTTCAAGCTAAAAAGCACTGGCATATGGACCGGGAACTTCACAGACGAGGGTCATGCCAGTATAAGCAAAAACTACGAAGATAAGCTGTCAATGGTCTTTTCCAACAACGATCTAATCCGGAAGGAAAGGATCTTTGACAAAAAATACAGAATACACATAGGAACAAGAGAAAACTGGAGCGTAGAAACTGAAGGCACTACGTGCTACACAGACGGCTCCAGAAAGGAGTCAACAAAGCTCTCTGGATCCGGTGTGCATATTAAATGTGCAGACGGGACGGAGGTGAACAAGTCTATACCGTTAGGCAGATTCGCCAGTGTTTTTCAGGCGGAAATATACGCAATAATCGCAAGCGCTGAGATGGCCGAACACCTTAATATTACAGGAAAGATTGTCATCTACAGCGACAGCCAAGCGGCGCTGAAGGCACTAGGCAGAGAAGAGACGACATCAGCAATCGTCAAGGAATGCAAGGAATCACTGAAAAGGCTGGCAGAAAGAGCGGACCTGACGATAGCGTGGGTCCCAGGACACGAGGGAAACACGGGAAACGAACAGGCCGACGAATTAGCTAGAAAGGGAGCAGAAGAAAGCTTGGTGGGACCGGAACCCCGGTTGCCAATAGCGCACAACATCACCAAGGGAGTAATCAGCTGTAGTATAACAGTAGAAACCAACCGAAGATGGAGATCCTCGAAGGGCATGAGACAGTCGAAGGTCTTCATCAAGGGAATGGACAAGAAAAAGACTAGCAAACTGATGGGACTCTCCAGAGAGAACATGAGGCTAGTCATAGAGATCATAACAGGACACTGCCGACTGAACAGACATCTGACAGTGATAGGAGTGAAAACCGACCCCATATGCCCGGAGTGCACGGAAAGCGAAGAGACCAGCCTCCACCTACTCGCTGAGTGCCCTATATACTCACAGATAAGACGGGAGCTATGGGGGTCGGATATACTAGACATAGAGGACCTGAAGGATCTGAAGGTGGAGCAGATAGCAAGATTCACCAAAAAGACAAAAAGATTCGACGGGGCGCCGTGAAGGCTGGATAAACCTTTAACTCCCTCAAAGGGGAGAACGGGGAAAAGGACGAAATGGCCCGCAGAAGGCGCGGGCGGATCGTCCGTTCGGTCGGCGACGTCCCCACCAGAAATAATAATAATAATAATAATAGTAAGCTGGCGTGCGCACTGAAGGCACGTAAGATATATTGTGACACGGGCTTCTGTATTGTATTATACCCTAAACATTTAATGTTTTTTTTTTAATTTCTTACATTTAAGCTCTTTGCCTTTATTTCAATAGACGTTAAGTGATGATAAGGTTGAAGGTGGATTCGCATCTCACCCGTAACCTCAACTACCGAGGCACTGGCTATTTCATCAACACAATGCTACAAATATTTATTTATTTATTTAATGATATGGCTACATATTTGGATAAGATGGTGGTAGCTAGCCAGGTGGACTTAAAACAAGCCCTTCCACCAACCAAATCGAGTACAAACATGCAACCCCCTTTAAGAGGAAATACTAAGGTCGACTGATTATATGAAAAGTAGACAAAACCAACGTTTCGTAGTCCCCTGATTCCTCCTCCAAAAGTTCATTAAAAATTAAAAAAGGCTTTGGGTGTGTCCATATGTTTTGCTTTTTTATATAATCGCGACCAATTTGTTTGCTGGATGTCTGAACACAGCGAAATCTGGCCAATTTTTAAGATTTTTAAAGTTTCATATCTTTTTTAACAATTAATTTATGAAAAAAAGCAAAACAAAGGGACACAGCCAAAGCCTTCTTAAATTTTTAATGAAAAAGTAATTAAATCGGTTCAGTTTTGGAGGAGGAATCACGGGACTACGAAACGTTGATTTTATCTACTTTTCATATAATCAGTCGACCTTAGTACCTATTTCCTTTTAAGAATTGAACCCATTACCTCTAATTCTGAGACCACGACAAACGATACTATAAATTTAATGGATATGGAAGATGTGGCCTTCTGGCACGGTGTTTTTTACTTAGATGAAAGAAACGACGCAAGTTGCTCTCTTTTATTGTCGACATTACTAATTAGTGTCTCAAATGAAAACCATTTTGTATATTTCAATGTCGTGGTGCGCTTCCCCGGATCATTAGACGTAATAAAGAACAATGGCGGACTGTTCTCGCTAACTGGGTGTACCGGTACGCTGCTACGATTGTTGTTTGTTACATAAATATCCACAGCTAAAGCGCGACTCGGAATAACTGTTTGTAAACTGCAGCTGACATGGCGGTAAAGAAAATGGCACGCCATTTGAATTAGCGAACAAATTCAACTGGCAATTATGCCGTATTGCATCGTCCTTATTTGTGGTAGGTAATCTGTCTGGAATTTTTATAGCTAAATCGTTTATGGCTTCAGTAAAATTTAAAAAAAATTAAAGAAAAAAAATGCTATAATTATGTTGTTTACTTTTTTAATAAGTTACCCAAGAGTTGATAAATCTAGCTAGAAAGCAGGAAAGCAGATGGAGTAGTGAAACAAATACGTAAGATACAAAAACATCACTTAAAAAAACATCCCTTGAAAACACATCCCTTCGTCGTACCTCTGAACTTTGAGGGAGCTTCCCTTGATACCAACCCAACTATTGGAATCCTTGGCGTCGATATTTCGAGTGACGTTCAGTTTCGGGGTCATTTGAAAGGTAAAGCTAAATTAGCTTCGAAAAAACTGGGTGTGCTTAATAGAGCGAGTCAGTATTTCACGCCGGCCCACCGCTTACAACTGTACAAAGCACAGGTCAGGCCGCATATGGAATACTGCTCCCATCTTTGGGCTGGAGCACCCAGTACCAACTCCTTCCATTTGACCGTATTCAACGCAGAGCTGCTCGGATTGTCGACGACATGGTTATTTCAGGTCAGCTCGATCCACTATCTCTTCGGAGAGACGTTGCGTCTCTCTGTATATTGTACCGCATATATCATGGGGAGTGTTCTGAGGAATTGTTCGGCTTGATCCCTACCGCTGCTTTCCTTCACCGCACTACACGCAATCGACTGTCATTCCATCTACATCACCTTGATGGATGGCGGTCTACTACTGTGCGTTTTTCACGAAACTTCTTGCCTCGAACTAGTGTTGTGGAACCAGCTCGCGGCGGCGGTATTTCCGGACCGTTACGACCTCGGAATCTTCAAGAAACGAGCCTATTGGCAAATCTGCGATTCCTCTGGTTTTGCGGGTGTCCATGGGTGGCGGTGATTACTTTCTATCAGGTGACCCGCCTGCTCGTTTGCCTCCTTCTTTTATAAAAAAAAAAAACTTAACCATTGGTTATTTGAAAATTATAAATGATGTCTCGCGTTGGTGTTTGGCGTTTCAACTAAAAGGCAAGCTCTGATTTGTTTGCAATATTTATAGCGAGGGTCAACCTTTTAAAGGCCAGATGACAATTTAAAATATGTTTAGGTACTTTGATGGCAGTTTATGTTTTTATTAATGACTAGCTGACTCGGCGCGGACTTCGTACCGCTTTGACAGTTTCCATCATTTAGTTAAATATATATCAATGGTTTCCATGACAACAAAACAAACAAATCATTTTATATTGGAAAATTAAATTGTCGTTTTTAGTATTTTTTTAAATATAGCCTATGTTACTCAGCGCTAATGTTAAATCGGTCCAGTAGTTTTTGTGTTTATTCGTTGCAAACATACATACATACAAAAATAGAAAGGTTTCCTCTTTATAATATTAGTATAGATGACGTCTCATGAGAATAAAATATTGTCATCAGTAAGTATCAAAGGAGTGATAGGTACGCTAAAATATGTAAGTAAACAGCCTATAGCCTATAGTCCCACTGCTGGGCAAAGGCCTCCATCATTGAAATCAAGTCATCGCTACAATTGATGGGCAATGGCGTAATCATCACGCTTGTCAAATGCGGGTCGGTGATCACCAACCCGGGCTATGCATCGAAATAGCCGAAATACATTATGCCTGACCTGGAAATTGAACCCGGGACCTTCGCGTATTGGGCCGAGCGCTCTGCCACTCGGTCACCGAGGCGTATAAAATATTCTACTTCATTGTAATTCTTCACTTCTATAGTTGATTATGTTCGTCTTAGTAAACAGCTCCTACAATATTACAACACAACACCTCCACCCGGTAAGATTCTTCTAGAAACCAAAGTGCTTCAAACAAAAGAAATCTGATAAAAGTTCTAAATTGCATTGTGTTTTTTTGATCCGGTCATAATTACAGATGGCCATCGAATGCGGATCAGATCGTGCCGGCTCAAATTTGCAATCGGACGGCGCGGCCGGCATTCCGAATGATTGCGATACAGGATTAGAATCCGAGCAGTGAGCACAGACTGAAATTTATAGGGTAGTACTCTGTAGTTTTTTTGAGCAAACTGTGATAGAATTTGGCCAATATCGGAATGCACCTATCTAGGAATTTATCGTAGAACCTTGTTATAGAATCGATAGACGGTGGACGTGTTCTTGAACGGATATTGTGTCTTGGCAAAGCAAGGGTCCTTTAGCGATGGAGCAACGACGGCTGTAAGATGGCTGGAAGGTACTGAAGGAGGGAACTAGAGGTTTGTTTGTGCAAAAAGTGAACCTTATGTGTAGTATTGGACAGCGATGTCTTATTTTGAAATAAAACTTGTTGTTAGTTTAGTTTAGCTTAGTTAGCTTTTAGAAGTAGTACCGGTAGGGGACGATGACAATATAATAATGATATGAAAACAATATTTACTCTAATTAACTTTTGAATAAAAAGTTTTGTCATAAATGTTTTTTCTATACACGAAACCTTTATTAGTTATTGGTTTGCATTAAAACTATGCGTGTGTCGCGTCAGGACACTTCATGCAAAAGGAAGGCGTCAACCGATACGGATACCGCATAACAAACGTGCATTTTACACTCAGAACAATAACTTTTAGTTATTATTCTAAAGTTTCACGCGTCAAACGCCTCAAACGCTGCGGAAGTCGCATAAACGAACCCGCGCTTTAGAGACAGTACATTTATTCTGTGACAGTACACATAAGCTGTGACATAAATAAGTCTTTTGCATTTAAATGTGCCTGTTAGTGAAATGCTTCCTTTTGAAGATGTAGTCAATAATTCCATTAGCTCCAAGATGTAATAGGATTCGACGTCAAATAAGACTTGAAAAGATTCCACGTTTCTTGGAAAAGTCACAAGACGATTGCTGGTACTTATTTCTTGCACTGTAACGATGTGCCGGCGTAGACAGGGACCATAAGAAGAAATATGTTATTTTTTAGAAACGGCAACGTTTTCCAATCGCACGAGTTGTATTCATTAAATAAATATCCTTTTGTAAGTGGAGTCGATCGAGCTTCGTATAATTCCGAATACGTCTATTGAGGCATTCTGAAAGATCTATTGTAAAAATGTTGTTTCTATTCTATGTTTCTATTATCAAACTCAAGGGAATCGGGGGCATAAATGCAGACAATGTTACGAGTATGTACTTGAACGTTATTTTATAAATTGAAATCAAGGAAACAAGAGCTAAGCAAAAAAAAAATAACGATGATAGATAATAAAAAACCAGAGTAGCGGTCGGTCCTCGAAATAATAGTATAACAAATAACTGACTACTAAAAAATAACAGTAAACGGCAATTTTTTTTTTTTTTTTAATTATTGTCTGCTTGTTTGTACTAATAAATTGGTTTCTTAGTCATACTTAAACGGAAACATGTAAATGGTACATAGTGTCAATTTCAGCATAAGTTAACTGTTACTCTCACTGTATGTTTTCCAAATAAAGCAAAATAAAATAAATAAATAAGTAATTCCTTTATTTCCGTGGTAAGCCCAAGTGTGTAACACGACAATCATATCATGTCGTAACCATTCGTTTTTATTGTTCGTTTGGACGTAAAGCGAACAACAATATATCACAGCGTATCATAATAAAACGCGCATAGACTCGCACTGGGTATTACTGCCGAAAATAATGTGCATCTAACAATAATCATGTCTTACGATCTAGGAGTTCCCTGGCACAACGATAAAGAACGTTCCGATTCGACCATAAAGGTTTAGAAACTCGCGCAAAGGTGGGTCGCAGTATAGGTCACCATTATTAAATGTCTACAGTTCCTACATAATTTTAAAAGCACTAGATGGCTTTAATTGTCGTTAAATGGCAGATAACTGTGGTAAACACCACTCCTCCAGAGGTCCTGGGTTCGATTCGCAGCAGGGGAGTACAATACATGTTTGTGTACTTGGTTTAGTTGATGCTAGTGCTTATTTGTCCACCTGGCTGGCTGCCACCATCTTATCTAAAATTATGTCGTTATACGGCAATGTTAGTAGTATTGTTGTGTTCCGGCTTCTAAAAATAAGAATGCCAGTGCTTCAGGAGATGAGGTCCCGGCAGAAGTGCTATTCCACTTTCGGCTTTTTTACTTAACATCAGGTGAGACGTAGGTCAAGTGCTTACCTTGTAAGGAATAAAAAAAATCCAACTTCACAAGTAAAGTAACAAAAAATATTATATTCCCTTTTTATATTTTTAAATGGCTCATATACTTAAATGTAGATGCTACCGGTTTCACACACTTGACAACGTTATTTAAGTAGTTCCCAATGAGGAATTTGTACTGCGCCAAATAAGTACTTTTTATAAGTTGGTCGACTGTTACTCGTAAACTTGTAAAGCCTAGCTATGATAGTTTTCCTTTTAACTTCGTCATATATACAACTAACGTGATTTTTTTCACGTATCCAAAAACAACCATTTGGCTGGCAGGGGGGGGGGGACACACTTGACTCTAACAAAATTTTTCACTTTAAAGCTTAATAGTTCACAAATGGATGCCTCAATTTAAAAACTGTTTCCACAAACCCGCAATATTTTTGAAATTGCTATCCAACGACACCCCACACTAAGGGGTAGACAAGAAAAAAAAATTACATCCCCATTTCACGTGTAGGGGAAGTAGCCTAAAAAATAATATTTTTTAAATTTTACTTCACTACTTTGTCGGCATGATTAATGTGTATATCCATGCCAAATTACAGCTTTCTAATACTAAGAGTCTACGAGCTAGGCTGCGGACGGACAGACAGACAGACATGGCGAAACGACAACGAACCTTGTTGACTACGGAACCCTAAAAAGTCACCATTCCGCACGTTCTTTATCTCGTTTATGTGGGAAGGTCTAAGCCCAGCAGTGGGACGTTTCACTATCTCTAGCTATATTTCCCCACTGCTGGTGCATGAGCTTAACACCGCAGGGAGAACGGGCTAATAACTAGGTACCACGCGCGGGCCCAGTGCGGATTGGTAGTTGTTAACGACTGCTGACGCAGCCGGGACCAACAGTTTTACGAGCCTTCCGAAGCACGGAGGAGCTCGAAAAGATAAATTTTTAGCCACCAATCCAATGACCGGCCTTTGCAAAAGTAGCTTAATTTAGCATTCGTTAACTCACGGACGTTTATCAAGGTTAAGTGACATGTCCAATTCCATGCATTTGATTATCAATATATCTCCAAATTAATATCACATAATTCTTGTTTACTACTTAAACCTTCGTCAAGCTGGCGATTCAGATACCCCATTAAATTGAACTTTATTTATTCGTAATATGATTGCAAACCAATTTAAACTGTCTCCTCTACCAGGCTAAGGGGTAATATGACAACGGCCGCGTACGATAACAGGTGGAACGAGAGACCTTTGTCAAAATGTGACACAGTATCAGGTTTAAGGAAATGTTTACTGTTATAACGGCTCTTTAATTTTAAGTTACATCATTTTTAAATATGTAGGTACTTATCTAGTATATAATATTCTTTCATCATCATCATCATCATCAGTTCATTTTCTGTCCCCACTGCTGGGGCACGAGCCTTCCCTATGGATGGATGGGAGAATGGGCCATAAACTACCACGCGGGCCTAGTGCAGATTGGTGGTTGTTAACGACTGCTAATGTAGCCGGGACCAACGGCTTTACGTGCCTTCCGAAGCACGGAGGAGCTCGAGATGAAAAATTTTTGGTCACCCATCCGATGACCGGCCTTAGCGAAAGTTGCTTAACCTCAGCATTCGCAAAGCGGGAGCGTTAACCACTGCGCTATCGAGCTCCTCTAATATTCTTTATTTGT